>CM060424.1:85586029-86046029 GCA_030545235.1 Helianthus tuberosus | reverse complement strand
CCTCTCCCTCGGCTCCCTCTCCTTCTGCTCCCTCACCCCCATGACCCTCATCCCCACCATACGACCAAACCAGCCCCTGTCCCTCGACCTCGCGAGCCAAACCCATCGATAGGGTTGTGTTCCTCCCAACCCTATCAAGATGGAGTGATACGGCCATATCCTGTGCCACCTGCGGGGACAAGACGTGAGGGTAACGCTTCGCCAGACGAGTGACGAAGCCCCCACAACTGATGTGGGTAGAGGTACGCTTAAAAGCGTACTCGGCAAAGTATGCGGCCAACTTGTACGCCAAGTTGGCCCTCCCACTGGTAAGTAAGTCGCGCAAGTAGAACAGGTCACTTTGGGTGACCCACTCCCTGCTATCATGACGACCGACGATCGTCACGGCGATACACCGATGTAGGTATCGGTGCAACGGGTTGTAAAGGCTACTCGCCTGCGCCTTCAGGGATCGCGAACTGGGTGTCGCGAACTCCCCGGACCCAATATTGCGCCACCAAGTCCACAACATGTCACTGGACGTGCTGATGGGCACATCCGAAAATGCTTGGGACTCTGAGTACTCGTGTGAGTACAGACCCAAGGGAACGGCGAACTCGGGAAGTGTCATCCAGTGACTCTTCTCGCAAAGGGTAAAAGATATCGCGGGTGTCGTCAAAAAATGTTGTAAACCCCCACCCCGGGTGTCCTTAAATAAAAAAGTACATAAAAACTCTAAAGTAATCTCCCTGTGGGCCCGCTCTGTGGCGACATCAAATAAAGGGTCCCACGGGGAGTTAGCTGGCATGAACTCCCGGACCCGACCTATCGATCCAATATCGGCCAAAAACTTAATATCAATAGTCCGAGGCGCATCCAGCGCCATCTCTCGTAATCTGCCCAAAAACCTATAGGCAGCCGTACCTCGGGGGATGTCGCGAATAAACTGCCTCATCTCAGTAAAATCGGGCACAATCTCCTCCTCCTCATGTCCACATCCCCGTCCGCGTCCACGTCCCCAACCCTGACCCCGACCTCTACGGGCCACAGCAGCTAATGTCCCAGCCATATCGTCTGTAAAAATAACAATCACAACTCAGAATTCACTATACGATTAGCGTTCACATATTATATGAATATTGTTCTAGTATACGAATGTATTATACATCTCATATACGATACGCACACATCAAGTATAGGTTTCATATACGCACGTATTATACATCTCGTACACGATCCGTAAACATGAAGTATATGTATCGTACGCGCAAGTATTATACGCACGTATACGCTATGTACACCTCAGATATACATTTCCTATACGCACGTATTACACATCCCGGATACGCTAAAAATATAACAAACAAGGAATAAAATATAAGGTTATACGGTCGTATACACTGTGTACGATCGTATACAGCTTGAGTCTTCAAGAAGTATACGATCGTATACAATGTATACGATCGTATCTAGCTTGAAATTCAAGATGTATACGACCGTATATAATGTATACGATCGTATACAGCTTGAACATTCAAACATTATACGATCGTATACAATGTATACGGCTGTAGACACATGAATATTCAGTTGCATTTTTCAGTTCCAATTTTTTTTCAAATTCAATCATACAATCTTAATCGTTACGCCTATGTACGCTATTCGATCCTTTACTATACAAGACCATAATCTAACATGTTTCAGAATCTGAAAGTATACTATACGAAAATGTAATGTATAAGAAGAACGAGAAGAAAACGTCACAAACACCAAAGAACGCTATCCAAGAACGATCCGAGAGAAAACCGAGAGAATTTTTAGAGAATATTGAGGCCGTATGGTGGATATGAGGTCGTATAACATGTTATACGACCCTTTGTATATGTATACGGGCCGTGTACAGGTATACGACCCGTATATAAACTTTTATTATTTTTTAATTCATTCGTATACATCATATACGATCTCTGTTTTTGTCTTGTATACGAGGCGTATACACTTATACGGCCCGTATACTATTGAGTATTTTTCATTTTTCTTAAATTACTATATGCGGAAGTGACAAAGATACAGTCGGTATGTGTTAACGTTCATTCGTTTTAAACATTTTTTTCAAGTTCAATTTCAACAAGTTGCCAAAACATTTATATAACGTGTATGTTCATCACTACAAATTGTCAAAACATGAAATAACATTTTAAATTCATAGGCAACCTAAATGCACGAATTTCTTCATCTTATATTTATCAACGATCTTACTATATTGGTCAATACGTTCCTGGTAATAGTAATACCAACTCTCTGTTGGCGTATTCCGTGTTGGTTGTCACCAGTATCCTGATGGGGTTGCCATTAGATGTTCCCCTTCTAATCCAACATGAATAAAATGGTTCTTGTTAACATGTACAAGCGTGACCGTTTGATGCGAAATACTATCTTCGGCTGTTGTGAACATGGGAAAAAATGAAGCACAACCACTGTCACTTAATAAGAGACAAATGACATTCCACCGGTTCGCTATCAGCAGCCCCGTGAAAGGCATTTGTAGCCACTTATCGCCAGGTGTTGTGCCTATACCGGACTAATCAAATGACGTTTGAACTTCTTGAAATTGAAGTTTATTTATTCTATTCTATAAGGCGTAGTACCAGTTGCACTCACCCATAAACTCCCGTCGTATTGACGGCCACTCCCTCTCATGAAGTGATAAGCCGACTGCTATAGATCAAAACCCACGATTACCATCACCCTGCACATTTTGTATGTGACTGAGGTATGGATAGAAGCAAGGTGGAATGAACGGTTTGAAGTGCATGAACATATTAAGTTGTGCGGCAGGCAGCAAAGGTAAGTGCGGTGTCTCTTCCGTTGAATTTGCCACCTTCTTTTTTGTTTTCGAATTCCTAGCGCCTTTCATAATCTCGTCGATGAACCAAGGTGTTTCACCACAATAACTTTGTGACTCGACAAACGAGTTGTGCCTGGTAGGTTCGTTGAATGACTCTTGTGTGCCAAACCCAAGGGGTGAATCACCATACACGTCTGCCGATGTAAAAAAGTTGTGTCTTGAAGGCTCCGTAAATGAATCATCCTTCCTTTTTTGCTAAGCTTTTAAACTTGGACGACCCCGTGTGTTTTTTTGCATAACTGGCTGTTTGAGCTTTGTCTTATTGAGTTGTACCAACTCCTTCATCTTTTGAACTAGGTTTTTCTTGACTTCTCTCGGCTGGGCCATTAAATGTTGTTTGAGAAGTGCAAGTTCGTCGTCTAAGTCGAAAAAGTCCTCCTCGCTCGGTTTCAGTATGGAGTCCAAATTTAACTTTTTCCAAAAAGGGGTCTATCAATTCCAACTGAATCATTTGACCTAAAAAAGAAACCAACAAACTACATAAAATGTGAATAAGATTTTGCGTGATGAAATGCTCTGATTATAAAATGTGGTTGGTCAAATAATGTATTACCATTCATTGCATACGGTTGCAACCGACACGCGCACGGAAACCCACAGCTTGTATGCAAACGGCACGCGCATGTACCGTTAGATACCTTTAAGATTTCTATAGCCTTTACTTTATCGGATATCAAGTCTAGGCAGGCATGCAAAACCTTCTTTTGTAGGAGATCAAATATTGGTTTGTTATGTGGACCCAATGTTCGGCTGCTACTTGCTTCAATGCTGTTTTTTATTTCTGTCACCTGGTTTCTTATGAGCTTATCAATAAGTGGTACCACTTTATCTAGCATGTAATTGGAGTCGCCTAGGTAATGCTTCAAAAGGGCATGTTGACCCTCTGCCATGTTCGTTGTACGTTGACCGAAGTTCAGATATTGGTCGCTCCAGAATGAAACAACCCGGTCTCTATATGGTTTTAACCAGTTTGAATACAAATAGTCCAAAATCTCTGTAATCAAAGTCAAGTGCAGTTAAGACAAGTCAAATAAGTACGGTTATTAAACAAAAATAATATAAAACTTACCGTCGCTTTTTTTGCTTGGCAATTTTGATCGTATTCGCTCGTACCAGCAGTTGTAGTCAAGATCGGTCGTTGAGTTAATTAGCCTGCTCCACTTGTAAAGAAAGCTTTCCCAGCTTTATTTGGTTTTAAAGCTTGGCCTGCAATGTTTGGCAATGTTTTGCTGTATGTGCCACCTACACAATGAATGTCTAGCCTTGGGAAACACGGTTGCACATGCATTCATTAGGGCGCGATCTCTATCCGTTACTCTTACACGGGGTTCCATAACACTGTCTAATGAGTCTTTCAACCTCTGTAGAACCCATGTGAAGTTATCATGTTTCTCATTGCTTATGAACGCATGAGCACTGCAAAACGACATCAACGTGGATGTAACACCGATAATCTGAACTAGCGGCGTTTTGTACCGATTCGTCTTGTAGGTGGAGTCTATAAGCAACACATGCGGGAAGGCGCGCAACAACATGTTCGAGTCCGGGTGGATGAAGAAAACATCCTCGACCCGTTCGCTGTTTTCAGATGTTCTATGGTAAAAACAAACCCAGCCTTCTCCAACTGGTCGAAAAGTATCTACATTGGAGTCTCGCCGAGTTGTTCTATTCGACCTAATTTGGACCGAGCGTTGTATATGGTGTTTCTTGTTGAGACATTATGGGGGTTCTATTATTTAATGGCAGCAAGAATGTCTCATAGTTTTATGTTCTGATGCGTAAGTTGCTCCATCGTCCTCTCTTCCGCTGGAGTCAGCCTCATTAGGGACGGATGACCCTCTGGATACAGAAAGGGTTTGTCGTTATGTTTAGCTTCATCAACCCTTAGATCCTAATAACCTAACCTCTTTATGTATGTCCTGATCAGTTGGAACTTGCAATCGGTTTTCCTGGTCCCACTGCGTCTGACCGTGGCTGTTGAGTTGTGCTGGCCGGCACAATCGCACGTAAGCCAAATTTTTAACGGCTGACCGCTTGGGGGTTTATCAAAGATGGTGCATTTGGTGACGATGGCGTAGCCATTTTCGCGCCTGACGTCTCTACACCACTCCACCAATTCATCCATGCTAGCAAATTTCTAATGAAAACACTTATATGTGTGAATTAATGATTAACTCTAATGAATAGGATCAGGTTCGAGATATGGAAAATGGATGTCAAAACTGTGTTCCTAAATGGACACCTTACAGAAGATGTCTACATGGAGCAGCCAGAAGGTTTTGTAGATCCTAAGAATCCTGAGAAAGTTTACAAGTTGAATAAATCCATTTATGGATTGAAACAAGTATCTCGAAGCTAAAACCTAATCGGTATGAACCTAATCGGTATTCACCTGATAGGTACGTCTTGATGATTGATCAAGAAGAGCCCTCAACCTACAAAGCTGCGATTTCAGGTAACGAATCTGAAAAATGGCTCGAAGCCATGGGCGTCGAGATGCAATCCATGTATGACAAACAAGTCTGGGATTTGGTTGAACATCCTCCCGAATGTTGGACTGTAGGAAGTAAATGGGTTTTGACGTGATTGTCGTGGGTACACGCAAATTTAATCCCAATAACAACTATAATATAGTGGTAAGAGGGTATCGAACACAGGGAGTTTGTGGAAAGTATGTCGATTATGTAGCTTTGCACTTAAACTAAGATTAAACTAAAATTGCAGAAATTAAAATTCAAGAGTTGATTGTTTTGATTTTAAGTACTAATATTAACTAATTAAATTGCAAATCAAAGAGTGTTTTTGTAAACAGATTAGGAACAAGCGACCATCCTAGATTTCAGGTTTTAATCCACACTAATGTTTATGCTTAACTAGAAAGAACCACATAGACATGGCTCGTGTTTGATTATCTGTTTGTGATGAAAGAGAACTAAGTACTCGGATTATAAAATGCGAGGTTGTTACTCGATGATCAATTGACAATTATCCAACCCTAATCCCTCCCATGATATCTCGATTGCCAGCGGCACCAAGAACGTATGGTTTTAGATTAACATCAAACAATAATCAACAATTTACAAACAAATATCCAAACACCATAATAACTCAAAGAAACATTCAAAGTTATTATTCTAGAAATTCAAGCATAAACATAGTGTTTCAAAAGCAAACCTTACATCTAGGATGATCACCAAAAGTTTAGCCACGCATGATTTGATACATCATCTTCACACAACGATTAATGTTCATACGAATTGAATACACAAACCGAATGTTAGGAATTGTTTAGAACCAAGCAAGATCAAGCAAAATCGCCCCCAATGTCTACCAAAAACGTCCAATGATGAGAATACCCCAAAAGACACCATAAATCTGTTTTTAATGAGCAGTTACAAAATTTCGCGTCGCCTCCACCGTAAATTACGGTGTACGGTGCACATAATAATGTTACGGTGAAAGTTGTCTGAGTTACGGTGGGATAATGGCCAAATTCATGTCCACCGTAAATTACGGTGGAATCGTAATTTACGGTGACACCTCTTTTCTTTATGCCTCACCAAGGTTTATGTGTTGTCGGTCCAAGATGTGCCGCCCAAATCCATGACCACCGCAATTGATGATGATTATATTGTTGACCTTGTGCCTCTCGAACCAAACCTCCTCACGTGATTAGTTACCTTCAATACTTATGTGATGTGATGTTGACTATATCCTCAAGTCCACATGCTCAAACCTTCTAAATGGCTTGTGTGAAATGATGATTTAATAAAAATGGTCCAATCAAAAGTCCTGCATGTCTGCGCCACTTTCTTTGCATGTGTCGTCCAAGAAAAATCAACATATGGCACACACATTAATTGAGATGATGTTGTTGACTTGTGTGTCCCTGGCCCTTTTATGTGCATATGTCGGCCCACAAGGGAAGCCCAATGATGATGTTGATTTTGTGTGATGATCTAATTACTCCCCCAAGATGGCTTCTTCACATGTTTGTCTACTCCCAATGCTTCACGTGTGTCCCAAGATCGTTTAACAAGCAACACCCCAAAAGTCCAAGAGGTGATTCAATGATGATGTTTTGTAATGGGTCCACAAGAATATTAATGATGATCATGTATAATATTTCTTCCACAAACAACATGTGATGGCTGCCTTTTGATGATGATGGATGACTATGTCGGCGTGATGATGATGAGTTGATGTGATTCTTTTATAGTAATCCAAAACCCTCACCCAAAAAGTCACGTGAAGTCTGATGTTGTTTGTAGCTCCCAAGAAAAACAATTGATGTGATGATGTATAAGATCGATCAAGCTCCACTATGTCTGCCAATGTTCTCACCGAATTTCGTGAGTAAATATAATATGATCATCAACAATTTAATGCCACTCCTTACACACTTTAACACCTGCAAATCCAAATGACTCATAGTTACCAAATTCAAGCAATTAACCGAATAAAGTATGAGATGTATGTATATTTAGACCTTTTAAGGGTTGTCCTATGGACCACCCGTCACATCCCCACACTTACCCGTTGCTTGTCCCAAGCAACTCATCAAATAAATTTCTCAACAAGTGATCAATGTAAGCCAAGCAAAAACAAACAATCCTTTTACTAACCCCTTTTTAACACCCAACTAATGCACCCCTCACTATGTCTCTCCTCTCGGTTACAAGTAAGCACTAGCCATATGAGCTAGACACACAAAGGCTAACGGGTGGTTGCACAATTATAGGCTTGTACCTAAATCGATCCTTCTCCTAACAAGTGCCAAACATGAATGCAAATCAAAGGGACTTTCAAGGTTGTAACGTGGCTAGGTGTATGAGTAGGAAATGGAATATATGAAGTAGCGAAAATTTAACCCGGTCTTTTTATTACACAATAAAACAACTAACTACCAATCTAAACTACTATGTACAAGACAACTTAACATCCTTTCTTTTCATTTTTCATTGCTTTTTCTCTTTTCTTTTTTTTCTGATTTTTTTTTCTTTTCCTTTTTTTTTTAATTTCAATATTTTTTTTTTCAATCAAAGCAAGCAACCATACAATAAAGCTTCAAACATATCTACATCATACTACTAAAACTACTACTACTATTACTAACACTATAAGACCGGGCCAAATTTGGGTAAGTTTTTAAGTAAGTAGCTAGGGGTAACAAACAATAGGCTTTTAAGGCACAAAATTGGGCAACTAAATGTCCAAACCCCCACCCCTCTCGCAACCATGCTCATATATATAACTTATGAGGTCCAACCCCCCAAATCCCACACTCACACACACTATGACGAGGCTACCTAAATGCCCTTATCCTTTCTACATTCATGTTCAACTAAGGCCTCGAACCGCATTCAAGCACAAGTTCTAATGCACCCCCACCCTTAGCCACTCTCATCAAAGATAAGCATTATTTATATACAAATGTGGCTTCAACTCTCACCAAGAATGAAAAGGGTATCAAGGGTTGTCGGTGCATCAATTTAGGGCTAATCTAGGGTGTTCAAATTCTCACAATGTTTTGCTTGACTCAAAATTTTCAACATCTTCAAAAATTCCCCCCATCCCCACACTTGGGATACATTGACCCCAATGTATGGTTTTAGGAGGCTTTGATCACTAAATTCATTCAACATCAACAAAAACTTCTTCACTCAAACCCCAAACTTCTTTTTGGATTTTTCATTTTATAATTTTTTTATGTTTTTCTTCTTTTTAAAACATGACACCACCAACAAGCACCAACCCAACATAAAATCACACACTACACCACCCAACCTCCCAACCATAAACAAAAGCAAACAACTAACTACCAACATTTCAAAGCTAAAGAACACAACAAGACTAAGGAAAGAGTACATTGACCTGGTGAAGTTTTCCACAACAGATGTTGTAGATAATCCGACTTCCTATCACCACCTTCACCCAAATATCCATACATCTTCCCCACACTTGAATGTCGCCATGGCCCTGAAACATAGAAAGATAAAAACAACAAGATCAATATAAAACCCCGGGTTGCCTCCCGAGCAGCGCTAAGTTTCGAGTCTTCAGCCAGACCGTGCCACCACCATTTATGGTGGCTCAAAGAAGCGGTTCCTGCCATCTCCATCACTTCCTGGTGCCATTGAGCAAAATGCATCCATCTTGTTTTGACTCGGTGGGTAATCAAATACACTCTTGCTTGAACCCAAATGTGTTTCTTCACGGTCCGGTGGGTGCTTTTTTCTCTTTCTTTGAAACACATTTTTCATACAATCACTAGACTCACCACCCTTCCTCTCAATGGACTCATAACTAATCACTCTAGTTTGAACATCAAAGTACAACTTACGGTTCTTTTCGGTCATGGTAATAATCTCGTCTCTACAATTAATTTGAGCATTTGCTGTGTATAGAAACGGTCGACCTAAGATTACCCTTTGTTGTGATGCCATGTTGGTAGAAGCATAGTCCAAAACTAGAAAATCCACCGGGTATTCAAACTCTCCCAACTGAATCTTAACATTCTTAACCATTCCCCGTGGATGCCTCCAACTTCCATCCGCCAAGCTCACCATGGTGTCTATACCTTCAAGCGGACCAAAGTCGTACATATCGTATAGATCGCTTGGTAGCACACTCATGCTTGCCCCGTAGTCCAACAATGCGTGAGGGATTTTTAATTTTCCCACACGGATAGGCACGATTGGCGCTTCATACTCTTTATTATTCTCGACTTCAGCATCTTTTTCCAAACCTGCATTCACTTGATACGAAGAAGTTAGACATTTTTCATTAAATTCGGTACTAGGAACGGTGCTTACCACATTGATGTTAACACTTTTTATGTTCTTGGGATTTGGTACCGTATCACTCGGTAGCTGGCCTTTTGCTTTCTTTAATATCGCCACGTCACTTGCAAGTTGACCCATTTGAGTGGTCAACGATTGGATGCTTTTGTCACGAACCTCGTCCTTTTGCATCCGAACCTCATCACGTTGGTTCATTCGTTGCATTTCACTTTGCATCGCCTTCAACATCTCCATCATCTCATTTCCACCCGAAGAGCTTTGACCCGTTTGATATTGCCTTTGAAATCCTTGGTTTCCTTGGAAATTCGGGTTAGCTTGATTTGAGGGGTTCCCATAGCGAAAATTTGGGTGATTCCTCAACCCGGGGTGGTAAGTGTTGGAATTCATGTTATAGTTTCTACCACCCCCTCCTTGACCTTGCACAGCATGAACCTCTTCGTATTGCCCATCACCTCCTTGGCAATTTTCAGCCGCATGACCTATTTCATTACACAATGCATAAACATCAAAAATTTGATTAGTAGTTTGAATATTACCATCGTCAACTGCATGAACTTGCGATCTCGTGACAGCCGGTCGTGCTCTCCTTGATGCTTGAGCTTTCCTCTTTGAGGTAATGGCCATTTGTTCCAAGAACTCCCAATCCTCATCTTCATAATTTGTGCCAAAAGTCCCATTTGTGATGGACATTAGATCACGTGCATCCTCGGCACACAACCCTTCATGAAAGGCGTTCATCAACTCCCAAAGCTCAATCCCATGGTGTGGACAATTTTTAATCATCATGTTTAAGTGCTCGAAGGCTTCATGGAACATTTCGCCTTGTTGTTGTTGGAAACTTCTCAACCCTTTCCTAGCATCATTGGTCTTTTGGGCGGTATAAAATTCGTCTAAGAAAGTTTGTTGCATTTCCCCCCAAGTGTAAATAGATGCTGAAGGCAAAGTGTAGAACCACTTCTTTGCCTTATCCTCCAAAGAAAATTGAAATAGTACCAACTTGATATCATCGGCCGAAAAACCTTGACTCCCAAGAGTATTGCAAATTGAGTCATAGGCCTCCAAATGGAAGTAAGGTTCTTCCGTTGCTAAACCCTTATATTTCGGCAAGCTTTGCAAAGAATTTATTCTCACTTCAAAAGTTCTTCCTTGGTTATTGTGGGGAATAACCACCGGTGAAGGGTTGTGAGTAATTACCGGCCTAAAATGCGCTTCAATTCCCCTCTCATGTTCCCTAAGATGCCTTCTTGGTACACCCAATCGACCCCTTGGACGAATAGGACCCATTGGTCTTGGTATATGCCCTTGTGGTACGAATGGTTGTTGAAATTGTTGTTGAGGCATCGGTGGGTGTTGAATTGGCCTTTGAACTTGTGGTTGAACATTTTGTGGCCGAACTTGTTGTAATGGTATAGGGCGTTGCATTGGTGGCCCTTGTGGTCTTGGCCGAATATGTTGTGGTAGGAGTTGTTGTTGTTGTGGCACTCCACCAACATTTGACATTCTTTGAGTTTGACCAGGCACATAAGTCAACTCCCCTTGTTCTCCATCACCCTCATAAACATATCCCTCTTCCTCATAACCCTCAAAATCTTCGTATCCTTCCTCATATCCATCTCCCCCTATACCCGAAGTTTGCCCAAATGGAATGGTCGAGTATTGAAAACCCGACTGGTTTGATGGTCTAAACATAGAGGTGGTATAGACAACAGTTGAACCTTGTGGTACTGTGTAAGTTGAGGATGATTGCCCTGAAGCTGGGAAGAAGTGAGTGAGTGGTGGAATCATAGTAGATGGGCTAAAGGTAAGACTGGGTTTGACTTGAGTAGTGTTCGGTTGTGTGGTGTTGGTATTGGTTGGTGTAGTATCATGAAGTGGAGTAGGCATTGTAGTGATGTTTGGAATAGTGGTGTTTGGTGAAGGTTGAGTAGATGATGGTATGAATGGTGGTATGAGTTCACCCGTAGTGGGTGGTGGTTGTGGTGGATCCATGTATCGAATTGGTGTGATTGGTGTAGTTGGTGTTGTTGGTGAACCACTGATTCTGTTCTCTCTTAGCAAAATTCTGTTTCCTCTTAACGTTCGCTCAATTTCCGGATCAAATGCCAAAGGTGATAGCTTGTGAGAGCTCCTAGTACGTATGCACCTGTCAATACCTGCACACTAACACACCCAGTGTAAACCAGAAAAATAACAAAGCAAAACTAACAAACTGACACACGTTGCGCACTACTCCCCGGCAACGGCGCCAAAATTTGACGTGATTGTCGTGGGTACACGCAAATTTAATCCCAATAACAACTATAATATAGTGGTAAGAGGGTATCGAACACAGGGAGTTTGTGGAAAGTATGTCGATTATGTAGCTTTGCACTTAAACTAAGATTAAACTAAAATTGCAGAAATTAAAATTCAAGAGTTGATTGTTTTTATTTTAAGAACTAATATTAACTAATTAAATTGCAAATCAAAGAGTGTTTTTGTAAACAGATTAGGAACAAGCGACCATCCTAGATTTCAGGTTTTAATCCACACTAATGTTTATGCTTAACTAGAAAGAACCACATAGACATGGCTCGTGTTTGATTATCTGTTTGTGATGAAAGAGAACTAAGTACTCGGATTATAAAATGCGAGGTTGTTACTCGATGATCAATTGACAATTATCCAACCCTAATCCCTCCCATGATATCTCGATTGCCAGCGGCACCAAGAACGTATGGTTTTAGATTAACATCAAACAATAATCAACAATTTACAAACAAATATCCAAACACCATAATAACTCAAACAAACATTCAAAGTTATTATTCTAGAAATTCAAGCACAAACATAGTGTTTCAAAAGCAAACCTTACATCTAGGATGATCACCAAAAGTTTAGCCACGCATGATTTGATACATCATCTTCACACAACGATTAATGTTCATACGAATCGAATACACAAACCGAATGTTAGGAATTGTTTAGAACCAAGCAAGATCAAGCAAAATCGCCCCCAACGTCTACCAAAAACGTCCAATGATGAGAATACCCCAAAAGACACCATAAATCTGTTTTTAATGAGCAGTTACAAAATTTCGCGTCGCCTCCACCGTAAATTATGATGTCACCGTAATTTACGATGGACATAATAATGTTACGGTGAAAGTTGTCTGAGTTACGGTGGGATAATGGCCAAATTCATGTCCACCGTAAATTACGGTGGAATCGTAATTTACGGTGACACCTCTTTTCTTTATGCCTCACCAAGGTTTATGTGTTGTCGGTCGTCCAAGATGTGCCGCCCAAATCCATGACCACCGCAATTGATGATGATTATATTGTTGACCTTGTGCCTCTCGAACCAAACCTCCTCACGTGATTAGTTACCTTCAATACTTATGTGATGTGATGTTGACTATATCCTCAAGTCCGCATGCTCAAACCTTCTAAATGGCTTGTGTGAAATGATGATTTAATAAAAATGGTCCAATCAAAAGTCCTGCATGTCTGCGCCACTTTCTTTGCATGTGTCGTCCAAGAAAAATCAACATATGGCACACACATTAATTGAGATGATGTTGTTGACTTGTGTGTCCCTGGCCCTTTTATGTGCATATGTCGGCCCACAAGGGAAGCCCAATGATGATGTTGATTTTGTGTGATGATCTAATTACTCCCCCAAGATGGCTTCTTCACATGTTTGTCTGCTCCCAATGCTTCACGTGTGTCCCAAGATCGTTTAACAAGCAACACCCCAAAAGTCCAAGAGGTGATTCAATGATGATGTTTTGTAATGGGTCCACAAGAATATTAATGATGATCATGTATAATATTTCTTCCACAAACAACATGTGATGGCTGCCTTTTGATGATGATGGATGACTATGTCGGCGTGATGATGATGAGTTGATGTGATTCTTTTATAGTAATCCAAAACCCTCACCCAAAAAGTCACGTGAAGTCTGATGTTGTTTGTAGCTCCCAAGAAAAACAATTGATGTGATGATGTATAAGATCGATCAAGCTCCACTATGTCTGCCAATGTTCTCACCGAATTTCGTGAGTAAATATAATATGATCATCAACAATTTAATGCCACTCCTTACACACTTTAACACCTGCAAATCCAAACGACTCATAGTTACCAAATTCAAGCAATTAACCGAATAAAGTATGAGATGTATGTATATTTAGACCTTTTAAGGGTTGTCCTATGGACCACCCGTCAGGTTTTCAAGTTGAAAACAGACCTGGATGGAAACGTGCAAACCTATAAGGCTCGGTTGGTTGGTAAAGGTTTTACTCAGACTCAAGGAGTTGATTATGAGGAAACCTTCTCGCCAGTAGCCATGCTTAAGTCTATCAGGATTCTACTTGCCATAGTTGCGTATTATGACTACGAGATATGGCAAATGGATGTCAAAACCGCGTTCCTAAATGGACACCTTACAGAAGATGTCAATATGGAGCAGCCTGAAGGTTTTGTAGATCCTAAGAATCCTGAGAAAGTTTGCAAGTTGAATAAATCAATTTATGGATTGAAACAAGCATCTCGAAGCTGGAATCTAATCGGTATGAACCTAATCGGTATTCACTTGATAGGTACGTCTTGATGATTGATCAAGAAGAGCCCTCAACCTACAAAGTTGCGATTTCAGGTAACGAATCTGAAAATTGGTTCGAAGCCATGGGCGTCGAGATGCAATCCATGTATGACAACCAATTCTGAGATTTGATTGAACTTCCTCCCGAATGTCGGACTGTAGGAAGTAAAGGGGTTTTCAAGTTGAAAACAGACATGGATGGAAACGTGCAAACCTATAAGGCTCGGTTGGTTGCTAAAGGTTATACTCAGACTCAAGGAGGTGATTATGAGGAAACCTTCTCGCCAGTAGCCATGCTTAAGCCTATCAGGATTCTACTTGCCATAGCTGCGTATTATCACTAAGAGATATGGCAAATGGATGTCAAAACCGCGTTCCTAAATGGACACCTTACAGAAGATGTCTATATGGAGCAGCCTAAAGGTTTTGTAGATCCTAAGAATCCTGAGAAAGTTTTCAAGTTGAATAAATCCATTTATGGATTGAAACAAGCATCTCGAAGATGGAATCTTCGTTTTGATCAGAAAATCAGACAATTTGGTTTTATCAAAAATGAAGATGAGTCGTGTGTTTACAAGAAAGCAAGTGGGAGTTCTATTACTTTTCTAATCCTGTATGTAGATGACATACTTCTCATTGGAAACAATATCCTGATGCTGTCGGACGTTAAATCTTGGCTTGGTAAATGTTTCTCAATGAAGGATCTAGGAGAAGCTGCTTATATTCAAGGAATAAATATTTATAGAGATAGATCTAAGCGGTTACTTGGACTTAGTCAAAGTACATATATTGATAAGGTCATTCGGCGTTTTTCGATGCAAGATTCCAAGAAGGGTCTCTTGCCAATGGCAAGTGGAACCGTACTGAATAGTCATCAGTGTCCCAAATTGGACAAAGATAAAGAGGATATGAAAAAGGTTCCATATGCCTCTACTATCGGTTCCATCATGTATGCCATGTTATGTACTAGACCGGACGTATCGTTTGCTCTGAGCTTGACTAGCGGATATCAACAGAATCCTGGTAAAAGTCACTGGATTGCTGTGAAAAATATCCTAAAGTACTTAAAAAGAACTAAGGATATGTTTCTGATATTTGGCGGTTTGGAAGAAGAGATGAAAGTAAAGTGTTACACTGACGCAAGCTTCCAAACGGATCGTGATGATTCATGATCTTAGACAGGCTATGTTTTTACTTTAAATGGTGGTGCTATAACTTGGAAGAGTTCTACGCAAAGCGTGGTGGCCCAATCGTCCATTGAATCAGAATATACAGCGAATTCAGAAGCTGCTAAGGAGGCTGTTTGGATGAAAAAGTTCATTGCTGATCTCGGAGTTATACCAAGCATACAGAAGCCTATCGAGATATTTTGCGACAATACAGGTGCAATTGCTCAGGCGAAGGAACCAAGGTCGCATCACAGCACAAAGCATATTCTTAGAAAATTCCACTACATACGGGAAGTTTTGGAAAGAGGAGACATCGTAGTAGAGAAAATTCATACTGGTCAGAATCATGCCTCAAGTGAAACACGAGAAGCATGCATATAGTATAGGTCTTAGATATGCTAGACAGTGGATATGATTTTGTAATTTAGTAATTTGGTGCATTTTGAACTGTAAACAGTATTTTTATGATTATTTGAATTTAATGGTTGAATGTCTTTTAAACTATTATATCTGTGTTCATATATTAGTATGTTAAGTATCTATGAATATTGTATTAAAAAATGACCATAGTCTATCAGATTCATGAGAACCAATCTGGTAAAAGAATATTGTGAATTAGATGGTTGATCCATATAATGGATACTCAAAGTGTTGAGAACCATATTCACTAATATGATTAGTTGAATCATATTGGGCGTAACTCGTTTCAAAATGATCTTCGTGGATCTTAGTCATAAGACATTTTGAATAGGTACGATCATTGTATCCTTAGACCTGCGGTACATACTAGAACTAACTTAAATGAATGGTTGTTCTTTGATTTTATCTAACGCTGTACGTAACTGGCAGTAATAAGGATAGTTTTGGGAATGATCTGAAGTTTAGTAGGAGTTGTTTGTAGCCAAAGGGATCTGTGCTTCTATACTTAGGAGAGGAACACTCTGGCACCTTTCGTTGGTTTGAACTGGTGTTAACGTGTGGCCACGCTCGAACTAGAAATGGTTGAATAATATATGAGAATGAAATTAGATCCATGTCTCATGTTCAACAAGTGTTCAATACAGAGGGATAAATGAGTCGATAACCAGGGCTATGCTATTTGCATAACCAAAGGACTGATTAGTGCAAAGAATTAGTTGACATAAATTCGTCATACCTTGCCGAGGGAAATATGATGCAGCTAGGCACTCACTATTGTCTACATTGAAACTTAATCGGCCAATCGACCAAGTAGGAGATTGTTGGATATAATGTTCAATTGTCGATTAAGATTCAACGTTACTGTCAAGGTACGAACCAAAGAGTTACACTTTGGGCAACGAACATGTAACGGTGTTTTAATTGTTAATCACCGGATCACGAAATAATAAGCGTAATAAAAGAAACGTGTAATTATTTAGAATAATTACGTGGAGCTGGATAAATATTGTAATTAATTTGTTAATTATAACTAATATCATATAATTAATTATATATATTCTTAATTATTTAGATAATTAAAAAGAGAGATAATTGTTTTAATTATGAGATAATTATGGAGGAATTGTGATTATTAATTATAACTAATATCATATAATTAATTATATATATTCTTAATTATTTAGATAATTAAAAAGAGAGATAATTGTTTTAATTATGAGATAATTATGGAGGAATTGTGATTAGATTACAATTCTTAATCCTTGTATATCTTTAAATAAAAGACTTCCTTAAAATCTCTATGATTATCTATCAAATGCTTGATAATATACGGAAGTTAAAGAAAAAGGATTTACTAATTAGTCTCAAATAAAAACTCTCATATCATATATACATACGGCACTTTTATACTTTGGGAACATAGCCTTCAAAAGGTTTTTGTTGGCTGATATCGCAAAGGAAAAACAAAGAGGAACATCAATTCTTGAAGCTCTAATTGATCCTAGTTCTTACAAGTTTAGTTTCTTTGTTTACGCAAAAGGTAAGTAAAGTTTTAAACTTTATTTTCTTTAGATTAATGTCTTCGTTTGAAATCGTTTCAAACGAACAAATATGATTTCGCGGTCAACGATCATCTAGCGAGATCGTTCGTTGAACCAAGGTGTCTTACTTGGTAGTCACGATTCTTTAATTTTCTATAACCTATTTTAATTGTAATGAGGTCACTGGTGGAAACGGTTTAGAACCGAACCTCGTGTACAAGTTTCCGTTGCGTTCAATTTGTTTGACAAATTGACTAAAATTATTTTCTAAATGTTACACAAAATTTTCAACAGTTGTATCAGAGCCACCTTACAAATCAAATTAGGTTTATTTTATAAAATTGTTTATAGGATTGTATGCTTAAAATCAAGTAGATTTGGCATAGGAACCTATCACATATAATAGTTATAGGCAAGTTTGTATTAAGGCCAAAAGTAATACTTGTCAAAGTCCTCTTTGAAATAATTTTTTGCCTTAACCTATTTCGTTTAGCTTATGATTGTACTATGCAAATCCGGGTCTAAAATCGGTTTTTAATATAACACGCGTACTAAATAAGATTTTGGAGCTACGAGCGTTACACACAAAAATAAAACCGAAAACATTTAAATAATGATTTTAATATGCAAACGGATATTATTATTATTATTTGTTTTTTAAATTACCAATAATATTTAGATTGATATTTTAAAACAGAAATTTGAAATAAAACTTTATTAAAAGGGAATCTAAACAAACAAAAAGGAATTTTTTTAGGATTGGATCCATGATTAAGTGGGAACATAAACAGGTTTGTGCTACACTTAATAGGCTCGGTTCATGTTCTTGGGTTCGAACAAACCGAACATAATCTGAACCCGGAATTGCATATTTATTTATTTTATTATGCGTTTTGCCATGAGATGTTTGTTACGTACATAAAATTAATAATTAATACACGATCATTAAAACGACAATTTTAATAAAAGGTTTATTAAGTATTTGATAGGTAATTAAAATAAACAGTTTATTTTAAAATATAAAAATCAAAATTGGTTTTTCAAAAATTAAAAGTTAATTTGAAAACCGTAATTAATAAACGTTATTAATTAAAATAAATTTGCGACACGACCAACTTAGATTAAATAGGGTATTTAAAATTAATCGGTCGAGTGATTGAAATGTGTTTCAAGGCGTCACAATTAAAACGTAAAATTGATTTTTACAAAGGAATTGTATAGCCTATGTTCATGCCATAGGCCGTACAAGTATTTTAAAGCGACCCGAACTGGTAATTTTAAAATATAACCCAAATTAAAATCGATATTCTACGCCACCCTAAATTAAGAACACCCAAACTGATCTATCCAAACCCCTGATGCTAGTGTTTACCCTGCATCCAGGCCTACGGTTTTGGTTAGGGGTAGTTCCGCGATTTCCATGCTTACATGGGCCGGGCTACAGTTCTGATCTGAGGGCAAATATCACTTTTGCGACACGAGAGCGAATGTTAGTGTTTACCCTGCATTTGTTTTCTACGGTTGTGAAAGTGGGCGTAGTTGGGGTTCACGTGCCAATGCTTGACAATACTTGTCATGCGACCCCAAACCGAGAATTGTGTATTCGACACAATTGGTGATCGTCACCTACCCTTCAATCTATACCGGTGAAGAGTGCTAAGTCCATTCACTGAGTTATGGGGAGATGGGATCTCATCCTAATTCCTAAAATTTTGTAAATCTTGGGTCAAAATTGAATTAGGTTAATGCATGAAAATTACTAATAAAATTTTCTTCTAAATTTTACAGATGTCTACAAACAATTCTGATAACACCAAATTCTCGCTTAAGTCCATCCTTGAAAATGCTAAACTTGATAATTCTAACTTCATGGATTGGTACCGCAACCTGAAAATTGTTCTCAGGGCAGAGAAAAAGGCTTATGTCCTTGAAGGACCAATTCTCGAAGCACCTGCTGCTAATGCGGGTGTAGCCCGTTGGACATGGGAAAAACATGTTGATGATTCCCAAGATGTGACATGTCTTATGCTTGCTATGATGATTCCAGAACTTCAGAAGAATCTGGAAAACTTGGGAGCATATGAGATGAGTGAGCAGCTGAAAAACATGTTTCAGCAGCAAGCTCGTCATGAGTGTTTGAGGTGATGAGATCTCTCATTACATGTCGCATGCAGGAAGGTACTTCGGTCAGTTCTCATGTACTGAAAATGAAGTCTTTCGTTGATCAACTTGAGCGTCTGAACGCACCCCTTAGTAATGAGTTGGCTACGGATGTGATCCTTAACTCGCTACCCAATTCATATCATCAGTTCGTATTGAACTATAACATGAATGGGTGGGAAAGAACGATCCCAGAGTTGCATCAGATGCTAAAAACTGCTGAGACAAACATCCCAACTAAGGGTAATCCAGTGCTGGCGATCAGGGAAGGAAGAATTACCAAGAAAAGGCCATCCAAAGGAAAAGGCAAGGCGAGTAAGCAAGATAAGGGCAAAGGCAAAAAGGTTGCCACTCCGAAGGCAAAGCCTCATAAAGATGCTAAGTGTTTTCACTGTGATGAGATCGGGCACTGGAAAAGGAATTGTCCCAAGTACCTGGCTGAGTTGAAGCTTAAGAAGCTGCAAATAGGAGAATCCTCATGTATACATGTTATTGATCTATTTTCCTTTTCAAGCAAGTCTTGGGTGTTTGACACTGGATGTGGTTTTCACATTTGTAATGATTTGCAGGGACTAAAAAGGATTAGGAAGCTGAAGCAGGGTGACTTAGAGCTGCACGTTGGGAAAGGGCAGAATGTTGCTGTGAAGGCAGTTGGAGAATTTATTCTTGAATTACCTTCTGGATTGTTTATTACTTTAGACAATGTTTTTTTATGTTCCTAATTTGACTAAGAATATTATTTATGTTTCTGCTTTAAGAGAACAAGGTTTTAATTATGCTTTTGATATTGTTAATGGTAGTATTTCTGCATTTTTAAATGGTGTGTTCTATTTTGAGGCTAAGCCTCACAATGGTGTCCATGAAATAGATACTTCTAACAATAGATCAAATAATATGGTATGCTCTCTTTCCTCTAAACGTGTTAAAACTAGCTTTAATCAAACATATCGTTGGCTTTGTCGTCTTGGCCATATTAACATCAATCGCATGAGGAAGCTCCAGACCGCAGGGATTCTAGAATCCACGGGTCAAGAGACTTATGATTTACGCGAATCTTGTCTAAGTGGCAAGATGACTAAGGCCCCTTTTATTGGAACTAGTGAAAGGGCCAAAGACCTGTTAGGACTCATACATACTGATGTATGTGGTCCATTCAGGGCTATGTCAAGGAACGGGGAAAGATACTTCGTTACATTTACTGATGATTATAGTAGATACGAATATGTTTATCTTATGAAGTTTAAACATGAAACCTTTGAAAAGTTCAAAGAATTCCAAAATGAAGTACAGAATCAACTAAGGAAAATGATTAAGGCACTTTGATCCGATCGAGGTGGTGAATACATTAATTAAGAGTTTGATGAACATCTCAAGAAGTGTGGGATTGTCGCAACCCCCGTCCCCATATTCAAATACAGGAACGGGCGGCCGCGGACAGTTTCGGTGGTATCTAGTATTGTCTAATTTGGCAGCGGAATTTTCATCAGGACCGTAGTTAGGAAATATTGGATCAAAGTAAAATACCACATTTTCATAATATTAAACACATGGGATAAAACCTAAGTTTGCAATACACACATTTTCATAGGAATAAATCCTATTTTTATTTAATAAAAACATCTATTTTAATTTAGGTAACTTTATTACCACTTTTCCAAGCCTTCAGTGCTATCCAACTGGCTTCTATTTGGCTTTCACATTTTATTACCTGAAACGCATTCAAAAAGATTTTGTCAGTGGGAAATACTGGTGAGTGAATCCCAGTTTAACTAAGTTTAAATAAAATTCATTGTACAGTATTGAGGGTGGTCTCGCAATTACATTTGTTTCCAAGTTATATCAATTAACATCCATGGTACTGTTAGACCCGACTTGTGGAAATGTTACTCCTCGCAAGGCAGTAACATAACTTTGTATACAAAATCCCAACATACTCATGATAATTGTATTCTTACAAATACTCAATAACTGTTTAATATATAACTAATCATGTGAGGTTTTGTAAAAACAATTTACAAAAAGGAGATTACTCACAAAAAGGTTTACACAAAAAGAGGATTACTCACATTGCTGTCTTAGATTATCCTTTAGGGTTTCCTGGTGACAATCTATAATTTACACAAATGCACACGTGTTAGTATAATAACCCATTTTAACATTAGTAATACCCTCCCCGAGACGGCATTCCAACGACTACGTCGGGCAGAACAACGACAGTCATTACAGAACCCTAGATCAATCGGGCAGAGTATCTAATACGTATCCAGGGGTTATAATACTTACAACGGAGCAGAACTTCGCTATTTAGGGGGTATTATACCCGTGTATAATGCCTACACTTAAATTTTGAGATTGAGAAAAGAAATCTGAACGAATTCGACTGAAGGCCACTGCATGCAATTTATAGGGCTGAAACCTGACTTCCTCGGGGCCCGCGTAAGGTATAGCCGAGAGGCTACGCGGCCCGCGTCAACGCTGGTCAACAGCATAGCTGATCCAGGTCAGCTAGTAGGTTCAACAGGTGTTGGGCCACGTGGCGGCCCAGGGTTTCGCCAGGTTTTACCTTGTCGCGGCCCGCGTAAGGGTTGAGGTGTGGCTTATGCGGTCCGCCTCAATTCCAAAAACTCCATTTTTAATTAATTTTAATAATATTTAAGGTATTCGGGGTCCGTTTTCGCGTATGGGGTGTATTTTAAGACATATGGGGATATTTTAAAAATATATCAGGATGTCGAAAATAATTCAAGGGTGTCGGTTTTCTTTAGGGTTGTTATATCCTCCCCACCTTGTTTTAGAGCTCGTCCTCGAAATCTACTGGAATAAGTGTGGATATTTCTTTTGCATTTCCGATTCAAGCTCCCATGTATACTCCGGTCCTCTTTTGGAGTCCCACTTCACTTTGACCAGAACTAATCTCTTGTGCTTGAGGTTCTTGACTTTCCTGTCTTCAATCTGCAGAGGCCTTTCTACAAACTTGAGTTGTTCATTTACCTCTATATCTTTTAGAGGTATTACAAGTGATTCATCAGCTAGGCATTTCTTGAGATTAGGTACATGAAATACATCATGTATTCCTGCCATTTCTTCTGGCAGTTGTAGCTGATAGGCTACAGGTCCTATTCTTCTAATAATCTCAAAAGGTCCAACATACCTGGGACTTAGCTTTCCTCTTTTGATGAATCTTACCACTCCTTTCCAAGGAGAGACTTTTAATAATACTCTATCCCCTACTTGAAATTCTAACGGTTTGCGTCGGTTATCGGCATAGCTCTTCTGTCGATCTCGTGCTGCTTTCAGTCATTCCTTCACTTGAATGATTTTTTCAGTTGTTTCTTGTACTATCTCAGGTCCAGATAGTTGCTTTTCCCCAATTTCTGCCCAACAGACTGGGGTTCGGCACTTTCGTCCATAAAGTGCTTCAAATGGTGCAGCATTGATACTTGTGTGATAACTATTATTATAATAAAATTCTATTAAAGGTAAATGATCGTCCCAATTACCTCCAAAATCAATTACACAAGCTCTAAGCATGTCTTCCATTGTCTGAATCGTCCTTTCGCTTTGTCCATCTGTTTGAGGATGATAAGTGGTGCTTAGATTTAACTTGGTTCCCATGGCTTTTTGGAAACTTGTCCAAAAATAAGTGGTAAAACGGCTATCCCTATCAGAAACAATTGATAAAAGAATTCCATGTAAAGAAACAATTTCATTTACATACAATTTAGCTAGCTGTTCCATACTGAAAGTTTCCTTCATTGGTAGGAAATGAGCTGACTTGGTTAGCCTATCTACAATCACCCATATTGTATCATTACCTTTTCTTATTTTGGGTAATTTAGTAACAAAATCCATTGTTATCAATTCTCATTTCCACACTGGCATTTCTAACTGTTGTAACAAACCTGAGGGTTTCTGATGTTCAGCTTTAACTTGTGAGCAAGTTAAACATTTAGAAACATAGGTTGCTATGTCCTTTTTCATTCCTATCGACCAAAAAATCTTTCTTAAATCCTGGTACATTTTATCGCTCCCTGGATGCATCGTATACTTAGACTTATGGGCTTCTTCTAATATACGATGACGCAGGTTTCCTAATTTAGGTATCAACATTCTCTTTTTACGGAATCTCCAAATTTCATCTCTTCCTTGTTCTAATTCCTTAATCATTCCTTTTAATTTTTCAGTATCATCCTGGATTACTGATTCTTGTGCTTTTCTAATTTGTTCATTTAAATCCACTTGTAGATTTAATTTAAGAGAACGTACCCTTTTTGGCTTTTCGTGATACTTTCGGTTTAAAGCATCAGCTACTACATTTGCTTTTCCTTCATGATACTGGATATCACAATCATAATCACTAAGCATCTCCATCCAGCGTCTTTGTCTCATATTCAATTCTTTTTGCTCGAAAACATACCTTAAACTTTTATGATCAGTGAATATGGTAAACTTACTACCATAAATGTAATGTCTCCAAATCTTAAGGGCAAAAATTATGACTCCTAATTCTAGATCATGGGTTGAATAATTCTTGTGACAACCCTCAAATTACATGTAACCGTACAATTTATTAATGTTAATTAAAGTGTTTGACGACTGTGTGGAATTACTTAACTGCTTTCTGATATCTGTGTTATACTTACATGTGCATGTTAACATACTAGTAGTATATAGAAAAGTTACTAAAAAGTCCTGTGTGCTTTCCTGAGTATTGAAAAGTAAAAACGTTACAAATATATATATATATATATAAGGCACCTTACGGATTAGTTAAACACTTTAACGGAACAGTGTCAAACCGAACAACCGGACTTTACCCGGGACATGAAAATATTGTCAGACACATTGTTTTATTTTTCTGAGCTAGTTAGGGTCCTCGAACACCCTAACACACTTTATATTATATAACACATCTTAACCCACTAACTAAACATTTTAAATCTAACTAGATAGTAACTAGAACATTAGAACCCAACCCTATACCCCCCCCCCCCTTAGAACCGGTTGAAGAAAGTGGGGACACCCCCACCATTCTTTTCAATATTTTATTTAAATGTTGGTGAATAATAGGACATTAAATCCAATGGTTATTGTTGCTTAGTGGTTTATAAGAAAGACTTAAGGATCATGATCATTCATTCACAACATTAAACTTCACTCATCTCTCTCCCTTCCTTCTTCATCTCGGCAGCCACCACCATCCACACTATCACCACCATCAAGTTCTTGTTCAACCATTTTCCATACACTCAAAGGTGCTACGGGTCATACAACGAAGCTTGGTGCTCTCGGAAGTGAAAGGACCTTCTCTATTCGCTTTTTACCATCACTTTTCTACACTCAAACTTCCCTAGCCTTGAGCTAGTGGTAAGAACTTAGATCCGTTCATTCTTTATGTTATTTAAGCGGTTAATAGTTGATTTAATGGCTGAAAATTTGAAACACCAAAGAACCTAACATAAAGTCTTGGACAAAAGATGAATGAAATGGATAAAGAGAAGTTATGTGTGTAAATCATGTAGATCTTGTGTTGTTATGATTCTTGGTTGATTATCTGATGTTTTTCTGGTTAATATTAATGTTTGATGTTGTTGTGGTCACTAAACATGTTAACGGAATCAATCGAACACGAACTAGGAAACTAAAGGCTGAAAACAGAATCTGTCCGAGCTTTTACAGCCAACTTCAGTTGGCTGTAAACAGGTCATAAACTCAACGAAAAACTGTATTTTTAGTCTAAAACGTGTTATTATTAAATACGGTTCTAATGGCACCGGGATCATAATTTTTGGACTTTGTTTACTATTTTTAAAGTGTCATTTTGTAACAGCAGCTAGAGCTGCATTTTTCTGCTGAAAATATGTGTTTTGTTTTCTGTCATAACATGAGTTCTGTGTAGAGTTAGATCATGAAACTTGTACTATAGATAACCCCCGATGTATTTGTAATTCTCTCACTGGAATTTCGTAAATCGGACTCTCGATGAATTTTAAATAAATTATTCCGTGGACTGTGGTCAGAATAAGATAAATCTGAGTTCAGTCCGGAAAATGAATTTTTATAAAATATTAGTAATAAACTGGGCCCCGATATTTTTACAAAATAAAATTTAGAACGTTTAAGACATTCTGTAAAAATTTGAGAATTTTTGGAATAAGTTAACTATTTTATTAAAATGTCCGAAAACAGCTCGGTTTTGAATATTAATGCTGAAATGACATAAGTTGTAAGTTGCATGTCTAAATGTCGGGTAGGTTATCTATGAATGATATAACGTGTTGTATGTGTTATGTGCATTATCGTATGGTTGTTGATGAGTGGGGAATAGATGGGAAACTTATATGGGCATAAACCGATAAAGTGACGCATGTTATGTGATAGATACGTGTAGGAACTTTGTGCTCTATTTGAAACCACTAAATGACTAACTGGTAATCATACTAGGACGTGATTGACCAACCTTGATTGTTAGCTATTTGTGAGAGTCAAACCGAGCAACCGAGGTGAGTTCACACCCTCACTAAGGCATGGGATTCCCGGTGGTTGGGAATGGGATTGAATAACTATTTATATTATCAACACTACTAGACTACTTACTACTGTCCTAGGATTGAGAAGGGCACGTACGTAAAACCTACGTACAATCACACTTACTACTGTCCTCGGATTGAGAAGGGCACGTACGTAAAACCTACGTACACTCATACTTACTACTGTCCTCGGATTGAGAAGGGCACGTACGTAAAACCTACGTACACTCATACTTAACACCGTCCTCGGATTGGGAAGGACACTTATGGATAGGCCTAGTCTAGTAACATACATAATGGGAAGCCCCCACTAAATATCGTAAAGGTTTGGGAATCAAGGATAATGGGTAATACATGGTTATGAAACGAACTTACGATTTCTGATACGAACTCATTAACTGAACAACCAACTGTGAACTCACTCAACTTTGTTGTTGACTCGTTGTTACATGCCTTACAGGTCGCTAAACGGTTGGAGCTTGCACATGGAGGTGGTCGTTGTGGAATGCGAACTAATATGTCCCGTACTTACTAAGTAAACGTTATGAACTTATGAAACTTATGTTTGGGGTCTCTAAACTTATGAACTACAAACTTATGTTTTTGTTTAACGTCTTATGCTTCCGCTGTTTAAATTGAACTTGGTTAACTTCCTTTTGGTCACCAAATTGTATTGTGATTGGTTTTATTTACTAAAATACGTTGTTCAATATGATTGGTGGCTCGATCCTGGTCATGTCACGCCTCCAAGCGGTGATACTCCGCGTGTGGATTTTGGGGGTGTGACAGATTGGTATCAGAGCCATTGGTTATAGAGAACTTGGTTTTAATAAGGGAAAAAGTTTTTATTAAAACCAGACTATAACCTGTACAGTGCTCAACGATCCACAACGACGCTTCGCTCCACGTGCAAGACTCGACACTATAGGTGATACGATTCATGTTTATATTACCTACTTGTTAGTTATATAGAACATTGCTTATGATATGCTTAGATAACATAGTATCTACTGCTTGAAAACTTTGTGTGATCACTCTCTTCTGTCATTCCACACTTGCGTAATGATACGACGCACTCCTCACTTGTGTTCTCCGTATGGTGAAGATCATGAGTGGACGAATCAGCCTCACACAAGCCCAGCTGGCGGCTTTGATCAAAGAACAAGTTACTGCGGAACTTGCAGCCGCTCAAGCAGGAGACCAGCTTACCCAGCCGCCTGTGTGCACGTTCAAGACTTTTATGGACTGTTGTCCTAGTACCTTCTGTGGCACTGAAGTGGCCGTCGGACTCCTCCACTGGATCGAGAAGCTCGAGTCGGTCTTCGAAATGTGTGAATGCCCTGAGGATCGTAGGGTGAAGTATGCTACTGGTACTCTTGAAGGGGTAGCGCTCACGTGGTGGAACGCTCAGGTTCAGCTGCTGGGGTTAGTTGCTGCTAATGCCACCCCATGGAATGACTTCAAGGAACTGATCAAGGAAGAGTACTACAGTCGTGATGACATCCACAAACTAGAGGTGGAATTTTTCAATCTGAAGATGACGGGGTCTGAGATTGAGGCGTATACTAAGAGGTCGAATGAACTGGCCATCCTGTGCCCTACTATGGTGGACCCTCCCATCAAACGTATTGAGCTTTACCTCAAGGGCCTTGTACCCGAGATTCAGAGTCACGTGACTTCGGCTAACCTGGGTACCATTCAACAAATCATCAAGTTGGCTCACCGACCAGGCAGTGGAACAAAACAGATTACCCAAGCGTATTGGTACTGCTACTACTGATACCCCCAATGATCACAAGCGAAAATGGGATGGAAATTCGGGCAAAGGCTCTACCTCTGTTCAATCTCAGTCTCAGCAACGAAGGACTGAGGACCATAGGAGCCCTGGTCAGCACTCTTCTGGTAGTCAAGGGCAGGGTGGATATCGAGGAAACCACCCAAAGTGCAACAAATGCAACAGACACCACAGTGGTCAGTGCAACAAGGGACGCTGTCAGAGGTGTCTCAAGATGGGTCATGAAGCCAAGGATTGCAGGAGCCCATGGCCTACAAATCAGAATCGTCAGCAGCAACAGCAAGCACCGCAGAATCAGCAACAGCAACAGGGCAACAAGGGATGCTTTCAGTGTGGTGCTGAAGATCACTTCAAGAGACACTGCCCGCAGTTAAATCAGAATCAGAATCACAACCAAGGAAACGGGAACAATAATGGGGGCAACAATGGAGGAAACAATGATGGCAACGGTGCCAGGGGTTGTGTGTTCGTGATTGGTCAAGGTGATGCAAGGAACGATCCCAACGTTGTGATGGGTAAGTTTCTTCTGGATAACTTCTTTGTTACTGTTTTATTCGATTCGGGTGCCGATACTAGTTATGTGTCCTTAAAAGTTAGCCAGATGCTTAAGCGCACTCCAACACTTCTAAACACCAAACACACGATAGAGCTAGCAAATGGTAAAAGTCTTGAAGCCACACACGTAGTTAAAGGTTGTAACCTCGTCTTAGCTGGTCAGACTTTCTCTATCGATCTTATCCCTATCACACTGGGTAGTTTCGACGTCGTTATTGGGATGGATTGGCTATCTCTTCATCAAGCGGAGATTGTTTGCAAGGAGAAAATCGTCCGCATTCCTCGTTCTGGTAAAGAACCTCTGGTGATTCAGGGTGATAAGAGTAGTGCTGTCGAAGGCATCATCTCTTTCCTTAATGCCCAGAAGTGTTTGCGAAAGGGCCACACTGCCATTTTAGCACTCGTTACTGACACATCAACGGAAGAGAAGAGAATTGAAGACATCCCTATTGTACGTGATTTTCCTGAGGTATTCCCTGAGGAATTACCTGGTCTCCTACCTCATCGTCAAGTTGAATTTCAAATCGAGCTAGCTCCTGGAGCAGCGCCCATAGCTCGAGCGCCATATCGTCTAGCACCATCAGAACTTGAAGAACTATCCACGCAATTACAAGAACTCTTGGAAAAGGGTTTCATACGTCCTATCTCTTCGCCCTGGGGAGCTCCAGTCTTGTTTGTGAAGAAGAAAGATGGTACTTTCAGAATGTGTATTGACTACCGCGAACTCAACAAGGTGACTGTGAAGAATCGTTATCCTCTTCCACGTATTGACGACTTGTTCGACCAGTTGCAAGGGTCGAGCTATTACTCCAAGATTGATTTGAGATCGGGATACCATCAGCTGAGGGTACGAGATGAGGACGTCTCCAAAACAGCATTCAGAACTCGTTACGGCCATTACGAGTTTCTGGTTATGCCATTCGGGCTGACGAATGCACCAGCGGTCTTCATGGATCTCATGAACCGAGTGTGCAAGCCTTACCTGGATAAGTTTGTCATAGTGTTCATCGACGACATCCTGATCTATTCTAAGAGTCAGGAGGAACACGAGCAGCACCTACGACTTATGCTGGAACTTCTTCGAAAAGAGCAACTTTATGCCAGATTTTCGAAATGTGACTTCTGGCTTCGCGAAGTCCACTTTCTAGGCCACGTGGTAAACAAGGATGGGATTCATGTGGATCCATCCAAGGTTGACTCGATCAAGAACTGGCCTGCACCTCGCACACCAACAGAAATCCGCCAATTCTTGGGTTTGGCAGGATATTACAGGAGGTTTATCAAGGATTTCTCCAAGATTGCGCAACCTCTCACTTCACTGACTCAAAAAGGTGTCACTATCGTTGGGGTGATACACAGGAGTCCGCATTCCAACACTTAAAAGACAGACTTTGTAGCGCGCCTATCCTCTCATTGCCTGAAGGCACAGATAATTTTGTGGTTTACTGCGATGCTTCCATCCAAAGACTTGGTTGCATGTTGATGCAACATGATAAGGTCATTGCCTACGCATCACGCCGACTTAAGGTTCACGAAAGGAACTACACTAGGCATGACTTGGAATTGGGAGCAGTTGTTTTCACACTTAAGATATGGAGACATTACCTGTACGGTACCAAGTGCACCATTTACACCGATCACATGAGTCTCGAGCATATCTTCAAGCAAAAGGAGTTAAACATGCGTCAACGCCGATGGGTTGAGCTCTTGAACGATTACGAATGTGCGATCAAGTATCATCTGGGCAAAGCCAATGTTGTGGCTGACGCCCTCAGTCGAAAGGATACTATACCTAAGCGTGTACGTGTGTTACAGCTTACCATCCAATCAAGTCTCCCTGCCCAGATACGAGATCCTTAGGTTGAAGCATTGAAAGCAGAGAACCTCAGGGCTGAGTCCTTACGAGGATCGAGGCAGCGGCTAGAACAAAAGGAAGACGGTGCCTACTATGTTAACGGACGCATCTGGGTTCCACTTTATGGAAACCTACGCGATCTTGTGATGGACGAAGCACACAAGTCTCGTTATTCGGTTCATCCTGGTTCGGATAAGATGTACCACGACCTAAAGACTACATACTGGTGGCCTGGTATGAAAGCCCACATAGCAATCTACGTCAGTAAATGTTTGACTTGTGCTAGGGTCAAGGTCGAATACCAGAAACCATCAGGCCTACTCCAACAACCATAGATACCTAAATGGAAATGGGAGCAAATTTCCATGGATTTCGTTACTGGTCTACCTAGATCTCAACACGGAAACGATACCATTTGGGTGATCGTAGATCGACTGACCAAGTCCGCACATTTTCTGGCTATCAAGGAAACAGATAAGTTTTCTACCCTAGCAGACATCTACTTGAAGGAAGTAGTATCAAGGCACGGAGTGCCAACCTCCATCATTTCTGATCGTGACACGCGTTTTACTTCCGAACTGTGGCAAGCAATGCACAAGTCTTTTGGCTTACGTTTAGATATGAGCACCGCTTATCACCCACAAATGGATGGGCAATCTGAACGCACCATCCAAACCCTTGAAGACATGCTTAGGGCATGTGTAATCAATTTTGGTAATGGCTGGGAAAAGCACCTCCCGCTGGTGGAGTTTTCGTATAACAACAGCTACCACACCAGCATCCAAGCCGCTCCGTTCGAGGCATTGTACGGACGCAAATGCCGATCACCTCTCTGTTGGGCAGAAGTTGGTGACAGCCAAATTACTGGCCCGGAACTCGTAGTAGACACGACTGAGAGGATTGCTCAGATACGACAGCGAATGGCGGCAGCTCGTGACCGTCAGAAAAGCTATGCTTATAAAGGAAGAAAACCACTCGAGTTCCAGGTTGGGGATCGAGTGCTACTCAAAGTCTCACCTTGGAAAGGTGTAGTCCGCTTTGGCAAACGAGGCAAGCTCAATCCGCGCTATGTCGGGCCGTTCGAGATCATTAAGAAAATTGGCAAGGTCGCCTACAAATTGAATCTACCTGAAGAACTCAGCGGAGTTCACAATGTTTTCCATGTGTCGAATCTGAATAAGTGTCTATCAGATGAGACCCTCATAGTTCCTCTCAAGGAACTCACAATCGACGACCAGCTGCGATTCGTCGAGGAACCAGTAGAGATTACGGATCGAGATGTTAAGATCCTCAAGCGTACCAGGATACCTCTGGTCCGAGTTCGTTGGAGTGCTCGTCGTGGCCCAGAGTATACCTGGGAACGAGAAGACCAAATGAAACTCAAGTATCCCCAACTGTTTAAGAAAAACGCAACCACTACTGAGGCTGAAGCTACTGCAGAATTTCGGGACGAAATTCCAAATCAACGGGGGGATGATGTGACACCCCAGGAAAATCAGGAACACAACGCAACTTAACTAGCCTCCTCAGTAACCACGCGCTAAATTTCGGGACGAAATTCTCGTAACAGGGGGAGAATGTGACAACCCTCAAATTACATGTAACCGTACAATTTATTAATGTTAATTAAAGTGCTTGACGACTGTGTGGAATTACTTAACTGCTTTCTGATATATGTGTTATACTTACATGTGCATGTTAACATACTAGTAGTATACAGAAAAGTTACTAAAAAGTCCTGTGTGCTTTCCTGAGTATTGAAAAGTAAAAACGTTACAAATATACATACATATATATATATATATATATATATATATATATATATATATATATATATATATAAGGCTCCTTACGGATTAGTTAAACACTTTAACGGAACAGTGTCAAACCGAACAACCGGACTTTACCCGGGACATGATAATATTTTCAGACACATTGTTTTATTTTTCTGAGCTAGTTAGGGTCCTCGAACACCCTAACACACTTTATATTATATAACACATCTTAACCCACTAACTAAACATTTTAAATCTAACTAGATAGTAACTAGAACATTAGAACCCAACCCTATACCCCCCCCCCCCCTTAGAACCGGTTGAAGAAAGTGGGGACACCCCCACCATTCTTTTCAATATTTTATTTAAATGTTGGTGGATAATAGGACATTAAATCCAATGGTTATTGTTGCTTAGTGGTTTATAAGAAAGACTTAAGGATCATGATCATTCATTCACAACATCAAACTTCACTCATCTCTCTCCCTTCCTTCTTCATCTCGGCAGCCACCACCATCCACACTACCACCACCATCAAGTTCTTGTTCAACCATTTTCCATACACTCAAAGGTGCTACGGGTCATACAACGAAGCTTGGTGCTCTCGGAAGTGGAAGGACCTTCTCTATTCGCTTTTAACCATCACTTTTCTACACTCAAACTTCCCTAGCCTTGAGCTAGTGGTAAGAACTTAGATCCGTTCATTCTTTATGTTATTTAAGCGGTTAATAGTTAATTTAATGGCTGAAAATTTGAAACACCAAAGAACCTAACATAAAGTCTTGGACAAAAGATGAATGAAATGGATAAAGAGAAGTTATGTGTGTAAATCATGTAGATCTTGTGTTGTTATGATTCTTGGTTGATTATCTGATGTTTTGCTGGTTAATATTAATGTTTGATGTTGTTGTGGTCACTAAACATGTTAACGGAATCAATCAAACACGAACTAGGAAACTAAAGGCTGAAAACAAAATCTGTCCGAGCTTTTACAGCCAAGTTCAGTTGGCTGTAAACAGGTCATAAACTCAACGAAAAACTGATATTTTGAGTCTAAAACGTGTTATTATTAAATACGGTTCTAATGGCACCGGAATCATAATTTTTGGACTTCGTTTACTATTTTTAAAGTGTCATTTTGTAACAGCAGCTAGAGCTGCATTTTTCTGCTGAAAATATGCGTTTTGTTTTCTGTCATAACATGAGTTCTGTGTAGAGTTAGATCATGAAACTTGTACTGTAGATGACCCCCGATGTATTTGTAGTTCTCTCACTGGAATTTCGTAAATCGGACTCTCGATGAATTTTAAATAAATTATTCCGTGGACTGTTGTCAGAATAAGATAAATCTGAGTTCAGTCCGAAAAATGAATTTTTTTAAATTTTAGTAAAAAACTGGGCCCCGATATTTTTACACAATAAAATTTGGAACGTTTAAGACATTCTGTAAAAATTTGGGAATTTTTGGAATAAGTTAACTATTTTATTAAAATGTCCGAAAACAGCCCGGTTTTGAATATTAATGCTGAAATGACATAAGTTGTAAGTTGCATGTCTAAATGTCGGGTAGGTTATCTGTGAATGATATAACGTGTTGTATGTGTTATGTACATTATCGTATGGTTTTTGATGAGTGGGGAATGGATGGGAAACTTATATGGGCATAAACCGATAAAGTGATGCATGTTATGTGATAGATACGTGTAGGAACTTTGTGCTCTATTTGAAACCACTAAATGACTAAATGGTAATCATACTAGGATGTGATTGACCAACCTTGATTGTTAGCTATTTGTGAGAGTCAAACCGAGCAACCAAGGTGAGTTCACACCCTTACTAAGGCATGGGATTCCCGGTGGTTGGGAATGGGATTGAATAACTATTTATATTATCAACACTACTAGACTACTTACTACTGTCCTCGGATTGAGAAAGGCACGTACGTAAAACCTACGTACACTCATACTTACTACTGTCCTCGGATTGAGAAGGGCACGCACGTAAAACCTACGTACAGTCACACTTACTACTGTCCTCGGATTGAGAAGGGCACGTACGTAAAACCTACGTACACTCATAATTACTACTGCCCTCGGATTGAGAAGGGCACGTACGTAAAACCTACGTACACTCATACTTAACACCGTCCTCGGATTGGGAAGGACACTTATGGATACGCCTAGTCTAGTAACATACATAATGGGAAGCCCCCACTAAATATCGTAAAGGTTTGGGAATCAAGGATAATGGGTAATACATGGTTATGAAACGAACTTACGATTTCTGATACGAACTCATTAACTGAACAACCAACTGTGAACTCACTCAACTTTGTTTTTGACTCGTTGTTACATGCCTTACAGGTCGCTAAACGCTTGGAGCTTGCACATGGAGGTGGTCGTTGTGGAATGCGAACTAATATGTCCCGTACTTACTAAATAAACGTTATGAACTTATGAAACTTATGTTTGGGGTCTTTAAACTTATGAACTACAAACTTATGTTTTTGTTTAACGTCTTATGCTTCCGCTGTTTAAATTGAACTTGGTTAACTTCCTTTTGGTCACCAAATTGTATTGTGATTGGTTTTATTTACTAAAATACGTTGTTCAATATGATTGGTGGCTCGATCTTGGTCATGTCACGCCTCCAAGCGGTGATACTCCGCGTGTGGATTTTGGGGGTGTGACAATTCTCTTCATGATTCTTAAGTTGTCTAGATGCGTAAGCTATAACCTTTTGGCGTTGCACAACACACATCCATAACCTAGTTTGGAAGCATCACAATAGACTACAAAGTCTTCAGTTCCTTCTGGTAACGCTAGTATGGGTGTATGGGTTAGTCTTTGCTTAAGAATTCTAAATGCTTCTTCTTGTTTTGGTCCCCATTCAAACTTAATGGATTTACAGGTTAACTTAGTTAAAGGAATGGCTATTCTAGAAAATTTTTGAATAAATCTTCTATAATAACCAACCAATCCTAAGAAACTTCTAACCTCGGTTGGTGATTCAGGGGTCTTCCATTTGGTAATCGCTTCGATCTTAGATGGATCTACATGAATTCCTTTGTTAGTGCATTTATGTCTATCGCCTTCGTCAATCCGAGCCGTAGCGAGACAGAAGGAAACGAGTCGTTATGATGTAATATCTAGACAAAAGGCAAGGTGGCAATATTGTAATTAATGAGAAATCTCATTAAAAGCCAAGGCCTATAAATAGGAGCTTTAGTATTAGAATTTAGATTTTTGGCTCATTTGTGTTTAGGAGAGCTCTAGATCTAGAGAGAGAATCTAGAGAGAGAAAGTGATTCAAGGTGCTTGTTATTGTTAGATTTCTAATAGAATCACGTTTATATTACATCGTGTGTGTTAGGTCGCGTTCGTGTACGGATTCCGCACGTCATACGTTCGTTTCGCAATCGTTTCGGAGTCAAAACCGGTCCTACAAGTGGTATCAGAGCAGGAGCTTGATTGCACTGATCCAACACACAATTCCGCTCGTGATTTCATCGATTTCAGATCTGAATTTCATCTATTTCTTCATCTTTTTCATTTTTATCACGTTTTTCACTGAAAATCGTCAAATTGAACGGGTTTTTACGGTCCAAAATTCATGATTTTTTGATATGATATGCGAAAACACCTGATCTATAACCCTATCAAGTTTCAGATCCTAATTCCTATCCGTTTAGGAGAAATCTGAGTTTTTAGGTGCGATTTCGTGATTAACAGCCTGATTCCGCTCGAACTTACACTGTTTGATTCCGCTCGAGATCTTGATTCCGCTCATAAGTTCCTGATTCCGCTCCAGAATACTTCTGATTCAGCTCCAAAATACTTGTTGATTCCGCTCCAAAAGTCTCAAAAGCTGATTCCGCTCCAGGCTGTCAAACTCAGATTTCGCTCCAAAATAGTTCCTGATTCCGTTCCAAATGTTCAAAAGCTGATTTCTCTCCAAAATTGTTGCTAATTTCGCTCCAAGTTAACAAAACTGTTGATTCCGCTCCAAGTTAACAAAGCTGTTGATTCCGCTCCAAAGTTACAAAGTTCCTGATTTCGCTCCAGAGAATTATTTTTTTAATTCCGCTCCAAGCTTCAAAATCAGATTTTGCTCCAAGTTACTGATTGAATCTGATTCCGCTCCAATCAACTCCGGATTCCGCTCCAAAATCCAAACTGTCATCATTTTAGATTCCGCTCCAAAAGTTTGTTTTTGAAGAACGTGAACATGTTGTCAGTATAGTGTAAGAATCGGCCCAATCATATATGTTGAAAGATATTGTTGTCGGCCACGAGATTTAAAAAGGCAGCACATGTGAACAAGAGTTTAGGTCCAATTAAAACTTTGTATGAATTGTTGTTGTCGGCCAGTATATGTTGTTGCATGTGATTTGGGATTGACTTTATATTGCAGCCCAATCAATTTGAGAATAGTTATTGGTTTTGTCGGCCCAATCAATTTGAGATAACAGTTACGTGGTTTGGATTCTGTTTGCTTGAAGTCATATTCTGAGTTCATCTGAATCTCAGTTCACCCGAGTTGTGTTTTGATATTACCAGTTCGCATAAAATCAAATTCACTTTGTACGAAGTCCGAATTTTCTATCCGCACAGTTTGGAGTTCAAAGTTTTCAAAGGGTTTGGTCGTTTGAATTTGATCCGGGTCATAGCAGTCCTCACAGTGTGTCAACATTCAGTCCGCACCGAATATTCACCAGTTCGAGTATTATTTTGTTTCAGTTATTTGATAGTGTTTAAACTGATAAGTGTTTGTTTGTTTGTTTGATTCAAGGTTATTCAAGAATTGCAAATCATGGCTGAAGAATTTTTCAACACGTTCTACAATGCGTTTACATCAGATACGGTAGAATCATCAGAGGTTACACCCAAAGCTATACCTAAGACGATCAAGGATAACATCAAACATGACAACTTTTATGGAACCTATTCAAAACCTCCGAAGCTGGATAACATTGAAGATTATGTCTGGTGGAAGGAGAGGTTCATCAATTGGGCGAAGGCATATGAACATGAGAGTTGGTTATGTTTGAAGTTTGGTTATGAGAGCCCAGTAAATGACAAAGGAGAAGAAATTCTGATCAAATATTATTCAGAAGATGACAGAAAGAAATTTTCTTATGAACAGAAGATGATTGCTTTGATTCAGCAATCAGTTCGAGATGATATTTTCTCATTATTAGTTCATGATGGGTCATCAAAGTCTGTGTGGAAAGCTTTGAAAGTAAAAGCTAAGGGGGGTAAACAAATTCAGAAAAACAAAATAGCATTATTGAAAAAAGAATTTGATTTGTTTGACAGTTTAAAGGGAGAGACAGTGAGGAAAATGATTGAGAGGTTTTGCCATTTAAAAATTGAACTTGAAAGATTCAAAATTGTGAAAACAAGAGAAGAGATAATTGACAAAGTAATTGAAGCGTTACCACGAGCTGATCAGTGGCAAACGTTTGTTTTTATCTTGAAAAATGATGCTAAATTTGATACAATTTCTCTTGATGCATTGTTAGAAAAGATTGAGAGTCATGATCTGGAGCTACAAAAGCAAAACAAGATGAGTAGTTCATCTCATCAACAAAATGTTGGCTTGTACTTCAAAGGGAGTGTACCTTCGGAGAAAGGTGTTAGTTCACCAAAGACAGCATTCAGTGGTGAGAAGATGAAAGAACCACAAACAACTTCATCAAGTTACCATTCTGGATGTCATTCATCTTCAAAATCAAGTTCTGATGAAGCTGAGGAGATTCTGTGCAACATTGCTCTTAAACTGAAGAATTCTCTTGCAATGAGCATCAATGCAGCTAAGCAGCAAATGAGTTTTCTTGCATCTGTTCTGGAGTCGTATGAAGGTCTAGTGGCTGGTAAAATTGGAAACTCCGAATTAACCAAAGAAGACTACGACCAGATTGATCCGGAAGAGATGGAACTCATTGACATTCGCTGGTGTTTGGCAAGTTGCATTCGCAGAGCTCAGAGATATATGGAGATTACAGGGAAACAATCTTTGGGTGGTCCTTCAACGAAACTTAGATTTGACAAATCCAAAGTGACCTGCTTCAGATGCAAGAAAAAGGGTCATTTCAAAAGAGAATGCAGAAATTTTGAAGTTGTTGAAGGAAATGAACGTCCTTTCAACGATGATTATTATTGAAAAGCGATCTACCACCGAAGCAAAGAAGAGCCGAAATTGATTGAAGATAAAACCAAATCAAGAGCTTGTTTTGTAATTCACGATGATGAAGGTTTTGACTGGAGCTCAATTTGTCCAGAAGAAGATCGTTTGGAAAATTTTCAAAAAACAGCTCATGGCAGAGCTGTGACAGAGGAAAGAAAGTTTGTTTTTGTTGCTGAAATTAAAGAAGATGTTAAAGAAGAAAAAGACACTGTTGAAGTCAAAGAGAGAACTCGGGAAGAGATTTTAAAGGAGAAAACTGAGAGAGAAAGATTTATTGTGGGATGCAGGATGCAGAAAATGGAGGAAGAATATGAGAATGCTGTTGCGAACAAACGATGGGATAAAAAGCAAGAATGTTATGTCAACAAACAAGGTGAACCAGTTGTTCCCAGATGTGACATAGTTCATGATGATGTTCTTCTTGTTATTCCTCGATCCGGTGAATACTACTCAAATGTTGCAAAAGACAAAACATATGTAAAAAGGCTGGATAAAATCATCAGGGATGCTATGACAATCAAATTGAGAAAGAGAAATGAAGAAAGAATGAAGAAGAATATTGAGAATATGGTTGATGAATTGAAGAAGGTCGCTGAGGAAGTCAAGATTGAAGAAGTGAAAGATGAAATTCAGAAAGTTGAGGATGTGAAGACGTCTGAAGAAGAGAAGGTAGTTGAGAAAGAGAAGGTTGTTATTGAAGAACAACAAGTTGAAATAGTCAAGAATGAGAATTTGGAAGCTGGTGATGCTGGTGATGAAGTTAGTGTTGAAGAAAAGCAGAATGATGCTGATCAGAAGCAGACAGAGACTGTAACAAATACTGAAGTTCCAATAACTGAGGTAAATTCTGATTCTAACATCTTGACTGAAATTGTTGAATAGTGCAAGAAATGCATGGAAACGTGCAGTGCTTGTACTGAAAAAGATGAAAAGATCAGAACAAGAGATCTTGATTTCACAAAACTTGAAGAAGTTTTCAAGAACAAGTGCAAAGAAATGTTTGAAAATGAAAAAGTTTTAAAAGAAAATAATGAAACACTTTCAGAAAAATGTAAAAAATTAGAAAAAGAGAATGAAATTTTAAAAGAAGATGTTTCTAAAATAACAGAAGAATGTTCTCAAAAAGAAAATATTTGCCAAGAAATGAAAAAGGAATATGATTCAATAAAATTGGCTTATCACATTACAAAGGAATCATATGAAAAAGTAAAGAGTGAAATGAAACTTGTTCAATCAAGATTGAAATATTGTTCTGAAACATCAAATGAACTAAAACGAATGTATGAAATTAAACAACAAGTTGTAAATTCTTATATTGAAGATGTTGCTAAACTTAAGCGTAAGATTGATGATTTAGAACAGGATAACAACAAATTAAAAAGTTATCACGCGTCGTCATATGTGCTTGAACGTATTTTCAACATAAAACCGGATGGAAAAGATTCTGAGCATAACACGAAAGGCATTGGTTCAGAGTTTCATCAAGTTCCACCACCGGAAAAGTTTGTGTTTTATGATGAGGAAAAGGTTGAAAAAGCTTTCAACATGGTTGATCAATTGCCATACAACATTGACATAACCTATTCCAAATCTGATGATTCTCATGATTCAGAGGTGGTAGGTAAAGTCGTTGAAAGTGTGTTGAAAGAAGAGTCGGTTGATACAGGTAAATCTGAATCACAGGATGAAGATGAAGGAAATCTTCATGATAGTTATCTGAAAAACACAAAATCCGAGAAAAATTTGAATGATGATTCAAAAGGATTGGTTTATACCATGATTGGATCGGACAAATTGTTCTTAGATGTTGTATTCCCGATTCAGAATGTGATTTCAGAAAAGGTTGATAAAGTTTTCAAAATGCTTGAGATTGAAAAGTCTGAGATTTCAAAGTTTGCTGGTAAGAGTCATAGAGGTTCGTATAACAAATTTAGTTTCAAGAAGAAAAGCATGAAGGCTGGGTTGGGTTATAAGAAAGAACAAAATTGGAAAAGAAATGAAACATTGAATTTTCAAGAAAAAATGAGTTTTGTTCAAGGAAAAAGTTTTGAAGAAGAGGAAAAGCTTAAAATTGGACAACAGTCTATTGAAGAGTTCTTAGCTCAAAAGATAAAGCAACAACCATAGGTCAAAGATGTGTCCATGAGAACATGTTTCAAATGTGATCAAAAAGGACATCTTGCACGAAAGTGTCCAAATCTGAAACCTGTGGATGTTGACAAAAAGAAGATTGATGCTGAGAAACAAAAATCTGAGAATGTGAGACAAAGGTCAACCAGATTTGACTCAAAACAAACTTGGAGGTATAACACAAACAAGTTTGCTTCGAATCAAAACTGGAAATCAAACTCTAACAGGTTCGATTCGAGACAGATCTGGAATTCTCACACACCCAGATTAAGAACAACACAATGTTGGAAAACAACTGTCGATGCTACAAAACCTCAAGAGTTTTGGAAACCAAAAGTTGTTGATCAAAAACAAAATGTTCAGAAGGAGTCACATTTTTACAAAAGAGGTACTCCAAAAGGTCAAACATGGAGTATTAAGAAACAACTGACTTCAGTAAAAGATGAGAAAGTTGAAATTAAAGTTGAAAAAGTCTTTAATGAAAAAGATTTTCCGAAACTGCATGATACATATTGTGTTGAAATGCCTAAGGTCCAACAGACCTGGGCTAAATTGTTCAAGTAATCAAGTAGTCTAAATGTGCAGGTGCTCAACAAAACCGAAGACTGTGAGAATGGAAGTTGGAGCAGCCTGGCACAACGAGGAGAGGAGGCTGCTGAACCCTGGTTTGGTTGAAAAGGGAGTTTATTTGTTTTTCTGTAAATAAATAAACAATATTTTCAAAAATCCTAAAAATTTGAAAAAAAAAATTAAAAACCAAAAATATGTTTTAATTTGAAAAATTGAAAAACCAAAAATATGTTTGTTTTTAATTTTTGTCAAAAATAGAAAATTACAAAAATATGTGTTGATTGAAATGCCGAAACCCTCACGGCTGAACAAACATGATTATTTTCACAAGATTGAAAAACGGTTTTCAAACTGTAAATATCAATGTGTTGTAAATCATGGGGGTACTTTATATTAGTTTTTCTGCAAAACAGAGCATAGTTAGCAGAAAATGGATGGCGAGACAAAGCTATCAGTGTTGGTTGTCAAATTTTCTTTAAATGGTTTTGCATTTTAGGGGGAGAAAAATTGTCAGAAAATACAAAAACATTTGAAAATTTTGAAAAAGTAAAAAACATGATAAAATTCAAAAATTGAGTTTTTGCGTAAAAAGAGGAAATGATAGTACATCAGTAGACAGTTACAGTACGCTAAAGAATTGGAAAGTTAAAATGTGTTAAACGATCTCACTGTGGATGTGTCGGTAGATTTTTATACATTTAGTAAACTTTTTCAGGATATAAACCTAAATTCAAACTTGCTTATTTCGTGGGGAACACTACTTGGATATATAGGCAACCCCTGAAATCTCGTCTGAAGGAACCCTCTTTCTGAGATACTAGGTCTTTATGCTTAGTGATATCTGGGGTATTATCCTGGGACTTCTGATTTTGCGGAAGCAATGGCCTAGTCCCCGGAGAATACTTTCTGCATTGCTTGAAATATAGCACCGCCCTCAGCAAATTGATGAAACAATAAAATTGATAGTCATTGCTGTTGTAATACAAAAGATCCTCTAAAGGGGACACACCAAAAGTCGAGCCGTCATCTCTCTGCTGAACGGAAGTTCTGACCTGAGCTCTCACGGTTTCGCAACTTAACCCTTTACAGATATCATCTAGGTATATTCACCTGTAAGACTGAATATTGGGATCTGGATACGGGGGTATATTCAAGAGGTGGGACACATGAATGGGTTTAAGTTCTTAATTCATCTAATTCGTATCCTGAATCAGTTGAAGTTTGTGTGAAAATTTAAGTGGACCAGTATATCGACAATCTAAGTGAATTGTTTAATTCTTAATGTGTAACTAAGCTCAACGGTACTTGTGACTTGTCAAAAACTGATATGATCCTCTGATGCATACTCAAACAAAAATATTGTCTGTAAATATGTTTGTACATATTTCTTTACTGCTTTATATTTTCATAAAAATACAAAAAGATTTTTTATTCTGCTTTATTTTCGACAACCGATGTCTGAAATGCTGAGTTTCAAAATCTAAGTAAGCTGATTGTGTTTCTGAAAATAAAACAAGTTCATTAATTTGAAACTTGAATTAAAAATCAAAAATCAAAAACAGTTTGTGATATCTCCAAGGTCATTAGTTTGGACTTGGATGATTAACTGTGAGGGATTTTGGATACTTAACACTGCCAAATCTGTAAAGATTGTTGATAGGGGGAGTGATTTAGAAAGTTGAATAGAACCAGATTACGATTTATGAAAAATTTGGAAGTTTAAAATGTTGTTACTTATAAATGTATGAGAATTGCAGATGTTGTACCAGACTACGATCCTGAAAGCCGAGTCTAAGGGGGGGGGGGGGGGGTCTGAAGACGAGCTCTACGCAAAAAGAAGCGTGGATTCAAGGAGCCATGTAACTATCCTAAAGGAGCTTGTATACGGAAAGCAAGGTGTCGATCCCAAAGCACGAAAGCTTGACGAAAGGGGGAGCCTGATGAAGAAAAGAGTTTACAAAAAGGAGAAGCTGAAGCTGAAGACAGGTCCACCGGGATTCTGTTCAAGAAGATTCAAAGAGAGAGAGAGAGAGAAAGAAGACGCTACGAGTTTGACTCAATGATCAAGATTGATTGCAGCAATATCCAAGGGGGAGTCTGTTAGTGCATTTATGTCTATCGCCTTCGTCAATCCGAGCCGTAGCGAGAAACAGAAGGAAACGAGTCGTTATGATGTAATATCTAGACAAAAGGCAAGGTGGCAATATTGTAATTAATGAGAAATCTCATTAAAAGCCAAGGCCTATAAATAGGAGCTTTAGTATTAGAATTTAGATTTTTGGCTCATTTGTGTTTAGGAGAGCTCTAGATCTAGAGAGAGAATCTAGAGAGAGAAAGTGATTCAAGGTGCTTGTTATTGTTAGATTTCTAATAGAATCACGTTTATATTACATCGTGAGTGTTAGGTCGCGTTCGTGTACGGATTTCGCACGTCATACGTTCGTTTCGCAATCGTTTCGGAGTCAAAACCGGTCCTACATCCTTCATGGTTAACTAAATGTCCAAGAAATTGTACCTGTTCTAACCAAAACTCGCACTTTAAAAACTTAGCATAGAGCTTTTCCTTTCTTAATAAACTTAAAAGTGCGTGCAAATGCTTTGCATGATCTTCCTTACCTTTAGAATAGATGAGAATATCATCAATAAAAATAATTATGAATTTATCCAAATATGGCTTGCATATTCGGTTCATCATGTCCATAAATGAGGCTGGGGCATTGGTTAAACCAAATGGCATGACAGTAAATTCATAATGACCATACCTTGTTCTAAATGCGGTTTTAGGAATGTCCTCTTCCTGTACCTTTAATTGATGATATCCTGACCTTAAATCGATTTTTGAGAAAAATCGAGCTCCTTGCAATTGATCAAACAGATCATCGATTCTTGGTAATGGATACCGATTCTTAATTGTGACCTTGTTCAATTCACGGTAGTCAATGCACATACGCATTGATCCGTCATTCTCTTTAACGAATAAAATTGGTGCTCCCCATGGCGACGAGCTTGGCTGTATAAATCCTTTCTCCAACAATTCGTCTAATTGTTTCTTTAGTTCCTGCATTTCTGCGGGTGCCAAATGGTAAGGTGCTTTGGCAATCGGTGCTGTTCCTGGCAGTAGATGAATTCTGAATTCAACTTCTCTGTCCGGCGGTAGTCCTGGTAATTCTTCCGGAAATACATCTGAAAACTGAGACACTACTGGAATGTCTTTTAGTTCTTTTCCTATAGTGTTAGTGATTATAGAAATCAAATACACTATAGATCCTTTTCTTATATAGCTCGCAGTTTTCATCACAGAGATGAATTTAGTGGATCTAGATGGTTTATCACCTTTAATTATGATCTTTTCACCCTTTGGTGAATTTACTTGAATTGACTTTTGATCACATAAAATATTAGCTTTATTGGCTATTAACCAATCCATTCCTAATACGATATCAAATCCTGTCAGATTCATTGGGTAAAGATTTGCAATATACTTTTGGTTTAAAATTTCTACTCTTGCTCCCTGCAAGATTTCATAAATCCTAACCGTTTCTCCATTTGCTGTCTCTATTAAACATTCTTGTGGAAGTTTAGTTAATGATTGATTAAGAAGTTTGCAAAACGTAGTATTAATAAAACTTTGGTTTGAACCAGAGTCAAATAATACTTTAGCAATTATATCATTAACTAAAAACGTATCGGCTATCACATCCGGAATCATTCTGGCTTCATCTGCCGTTAGAACAAATGCTCTAGCATTTTTAGTGTTCTTGTTGTTCAGAGCTGGAGCCAATTTCGGACAGTTTGGCTTGATATGACCTTTTTCCCCACAGCTGAAGCATAGTCCATTACTGGATTTCCTTCTGCAATCTTCTTCCTTGTGTCCTGGTAACTTACAGAAATTGCAGTGAGCGAAGCATTTTCCCGAATGCTTTTTCTTGCAAGTCTTACAGTAAGGTGTAGAGGTAGAACCTATATTCCTACGGTTGGAATTCCCAGAACGGAATTCTTGGGTAAGTCTCTGTGCTAGGTTTCTCCTCTGGTCTTCTTCTCTAGTACGGATTAATTCATCTGTCAAGGTATTGGCTAGTTCTACAGCTTCTTCTATAGTTTGGGGTCTAGCTGCCTTGACCACATGTCTAATCTCTCCAATTAATCCCCAGATGTAACGGGAGATTAATACCGGTTCAGGTGATGCAAGGGTTGGTACTATTCTAGCATATTCAAAGAATGTGGTTGTATAACCCTTACTATCTACCCCGGTCATCCTTAGGTTTAGAAACTTATTCGCTATCTGTTCCTTTTCATTGGGAGGGCAGAATTTCCTTTCTACCATATTCTTAAATTCCTCTCATTCCATGTTGTATACCCTATTACTTCCTTTTGACTGGAGGATAGTGTTCCACCATTCTAAGGCTGAGTTTTTAAATAGATTAGAAGCAAACATTATCTTGTCTTCTTCAGCACACTTGCTTATTTTTAAAACAGCCTTAGTCTTTTCTATCCAGCGTAGAGCTGCAATGGGTTCTTCATTGCCCGAGAATTCTATTGATTTGCAGGACCAGAATTCTTTATAAGAACAACCGTAGGACACGGTTCTTCTTCTTTTAGGAATGGGCACTTGAAGTACAGGTCCATTGTTTTCGTTGTTTTCTGGTTCAGTTGATCACTTACTGCTATGTTTACTTTTATTATTCGCTTCCTGAACCGTTTGAATAATAAATGGCATTACATCTATGATTCCTTGTGCCACTATATGTTGGATAGCACTATTATCCACTTGGTTTCCATTGTTATTGATGCTCGGATTCTCATTAACCAAGTTAATGTTACTCTGGTTATCATTATTCAGATTTCCTTGATTTCCTTCGTCGGCCATCTGAATTTTAAACATTTACCATGTATTAATATCACAAAATAATATTTAATATAGCCAATCACAAGACACGCATTTTGGTCAAAAGCGTCGATCATTACGACTTTACTCTATTCATATAATATGCATCTATTACACACCAGTACTGAAATTAAAATTACAATACCGACCGAAATTTAAAGTTACACTACTAATAATAGGCATCCGTAGTTTTTTTTTCATACACATACACACATATTATATTATTTTATTATTGATATTATTATTACTACCATTTCCAACATCACATTCATGGATATGGATTCATCCAGAAATCCATATTGCGCTCGTCGTATTTCCAGACGAGTCGCTCTCCCACCTATCTCATTCTTTCACTACTCTCTAAAATTTCCTCACCAAATGTCCTAAGTTCTTGTACATTTTCTGCACTCATTGGGGGTGCAGGTTCTAGGACTGGGTTCGGAATCTGGGGTGCGGGTTCCTGGTATGAAGGTGTAGGTGCCTGGAATTGGTAAGGATTTTCTAAAATCTCCCTAATGTATACATCATTATTGTAATAGGGATCTAGAGGGTCCAAACCTGGGTAGGCTCCTAAGTTTGGCATGGGTGTGTCTTCATGTATCGGGTAGCGTTGCACATAGGGGCGGACCTAAGCCCAGCCCAAGGTGGGCGGGCGCACCCCCGGGGAAGAAAAGTTTTAGTGCTAAGTTCCGTCGAAAATCCCATCCGCACCCCATGGAATTTTCCGTCCGCACCACTTGGAATTTTTCGTCCGCACCCCTTAGGTAAAAAGTGTTATCATTTATATTTTAAGAATATTCTTTAGTAAACTCTTATTTTATAAAAATACTACCTAAATTATATTACTTTTAATACCTAAATAACTAAACCCAAATAACCAATACATTTAACTAGCCCACTACTAAGTCTTAGCCCAATAAACAAGCCCAACAAATCAACAATATTTCAAGCTAAAATAATCATGCTCTCTTTATCGTTCTTGCACGCCAGCGATTAGAACATCAACAGGGACAACAGTGAACTGTCAGCAGCCGCATACCACCGTAATCAGCCACCATACCACAGTCGTTCAAACATGGGTAAGTTTCTTTGTTATTTTTGATGATTTTTGGTTGATATTATACACCTCCAGCAGCCTATTATAGCCGCATACTAACCATAGTAGACATGTGCTTCGTTTTGTTTTCATTCTGTTATGGTGAGTTATATTTTGTTAGTGATGATATTTTGTCTTTTTTATAGCCGCAAACCACAGTATGTTTGGCTTTTTTAGTGAAGAACGTTTGGCTTTTCTTTATGGTGTATATGTTGTTTAGATGATTTTTAGGGTAATTTACATCATGATATTTAGGGCTTGAATAGTTGAAACATTATGTAATATGTTATGGAGCCATGACCTTATAGATCAATTTGTTTGTGATAGCCGATAGGAACAATGAGCAGGGACGTTATGGCGCGATTTCTCAAGAGGAAAGTTGCTACATCTTCCGGATTCGTTGATGTGGATACTTGCGTAATCGGATTGGCGATAAGAATTTAAGTGAAGGTTGTATATGTTATATAGAGAAAGACTTGCTTAAGAAAGTAGGTTTAGATGATGTTTTGGATAGATTTCAAAAAACGAAAACCCGCAAGAAGACGTTTTAATTATGTTTGTAACAAGGTTTGACGTGTTCTTAATGATTATATAAATTTAGTTCTTTTGTTTTACATGACCCGACTTGACATGAACCGACCCGATACGAACCGATTTTTTATTTATGTACCTTGGGGTCTAAAATTTTTAAAAATGTTCGCACCCCCATGGAAAAATTTCTGGGTCCGCCACTGGTTGCACATAGTCTCGAATGTCATCCCACCATGGGTCGTAATTTGGGTCTAATGGATTTGGTGCTGGTACCCTAGGTATTTCCTCCGGGTTGAAATCATGCATTTCTACTTGATTTTCAGGGTTTTCTATCTCCATTGGTTGGTCAGGAATTGGTTGTTGTGGTTGGGGTGCTATCATTTGTTCCAGGTTAGGGTCAGCTGCAGTGGTTGCTAGGATGTGGATATTGGCTATACCCCTATTAATCATATCCTGGGCATAAGCATCGGTTTCTCTTTTGGCTACGGCTAGTACTCTCTGGTCCTGTAACTTTTTCATACGCTTCGTACGCTCATGTGCCCCTCGACTGAACCATCCTCTCTTTTCCTGAGGGAATGGCTCTCCAGACTGAGCCTTAAACACCAATACTCCTTCTTCCGTATCAGCAGAGTACCCCGAGAGGGCAGGCTGAGAAGAGGCACCTTCGCTTCTAGGCGAACCAGACAATTGACGGTACGCGTCAGATGGTCCTTGGTCGCTCATACTGTAAACTAACAAATAGTCAAATAACACATATCAAGGAAATACAATTATGCACGCATTCCCGTAATTTATTTCCTAACAATTTGAATTTTGATGTCAGCAGAACACTTTTGTGGCTGAATCAGTGGCTTAGCTCTGATACCACCTTCTGTCGCAACCCCCGTCCCCCTATTCAAATACAGGAACGGGCGGCCGCGGCCAGTTTCGGTGGTATCTAGTATTGTCTAATTTGGCAGCGGAATTTTCATCAGGACCGTAGTTACGAAATATTGGATCAGAGTAAAATACCACATTTTCATAATATTAAACACATGGGATAAAACCAAAGTTTGCAGTACACACATTTTCATAGGAATAAATCCTATTTTTATTTAATAAAAACATCTATTTTAATTTAGGTAACTTTATTGCCACTTTTCCAAGCCTTCAGTGCTGTCTAGCTGGCTTCTATTTGGCTTTCACATTTTGTTAGATGAAACGCGTTTAAAAACATTTTGTCAGTGGGAAATACTGGTGAGTGAATCCCAGTTTAAATAAAATCCATTGTACAGTATTGAGGGCGGTCTCGCAATTACATTTGTTTCCAAGTTATATCAATTAACATCCATGGTACTGTCAGACCCGACTTGTGGAAATGTTACTCCTCGCAAGGCAGTAACATAACTTTGTATACAAAATCCCAACATACTCATGATAATTGTATTCTTACAAATACTCAATAACTGTTTAATATATAATTAATCGTGTGAGGTTTTGTTAAAACAATTTACAAAAAGGAGATTACTCACAAAAAGGTTTACTCAAAAAGAGGATTACTCACATTGCTGTCTTAGATTATCCTTTAGGGTTTCCTGGTGACAATCTATAATTTACACAAATGCACACGTGTTAGTATAATAACCCATTTTAACATTAGTAATACCCTCCCCGAGACGGCATTCCAACGACTACGTCGGGCAGAACCACGACAGCCGTTATGGAACCCTAGATCAATCGGGCAGAGTATCTAATACGTATCCAGGGGTTATAATACTTACAACGGAGCAGAACTTCGCTATTTAGGGGGGTATTATACCCGTGTATAATGCCTACACTTAAATTTTGAGATTGAGAAAAGAAATCTGAATGAATTCGATTGAAGGCCACTGCATGCAATTTATAGGGCTGAAACCTGACCTCCTTGCGGCCCACGTAAGGTATAGCCGAGAGGCTACGCGGCCCGCGTCATCGCTGGTCAACAGCGTAGCTGATCCGGGTCAGCTAGTAGGTTCAACAGGTGTTGGGCCACGTGGCGGCCCAGGGTTTCGCCAGGTTTTACCTTGTCGCGGCCCGCGTAAGGGTTGAGGTGTGGCTTACGCGGCCCGCCTCAATTCCAAAAACTCCATTTTTAATTAATTTTAATAATATTTAAGGTATTCGGGGTCCGTTTTCGCGTATGGGGTGTATTTTAAGACATATTGGGATATTTTAAAAATATATCAGGATGTCAAAAGTAATTCAAGGGTGTCGGTTTTCTTTAGGGTTGTTATAGGGATTATATCCCAACTGACTCCACCCGGAACACCATAACTCAATGGTGTGTCTGAGAGGAGAAATCAAACCTTATTAGATATGGTTCGATCAATGATGTGTCGTACAAACTTACCACACTCCTTTTGGAGTTATGCTCTTGAAACTGCTACACGTCTTGTTAATATTGCTCCTACTAAAAAGGTAGAAAAGACACCATATGAGATGTGGCATGGTAAACAACCTAAAGTCTCTTACCTTCGCATATGGGGATGTAACACTTATGTTACCAGTGAGTCTTTGGACAAACTTAATCCTCGCGGTGAAAAAGTTGTTTTCATTGGATATGCATATCCGGTTGGTTATTATTTCTATAATCCTGCTGAAAATAGAGTTTTCACTAAGCGTCGAGGAACATTCCTAGAGGACGAGCTTATGGCGCGAGGAATTGGAGATAATCTTATGGATCTTGAGGAAATCCGAGAACCACAAATTAATCAACCAATAGTCGAATCTGCCTCTCAACAAAATATTGTTGGACCTGAACCTGAGAGGATTCAGAAATCTGATGTAACACTAGGCGTCCGCAGAAGTACGAGGGATCGTCATGAACCTAATCGGTATTCACCTGATAGGTACGTCTTGATGATTGATCAAGAAGAGCCCTCAACCTACAAAGCTGCGATTTCAGGTAACGAATCTTAAAAATGGCTCGAAGCCATGGGCGTCGAGATGCAATCCATGTATGACAACCAAGTCTGGGATTTGGTTGAACTTCCTCCCGAATGTCGGACTGTAGGAAGTAAATGGGTTTTCAAGTTGAAAACAGACATGGATGGAAACGTGCAAACCTATAAGGCTCAGTTGGTTGCTAAAGGTTTTACTCAGACTCAAGGAGTTGATTATGAGGAAACCTTCTCGCCAGTAGCCATGCTTAAGTCTATCAGGATTCTACTTGCCATAGCTGCGTATTATGACTACGAGATATGGCAAATGGATATCAAAACCACATTCCTAAATGGACACCTTACAGAAGATGTCTATATTGAGCAGCCTGAAGGTTTTGCAGATCCTAAGAATCCTGAGAAAGTTTGCAAGTTGAATAAATCCATTTATGGATTGAAACAAGCATCTCGAAGCTAGAATCTTCGTTTTGATCAGAAAATCAGACAATTTGGTTTTATCAAAAATGAAGATGAGCCGTGTGTTTACAAGAAGGCAAGTGGGAGTTCTATTACTTTTCTAATCCTGTATGTAGATGACATACTTCTCATTGGAAACAATATCTTGATGCTGCAGGACGTTAAATCTTGGCTTGGTAAATGTTTCTCAATGAAGGATCTAGGAGAAGCTGCTTATATTCCAGGAATAAAGATTTATAGAGATAGATCTAAGCGACTACTTGGACTTAGTCAAAGTACATATATTGATAAGGTCATTCGGCGTTTTTCGATGCAAGATTCCAAGAAGGGTCTCTTGCCAATGGCAAGTGGAACCGTACTGAATAGTCATCAGTGTCCTAAATTGGACAAAGATAAAGAGGATATGAAAAAGGTTCCATATGCCTCTGCTATCGGTTCCATCATGTATGCCATGTTATGTACTAGACCGGACGTATCGTTTGCTCTGAGCTTGACTAGCAGATATCAACAGAATCCTGGTAAAAGTCACTGGATTACTGTGAAAAATATCCTAAAGTACTTAAAAAGAACTAAGGATATGTTTCTGATATTTGGCGGTTTGGAAGAAGAGATGAAAGTAAAGTGTTACACTGACACAAGCTTCCAAACGGATCGTGATGATTCACGATCTCAGACAGGCTATGTTTTTACTTCAAATGGTGGTGCTATAACTTGGAAGAGTTCTAAGCAAAGCGTGGTGGTCCAATCGTCCACTGAAATAGAATATATAGCGGCTTCAGAAGCTGCTAAGGAGGCTGTTTGGATGAAAAAGTTCATTGCTGATCTCGGAGTTATACCAAGCATACAGAAGCCTATCGAGATATTTTGTGACAATATAGGTGCAATTGCTCAGGCAAAGGAACCAAGGTCGCATCACAGCACAAAGCATATTCTCAGAAAATTCCACTACATGCGGGAAGTTTTGGAAAGAGGAGACATCGTAGTAGAGAAAATTCATACTGATCAGAACCTAGCGGACCCGTTTACTAAGCCTATGCCTAGGGGTGTAAACGAGCCGGGCCGAACCCGAGCTCGACCAGGCTCGAGCTCGGCTCGTTAGGTTTTTATAAAGCTCGAGCTCGAGCTCGGCTCGGCTCGAGCCTACTTCTTTGAGCTCGAGCTCGGCTCGCGAGTAAAGCCCAAAGCTCGAGCTCGGCTCGAACTATTTTGAGAACAACCTTAAACGAGCTAAAAGCTCGGCTCGAGCTCACTTCAACATCGCTTAAACGAGCCAAAGCTCAGCTCTAGCTCGGCTCATCAATGTTATCATCATTATTAATATATTATATATTAAAAAACTTAAAATTTTATATGGGCGGCTCGTTTAGGCTCGCGAGCCTAAACAAGCTTTGTATTTCAGGCTCGAGCTCGGGCTCGATAACAAAACGAGCTCTATTTCAGGCTCGAGCTCGGGCTCAGGCAAGTTAAGGCTCAGCTCGTTCGAGCTTTTAACCGAGCCGATCACGAGTAGCTCTCGAGCCTCTGGGCTTGTTTACACCCCTACCTATGCCTCAAGTGAAATACGAGAAGCATGCAGATAATATAGGTCTTAGATATGCTAATCAGTTGATCTGATTTTGTAATTTAGTAATTTGGTGCATTTTGAACTGTAAACAGTATTTTTATGTTTATTTGAATTTAATGGTTGAATGTCTTTTAAACTATTATATCTGTGTTCAAATATTAGTACGTTAAGTATCTATGAATATTGTATTAAAAAATGTCCATAGTCTATCAGATTCGTGAGAACCAATCTGGTAAAAGACTATTGTGAATTAGATGGTTGATCCATATAATGGATACTCAAAGTGTTGAGAACCATATTCACTAATATGATTAGTTGAATCATATTGGGCGTAACTCGTTTCAAAATGATCTTCATGGATCTTAGTCATAAGACATTTTGAATAGGTACGATCATTGTATCCTTAGACCTGCGGTACATACTAGAACTAACTTAAATGAATGGTTGCTCTTTGATTCTATCTAACGCTGTACGTAACTGGCAGTAATAAGGATAGTTTTGGGAATGATCTGAAGTTTAGTGGGAGTTGTTTGTAGCCAAATGGATCTGTGCTTCTATACTTAGGAGAGGAACACTCTGGCGCCTTTCGTTGGTTTGAACTGGTGTCAAAGCGTGGCCACGCTCGAACTAGTAGTAGTTTGATAAATCACTTCAAATCAGGAACGAAATTAGAAATGGTTGAATAATATATGAGAATGAATTGGATCCATGTCTCATGTTCAACAAGTGTTCAATACAGAGGGATAAATGAGTCGATAACCAGGGCTATACTATTTGCATAACCAAAGGACTGATTAGTGCAAAGAATTAGTTGACACAAATTTGTCATACGTTGCCGGGGGCAATATGATGCAGCTAGGCACTCACTATTGTCTACATTGAAACTTAATCGACCAAGTGGGAGATTGTTGGATATAATGTCCAATTGTCGATTAAGATTCAACGTTACTGTCAAGGTACGACCCAAAGAGTTACACTTTGGGCAACGAACATGTAACGGTGTTTTAATTGTTAATCACCGGATTACGAAATAATGAGCGTAATAATAGAAACGTGTAATTATTTAGAATAATTATGTAGAGCTGGATAAATTTTATAATTAATTTGTAAATTATAATTAATATCAGATAATTAAATATATATATTGTTAATTATTTAGATAATTAAAAAGAGAGATAATTGTTTTAATTATGAGATAATTATGGAGGAATTGTGATTAGATTACAATTCTTAATCCTTGTATATCTTTAAATAAAAGACTTCCATAAAAATCTTTATGATTATCTATCAAATGCTTGATAATATTCGGAAGTTAAAGAAAAAGGATTTACTAATTAGTCTCAAATAATAACTCTCCTATCATATATACATACGGGACTTTTATACTTTGGGAACATAGCCTTCAAAAGGTTTTTGTTGGCTGATATCGCAAAGGAAAAACAAAGAGGAACATCAATTTTTGAAGCTCTAATTGATCCTAGTTCTTACAAGTTTAGTTTCTTCGTTTACGCAAAAGGTAAGTAAAGTTTTGAACTTTATTTTCTTTAGATTATTGTCTTCGTTTGAAATCGTTTCAAATGAACAAATATGATTTCGTGGTCAACGATTATCTAGCGAGATCGTTCGTCGAACCAAGGTGTCTTACTTGGTAGTCACGATTCTTTAATTTTTCTATAACTTATTTTGATTGTAATGAGATCACTGGTGAAAACGGTTTAGACCGAACATCGTGTACAAGTTTCCGCTGCGTTCAGCTTGTTTGACAAATTAACCAAAATTATTTTCTGAAAGTTACACGAAATTTTCAACACAACAACCACAACCATCACACTATATAACCGAGTGAGCTAATCCAAAACCATATAGAGAGGGAGTAGGGTTTTCTCTCTCATCGAATTTCTAGGGTTTCTTCCACACCTTCGCATACGAAATGGCTGACGACGGCGCTAGGAAATCAGGAACCGTCAAGTGGTTCAACGACACCAAGGGTTTCGGCTTCATCACGCCGGAGGACGGCAGCGAAGATCTCTTCGTTCATCAATCTTCGATCAGAACAGACGGTTTCCGGAGCCTCGGAGACGGTGAGTCGGTTGAGTACCTTGTTGAGGAAGGTTCCGACGGCCGGACCAAAGCTGCTGACGTCACCGGTCCGAATGAAGGTCCGGTTCAGGGTAGCAGCCGTGGCGGTGGCGGCGGCGGTGGCCGTGGAGGCGGTGGCGATCGGTATGGAGGTGGTGGTTATGATGGCGGAAGCCGTGGAGGACGTGGCGGTGGGGATCGTTATGGCGGCGGAGGCGGCGGTTATGGAGGAGGCGGCGGTGGTTACGGCGGCGGAGGCGGTGGTGGAGGTGGTGCGTGTTTTAAGTGTGGTGAGACTGGTCATATGGCTAGGGAGTGTTCTCAGGGCGGTGGAGGTGGTGGTGGTTACGGCGGCGGTGGTGGTTACGGAGGTGGTGGTGGTCGTGGTGGTAGTCGTGGTGGCGGCGGTGGTGGTTGCTATAACTGTGGTGAAGAAGGGCATTTCTCTCGTGAATGCCCTAATGGCAGCAACCGTTGATCTGGAGGAGGGTGAAGGGTAAATATGTCTTTCGACATTTACTTGCTATCCTGTTGTTACTTTTTTTTGTTGTTCTATGTTGGGTGATCTGAATGCTTGTTATGGTTTTGAGATTGTTAGTTGGTTTGTGATGGTTTATGATTGACATTTGCTAGATCTAGGGTTTGGATTTGGAGTATATGTTCTAAATTGCTATCAGCAATGGAAAAAAGTTTAGTTTTTGGATTCTGTGTTTATTGGGATTCATGTCTGAGTGGTGTTCATAATATTTGAATATTTTGAACATATTGCTATTTATCTTTTGGATTATTATGGTTAGGAATGTTAATGGTTTGGAACCTGTTGTTTTGACAAAAAGAATCCTGTTTGCAAATTGGGGTTTTAAACCAAACTGGTAGAGTTGGTTGGGTCGGCTGCTTGGTTTAAAAGGCGTGTCACGCGAGGTGCTGAGTGAAAAGGCAAGTGGTTTTGGTTAAAATTAGGGTCTTTAGAAGGTTTATATGTAAAAACAACTCGAGCCTTTTGTGTTTTTGGTTATATTTAGGGTATGTAGAAGGTTGATATGTTGAAACAATTCGTTAAAGACGTTATGAATGATTTACTTGACAATTAGGTTTATATGTGAAACAAATTAGAGACTTGAAGCTTTTGGTGGTAGATAAACCTTGTTTGGTTGTACGTTGATTTGTGCGTCTCGGCTTTGAGTCAAAATGTCTTCGAGTGTCTTGCGCTTATTAAACCAAGGTTGGTCAGATTGGCCAAAACATGTTGGTTTAATGGTTTGGGTGTTTTCAACTTTTTTAAATTTTCAAAATCGGTAGCCTGATTTTATAGAAAAAGGTGTATGAATGCCTGTTTTAGTTTATACTTGGGGCTTCAAGTTCTAAACAGCTAATAGAATTTTACAACTCTGTTTTTTAAATTTAAAACAGCTAACTGAACCAAATAGAATAAAACTGGTTAACCTGTTGGAATGTTTGTGGGGTTGATGCAACATTTTCTTGCATTCATGACTGTAACCTGTGGTTGCAAGTTTGGGCATTTTGTTGAATGAGGTTAATGTTGCAGTGGAAAATGTTTTATTTTGAAAAGCAAGGGAACAATTTTGACTGATGCCACAAAAATAATATTCGAAAAACTTTGATTGGGATGCTTTGATATTCTTATTCTCTCTTTTGAATGCAACACAATGATTGTGATGGTCGCTCATGCCGTTTCATAGGTTTCTTGTTTGTAGACAGATCCAACCATTGTTCAAATAGCTGAAAAGCCTTCTCTTTTTCGATTTGAAAATGTGATCATTCCTGTTCCTCCATAGAGTCTAGAACCCGGTATACAAAATAAGGTTGTCCTATGAAGCTGCAGAATTACGAGCTCTCTTCTTCTACTGCTTTGTTAGTGGGTCGGACGAATGGGCTTGGATTCGAGACCCTGGTGGTGGCAGCTTTTCTACTTAATTGTGTAGGGATTGGATCAATGCGCATGCGCCTCGGGACCCTAATGTGGTAGCTAGGTATTACTCTGCCTCCTCTTCTCTATTCACTGGATGAGACGATGATTGATGCACAATCTAAATATTGATCGGCCATGCCACGTCTGGGCAAGTTAGTAAAGTCGATATTTGAATTCTTAAGTTAGCTAGTTTGCATATATCGTTGGGTGCTACTTTCTACACCCCTATTTACTTTTTTCACCCCCTCCTCTCACATACTTACAGGTGGGGCTTGCGTGGGACCGACAGTTTACCTCTCACAAGGGGGGTATAATCAGGAGGGGGGGGGGGGGGTGCGTATAGAATGAGCCTTGATAAATTGCTTTATCCTTGATTTGACGCATATCGTTAGGTTGATAAATTGTTTTTTTCCTTGATAAATATTTTTAGATATTAAAATAATCTGACACAACATTTTATGCTTTATTTTTTTGTCTTGACACATGAAAAAAAAAGGACATGGCTCGATTTGAATGTTAAATTATCTAATTGGGTCAAAAACGACAAGAGTTACCTAATTAGAACACTTTTGAAATTAGTTACCGATGTGTGACATTTTCCCTGTGTAATACAATTACTAACCTGTGTCAATGGTGTTTTGGCTTTTTTTTTTTTATACTTTTACCCAAACTTTTAGGGTTGACATTTCAACCCATTAACTTTCTAAAAAAATTGTAATCGAGTTTTACATGTTCTTTTATGTACACGTCGGCATAAATTAAAGTTGATTAACGTTTAACGTAATTTTTTTCGAGAATGAGTTGGGTCAAACATTGTTATTCTTATTATTATCTACGTTTTTTGTTGGTCTATGTTTTGAATAGTGTGACTTTTTGACTTTTTTTATACTTTTAAATATTGTTTTGACTTTTTTACAATTACCAACATGTGTGAATAGTGTTTTGACATCTTTTTTTTAATCTTTTACCCTAACTTTTAGGATCAACATTTACAACTACAAATTTTGTAATTGAGTTTTAGGTGTTTTTTTAGGTACGTATCGGCATAAATTCAAATTGATTTAAGTTTTAATGTAAATTTTTCCAATGAGTTGGGTCAAATATAATATGTTCTTATGCTTATTATTATCTATGTTTTCGGTTGGTCTACGTCTTGACGTAATTTTTTTTTTTCCAGAAATGAGTCGGGTTAAATATAATATGTTTCGTGCTTATTTACGTTTTGAAGTAAATTTTGTTTTGTGCTTATTTTTATGTACGTTTTCAGTTCTACATTCTGAAGTAATTTTTTTTTTCAGAAACCAGACATGTCAAATATAATACGTTTTCACAAGACGGTATAAATTCGAGGTGCTTTACATGTTAACGCCGCGACAATGCGCGGGGCAACTTACTAGTTCTATACCATAACAAATAAAATCGTGAACAATAGTAATTATTTACTGGGCCATTTTCAACAACCTAAATGCTATATACGTTTGCTTTAAGGTATCTGCTGGGTTTATTTTCTTCAAAGACGTTGCACCATTCTGTATTTGTTTGAATTGGTCAATGGGCTTTGTTTGAGTTTGTGTGTTAAGAACATGCCTACGTTATCAATTAAGCAAATACACCATTTTTCAGTCGTGTCGATGAAGAAAGCTTTGACCGATACACAATAGGTCACTCCTTTTGTATTAGATTGTAATAATTGGATCTCGAAAAAAGTCTTAACATTTTGGCGTGAAGGCAGAGATGAATCGATTGCCAACTCGATGGGCATTCTCTAGAAGAAATATTAATGTGGAGTCGACTTTATGTATACGGTGTGGTGAGTACGAGGAAACCAGCGACCGCTTATTTTCAGCTTGTTACGTCTCTTCTATTGTTTGGCAGGCGATTAGATCATGGTGTGATGTCCCTCCTATACTCGCCTTTTCGGTTCGAGACATCCTTTGTTATCACAAAAGTTTAGAGCCGGACCGAACCAAAAGAAGAGTTGTGCATGGTATCATTTTGACGGCTTGTTGGTGTATGTGGATAGCTAGAAACGAGCTCATTTTTACTAACAAGGAAACTAACATTGCCAAGATCATTGAAGACACGAAATCGCTCGGCTACATATGGATAAAGAATAGATCCTCTTGTAGGAATTTGACGTGGAGAAATTGGTGTAAGTTCATTTTGTAGCGTTGTTTCCTTTGTGTATGTTTGTTCAGGTCTAGCGTCTTGTTAGTTGCCGTTGTTGAATTAAATAGCCGTTCCAAAAAAAATTAAAATACCCTTTAGGCATAACTTTGATCAGACATGAAGATAGTGCTCATCCAATAGAGGTGTGTTTAATACGGAAATGGCAGTTCTTTCTCCTTGAGGATAAACTAGTAATAAGACACTCGCGCGTTGCGGCGCGGGTACTTCGCAAGTATCGAACGGATTAGTCCAAGCGTTATGTGATGTGTTAACCATATAAAAACGCACGTTTTGACGTATCCGATTGAACTCAATGTATCCTATAGTTGCATTGCGATTGGATCAAAACGTAACGTAAATCGAATTTATATCGTACAATCATAACGTATTATACGCGACCTGACTAACTCGAATGTATACCGTCAAGCTAAAAAGTAGGGCTGGCAATTGGGTACATGTTAAGACATGATTAGATCTGTTTGACTGAAAAATACACCCTTTGACTTTTTTAATTTTTAAAATAATTAAAATTACAATGTTAGGATCTATCATTTATTCATCTTTGTATATAAAACATAAAACTGTTTTATAAACGTAAGGTAGAAAGTAGTTAAACGAGTCGTAATCATGTTTGAAACTTATGTTGTGCGCGCCGTCAAAAACAACTGCGCCAAGCTCGAGGTCGTGTGTGGTGCAGTTCTTCTCGTGGATCTTGAGCTGTCGAGAAGCGTACGCGATAACCTTGTCTCGTTGCATGAGAACACAACCAAGACCAAGGTTCGAGGCATCGCAGTAAACTACGAAATCATCGTTTCCGTCGGGCAGTGAGAGCACAGAAGCATTGCAAAGCATAGCCTTGAGAGTTTGAAAGGCTTCCTCTTGTTTAGTTCCCCAAACGAAAGGTTTATCCTTATGCGTAAGAGAAGTAAGCGGCACAACAATTTTAGAGAAACCTTCGATAAATCGGCGATAGTAGCCTGCCAGTCCGAGAAAAGAACGGACTTCAGACGGGTTCTTGGGTGTAACCCAACTCTTAACGGCTTTGATCTTCGCGGGATCGACATGGATACTTTGACTATCGACAATGTGACCCAAGAATTGGACCTCCTCCAGCTAAAATTCACACTTGGAGAACTTGGCATAGAGACGGTTTCCCTGGAGTAACTCAAGAAACAAACGTAGATGCTGCGAGTGTTCGGCTTTTGACTTGGAATAGATCAGGATATCATCGATGAACACGATTACGAAGCGATCAAGAAAGGGTTTGCACACTCGATTCATTAAGTCCATGAAAACTGTGGGGGCATTGGTCAAACCAAAAGGCATGACAACGAACTCATAGTGCCAATAGCGGGTTCGAAAGGCGGTTTTGGGTATACCATCCTCTTGAATGCGTAACTGGTGATAGCCTGAACATAGATCGATCTTCGAGAAACACGTAGCACCTTGTAATTGGTCAAATAAATCATCGATTCGAGGCAAGGGATAGCGATTCTTGATTGTCAGCTTATTCAACTCCCTATAGTCGATGCACATCCGGAACGAACCATCCTTCTTTTTGACGAAAATGATAGGCGCGCCCCATGGAGAGGTGCTAGGGCGAATAAAGCCTTTATCAAGTAGTTCCTGGAGCTGACTCGAGAGTTCGCGCATTTCAGAAGGAGCGAGACGATAAGGCGCTTTAGCAACATGGTTTGTTCCAGGAATGAGGTCGATTCGGAAATTGATATCACGAGCGTGAGGCAATCCGGGAAGATATTCAGGAAATACATTGGAAATTCCCGAACAACAGGGACCTGATCCACCTCCTTAACTTCCTTTTTCTCCGCTACCACAATGTGCGCCAAGAAAGCTTTGTATTCCTAGCGGAGATACTTGCTAGCCTGGACACACAACATGAGTTGGATTTTCTTAGACACAACTTCATCGTAAACACACAATTGATCACCATTAGCGAGCGAGAAGTGAATCATCTTGTCGAAACAAATAACTTCAGCATGATTTTCGTGAAGAAAATCCATGCCTACTATGATGTCAAAACTACCGAGCTGCATCGGAATAAGGTCGATAGGGAAGACGTGATTGTTGAGTTCAAGCGTACAATCACGTAGAACAGAGTTGACGGCGACGGTTTTTCCGGTGGCAACTTCAACATCGAACGTCGAGGGTAGATGGGCAGCTTTTCGAATTCAAACGATACAAAACAGTTATCGGCTCCAGTATCAAATAAACACGTAGCATATATACCATTCACAAGGAATGTACCATTGACCACATTGTTATCAGCTTGAGCCTGGCGAGCGTTAATGTTGAGGGCACGTCCGCGGGCTGCTGGTTGTTGCTGAGGCTGCTGCTGGGGCTGCTGCTGTTGTGGCTCTTGCTTAACCACTTGATTGGGGCACATGTTTGTGAAGTGGTTGGGATCACCACACGCAAAGCTAGCTCTAGCATGAGCCGCGGGTGCAGGAGCTGCTTCATGGCCTTGAGGAGCAGTAAGTAGAGCTTGTTGAGCAGGAGCTTGACCTTGAACTGGAGCTAGGGTTTGACGTGGACCTGCACGGCAGTTAGCGGTGAAGTGGCCGTACATGTTGCAATGCACACAGTATCTACAAGCGATTCCCACCGGGTGGTGATAGGTACAAGTAGGGCAAACCGGGTGAGGACCAGTATATACACGCTTTGCCGAAGGTGCGTTGGTGACCGGTGCCACTACTTGGCGGTGTTGAGGCTACGGTTGAGCAGGAACTGATTGGAGCGGGGCAGCAGTGGTTACTGCGCAATTCTTGTTGCTGGAACTGCTGTTGTTCTTCCTTTTGCGGCGATAGGACTTCGAAGATTGCGGAGCAGCGGCAGTTTCAGTTGTTGAAGCAGTGGTAGCTTAATGCAGATTCTTGGGAGCTTTATCCCAGTAACCAGACTTGACTCGCTTGTCGTTGATCTCAGCAGCTAGTATAAAAGTTTCTTCAATTGTCGTCGTCTTTGCAGCTTGAACGAAATTAGCCACGCAATCCGGAAGAGCACGGATATACTTCTTGATGGTGATTTCAGGTGTGGTAACTTGGCTAGGACAGATTATGCTTAGCTGCTTGAAGCGAGCAGTCAAACCAGCGTTGTCTCAATCTTTCTGCTTGATATGCCAGAATTCGTCCTCCAGCTTTTAGCGTTCGTGGGGAGGGCAGAACTCTTGCATCATAACGTCCTTCAACTCATCCCACGTCAGCCCGTAAGCTGCATCATTTCCGCGTTTGTTTCTCTCGGCCGTCCACCAATCTAGCGCTCGGGATTGAAAGACCCCAGTTGCGTTCAGAGTACGGAGATTGTCAGGACAACCACTCTGGCGCAGGGTGACTTCGATAGAATCAAACCATTGGAACATGGCTGTAGGCCCATCTTCGCCTGTAAACTCTTTCGGGCCACAGGCTTTGAACTGCTTGAAGCTGAAAGCAGCATTAGGAGCATCAGTCCTGGATTCTTCAGAAGATTTGCTAGCGTTTTCATTCAGCTCACTAAAAATCTGGGGGATAACTTTCGCCATTTGCTTAGCGACAAGAGCGGCGATGCGTTTGTCATCATGATTGCGGCGAGCAGATTGGGAATGAAAGGATCCAAATTACGACATTGTCTGCAACAGACAGTGCCATAGGATTCAAAACGCTATTCGATTCATCCTAGTATAGTCTAGCGGTTCACCATAAAGCTCAGGAACACAGCCATTCATAAATCCACATAAGCACAAAATCACAGAATCACATAGCACATAGATACATAAGCACACAGGAACACGTAAGCATGTAAGTCACAGAAGCACATATGGCAGTCAGAACACAGAAACCATTTCATCTGTTGCACGTATTCACCTATCATTCAAAGTTCGCGCATTCGAGAATTGCGATATGCGATTAGCGGGTACACAACGAGTAGTATAACATAAGCGAGTATATAGCATGCGATCATCCGAGAGTAGCAACAATTTGTTAGCGTATTGAGATAGATGTGCAGTGCGGGTCGTGTGTGTTGATCAAAGTGAGAAGCGAAAAGCGTATAAACCACCAAAATCGGAACACATAATCAGGTAAATCCACATAAAACACATAAAATCCACATAAAAGCGACAATTATCAGAGTTAGCAGTTGTAACTCAGAATCGAAACACACAAAATCAGCGAATGCAAGATTGAAATCGAGGATAGATTGTCTAAGGCTAGATAGACGTCGACTACCCAAAGTGATTCGACTATTCACAAGGACTTTTGGTACACACTTTTGGCCTTCAAGGCTGTGCTCTCGCCTCGATTTGGGCGAATGGAACGCATCCTTCCAGTTACAGTGTGGCTTCAAGTCGTTGGAGTCCGTCAAGACTTTGGTGAGAGTTTTGTAAAACCACAATAAGAACGTAACAAGTCGTCAAGGTTCGGGTTTCACCCCTGACTCAACAACTTCGTCCCTGTTTATGGATAAAAATTCGGGTCGAACAAGTGATTCGGTTGAGAGTTTGCGGTTTTCACACCTAATCTCAACCGAATTCCTCGTTCATTTTCGAAAAATAGTGTGCAGTGATAGTGTAGTGCAAGCGAGAATAGCGAGTAAGCTCATACAAACCCTTAAAGGGCATGCACAAGTCAGTCTGTTGGTACTTAGACTATAGACTAGGTTGTTTCTAAGACATCGACCCTGACTAGGTCGAGTCTTGTCTAATTCCCTATAGTTATGGCTCTGATACCAATCTGTCACACCCCAACCGATAACGGAAACATCGGGGCATGGCACTGAGAGAAACCGATTGTCCAGGACAATCCATAACAACTATTCGTTATAATATATTAAGGTTCATGTCCCATACCACAAACATATAAAATAAAAACAGTTATTAAAGACATTGTTCTCAAAGACAAATATCCATTCCGACAACTCAGATTTTATTTAGTTTGTTTCTAGACTCCATCCTAGCTTGGTTCATCAAACAACAAGCAAACATCCTAAGCACATGTTACATACGTTAAAATAGAGGTCAACACACATAGTGTAAAGGTGAGCATACAAGTTTGATATAGCATAATAGAGTTCGAAATAGTTTACGCATAACCAGCATGTAACATGTAAAGTGCGAAGCTAGTAGGTTATCGACAATGAAATATGCACAGACTAGACTGCGAGTTGTAGAATGCGCAACACATATCACCACTGCGACATGTGAGAGGTAAACTTAACAACCCCTGTCCACGACAGGTGTTGAGTCCAAACTAATAGTACTATCGTTGCTAAGGCGTCAGGCAACAATCACTGTGTTAACATAACATACAAGCATTCATCGAGTAACACTATCATGTAGTAACGGTCAGCGTATAAATAGTGTTTGCGTTGTGTGATAGATGTGATTTAGAATAAGTAACGTATGTAACACCCAAAAGTGCGTAAAGCAAAAAGGGATCGAGTATACTCACAGATAGCGTTTAACTTAATAAACACTGCCTTGGATTGAAGGGAGCGCTTGAGAGATTAGCCTGAACAGTTAACGATAGCATAAGAGAAGAACGGTGCGTAAAACGGTGCAAAAGTACCAAGTGTCGGATGGTAGTCTGATCGGATGGCAATCCGATCAGATGGCCAGTCGATCGGATGTCAATCCGTTCAGATGGTCATCCGATCGGATGACCATTCGATTGGATTGACATTCGTTTGGTAAGGATGTGTTTGTGTATGATGGCTTTGAAGTTTTCGTTGTAGTATTTTGAAAATAGAGAAGTATCTCTGCCCTTCAGGTCGATCGATCGAACGGCAGTTCGATCGGATAGCGACCCGATTGGCAAGACACTTAGTGAGAACAAGTTCATAGCAGGGTTGTCACTCAATCGGATGGCAATCCGATCGGGATGCAATCCGTTAGTTACTGATGATCTTTGAAAATTGTAAAAATGATTAAGTGTCGAAGTTCCAAACGTCACATGGTCGGATGGTCATTTGATCGGATGGCTATCCGATCGGTCGGTAATCGGTTCGACGTTCAAAACTTTGAAAGATGAGATTAAAGTTTAAGTGTGGAACCAAGTGCAAGCCGATCGGATGGCTGTCCAATCGGATGGCAATCCGATCGGACGGCAATCCGTCCCAATGGCCTGATCGTCCTGGCACTTGATTATTTTGAAGGTTTTGCAGTTTTGATCGAGACGGTGTAATAACGTGCTAGACAACAGAAACCCCATCTTGACCCAAGTGATCCGATCGAACCGGAACCACCCTAGTCCGACTAGTTCACTGTTCGAGACGGTTGTTCATGTTTAAACCGAAATCAGTTGTCTCTTGGATAGAATTCAGATCTTGAGCTGATACATCACTAAGAAAGAGTAGAAGATCAGAACGAGCTCCGATTCTATCGGTTTTGAGTGCATTGAGTGTAAAAGAGTTGAAAGAAAGTTAGAAAACCATCTTTCAATCCTTTTAACCATGAATATGTGTAGATCTATACGAAAACATTGTTTAATCTTGTGGAAATCCTTCAGATCTAAGTTATTCTTGGTGGAATGAAGCCAAACCTTGAAGTTCATAAGAACTCCATTATGACATCACCCTAGAACACCTCAAATCCGGTGATTTCACGGTTAAAAGTTAAGATTCGAAGGGTAAAATGGTGAAGAAGTGTGTGTAGATCATAGAAGTACAAGATTTAGGTTGAAAACTTACAAGAATCGCGAGAAATCGAGAGAAAAGAGAGCTTGAGTGCGGCTGGTTCGAGTGAGGAGCTGTCACATCACAAATGATGTGACAGAAGGGTATTTATAGGGTTTCCCAAAATGGAAAGTGATGAAGTGTCGGATTGGTCACCGATCGGATGTCAGTCCGATATGCATGTATTTCCGTAATTTATTTCCTAACATTTTGAATAATATCTTGGTGTCAGCAGAACACTTCTGTGGCTGAATCACGGATGGCCCCTCGATCCTGGTGTCCGGCGTGTTGAGTTTTGTCGTTTCGATTCGCGTGTTGAGCGTTGCGATGCGATTCGAGCGAGCGATGCGATAGTATTACCCATTAGTTACACAAATAACCTAACTACTGTATCTAACATACAATCACTATAAATAACTTGCGTTTAGCGTTTGCGATTTAGATTGCGATGCGATAGAATTGCGATTGCGATTAAACACCTCAACATAAACATAACATGCATAAGTAACACATAATAGCTCACACATGTAAAACAATATCCAAAATACATAATTCGAGGTGCGAATGCGATAGCGATGAGTTGATTAGCGATTAAATATGCGATTAAACCTTGATTATTAATAGATACTCCACATAATACAACTAAAACAAATAAATAATAGAATCGGTTACAAGTCAAAGAAGTCAAAACAGTAGTTGAGCAAGGAGTGACAGACTGCAATTAGCAATCTTTTCTTCCTTTGACTTCAATCTTGACTTTGACTTTGACTTTCGAAACACGGGGTGTTACATAACCATTAAGAATCGGTACCCCTTACCGAGAATTGATGACCTGTCAACCAACTACAAGGTCCCAGCTGCTATTCCAAGATGGACTTAAGGACAGGATATCACTAGTTGAGGACACGAGTAGAAAGTATCCCTAAAATGACCTTTAGGACTCGCTTTGAGCATTACGAGTTCCTTGTCATGCCGTTTGGCTTAACAAATACACCGGTAATATTCATGGACCTCATGAATAGGGTGTGTAAGCCGTACCTGGATAAAATTGTGATTATATTTATTGACTACATCCTTATATGCTCAAAGAACAAGGAAGGTCATGAGCAACATCTGCAATTTATCTTGGGACTCTTAGAGAAAGAACAGTTGTGTGCTAGGATGTCGAAGTGCGAACCTTGGATTCGCAAGGAAAGATTCTTAGGTCACGTGGTGAATAAGATCGGGACTCATGTCGACCCTGCAATAAAAAACTAAGGAGTCCCAAAGACACAACTAAAAATTTTTGGGGATTGTAGGCTGTATCAGACGACTCCTAGAAAACTCTTCAAGGATTGCTCAACCGCTAACAACTCTAACCCAATCGATACCTATCTTGTCTTCACCTGAAAGCACCAATAGAATTGCGGTTCTTGTGACGCTTCTCAACAAGGTCTCGATTGCGTGTAGATGTAATGAGACCAAGTCATCGCGTACGCGTCACGTTGATTAAAGGATCACGAGAAGAGACCTTGAACTAGGTGTAGTAATTGCGCGTTGAAGATTTGGCGTCATTACTTGTATGGAAAACGCTGCACGATCTTTACTGATCACAAGGGTTTGCAGACATCTTTGATCGGAAGGACTTAAACATGAGATAACAAAGATGGATTGAGCTACTTAATGGTTATGATTGTGAGATTTAGTATCACCTGGACAAGGCAAGTGTTGTGACAGACGCCTTGAGCGCAAGGATCGCGCAAAGCCTCTAAGGGTTCGAGCCTTAGAGATGACCATACAGACGAATCCCGCTACTCGGATTCGTGAAGCTGAGCAAGAGGCGCTCAAACCAGAGAACCTACAAGCTGAAGCATTACGTGGAATGGGAGTGCGATTATTGCCTAAGGTAAACGGAACATTATACTTCATGGAACGACTTTGGGTTCCGTTTTGCAACAGTTTACGTACGCTTATTTTGGGACAAGGCTCATAGGTCAAGGTACTCGATCCATCCTGGATCTGACAAGATGTACCAAGACTTGAAGGATTAGTATGGGTGGCCAAAGATGGAAGTTGATATAGCTACATATGTGGGTAACTGTCTTACTTGTGCTGAAGTTAAGACAGAGTACCAGAAACCATCAGCACTGCTGCAACAGCCTGAGATTCCCATGTGGAAGTGGGAACGAATCTCAATGGATTTCATTACAGAGCTACCGAGAACCCAAGGAGGGCATGTTATGAATTGGGGGATTATTGATCAACTCACCAAGTCTGCACATTTCCTACCGATCAGTGAGTAAGACAGCACAAGATGTTAGCAGAGATATACCTCGGGGAGATTGTGGCACGTCTTGGAGTGCCTGTATCTATCATATCTGACCGAGATGATCGTTTTGTGTCTAGGATTTGGCAAACGTTTCAGAAGGCATTTGGATCACAGATGGATCTTAACATAGCTTTTCACCCTTAAACAGACAATACAGACCTTGGAAGACATGCTACCTGCCTGTGTGGTGGACTTTGGTGAAAGTTGGGATACTCACTGCCTTTAGTGGAGTCTCCGTACAATAATAGTTATCACACCAGCATTTAGGCCGCCCCGTTTTGAGCCTTATATGGACGTAAGTGTCGATCCCCGTTGTGTTGAACGGAGACCGAAGATAAACACTTTATTGGCCCCGAGTTGGGTTTCACAGACAAGACCGTTCAGATACGTGATTGTATCAAGTCAGCACATGATATACAGAAAAGCTACAAGCGGCAGAAACCGTTGGAATTTGAGTTTGGAGATATGGTTATATTGAAAGTCTCGCCTTGGAAAGGTGTACTACGATTTGGAAAAGCGTGGGAAGTTGAACCCACTGTATATTAGACCTTTCGAGATCCTGGAAAGGATCGGAACTGTTGCATACAAACTAAGACTTCCATAGGAACCTAGCGGTGTTCAAGACACATTTCATGTGTCTAACTTTAGGAAGAGTCCTGTGACAACTGTCAAATTTGCATGCATCCGTACAATTATTAAATGATGATTAGTGCTTAATGACTGTGCCGACTTACAATTTATGACTTGAATGGCTTTCTGTTTACTGCATCATACTTACATGTGCATCACATATTTCATAATGTCACATCATCATTACATGCAACCCATATTGACATACATGATGCACAAAGCACAGTTAGCACAGTTAACGGATAAATCAGGAATATGCTGACGGGGTTCAGTACATAGATAGACGTTGTTTTAAGACCCAGTATGAGCCAGAAACCAAGTTCTACACTAGTATAGTGTGTAGGGAAGTAAGGACCACAAAACAGCTTTACTAAGGGGCTGTTTGGCTAAGCTTTTCAAAATGACTTATTTGCTTATTTGCTTTCTGAAAAGCAAATAAGCAAATAAGTCATTTTGAAAAGCTCCATTTTAAAGCTTTTCAAAACAGCTTATTGACTTATTTGCTTTTCAGAAAAGCAAATAAGCAAATAAGTCATTTTGAAAAGCTTAGCCAAACAACCCCTAAGTGATAGTTAAAGTGCCGGAAAGTGCCTAAAACCCACAAAAAGTGCAGAATTCTGCATAATTCAGCAAAAATCAGCTTTTTAACAAGCTAGTTTCGTGCAAAAATATGACTAAATGGTCCTGAATGCTTTCCTAAGTGTCGGGGATTAAAAGTGTCACAAAAGGTAACATAATGAACACTAAACGGAATAGTTTAACGCTTTAACGAACCGGTATCTAACCGAACAACCGGACACCACCCGAAACACCAATATTATACTAGAAGCAATGTTTTATTATTTCTGAGCTAGTTATGATCCCCGAACACCCTAACACACTATATAACACCTAATACACATGAACACTAAACTTTACACTTGAAAACTAACTAGATTAACCAACTTATCATTCAACACTAACCAAGAACCCCCATGGTGGACGGTCACCTAAGTGGCCCCACCTTTGATCTTGTGAGATCTTCTCTTGATCTCCTTAATCTCCCTTTGATTTGCTTGAGATCTTGTAGTGTACTTATGAAATACTTTAACCATTGGATAAAAGGATTAGATGTTATAAGAAGGTTATCATTCACATACTTACACACACCACTCATCTCCTCCCTTGCTCCCCACTCTCGGCCGAACTACATCCACCACACCACCACCATTTTCATCCAACTTCGATTCATTCCAAGGTGTACACAAGGTGCTAGAAGGTGTTTAAGGAAGTCTGGAGCTAGTGGATCTTGAAGGACCCCTTCCATTTGCTTTTATCCATCACTTTTGTCACCTTCATCTTCAAGAGTTCATCCCTAGCCATAGAGCTAGTAGTAAGGCCCTTATAATCTCTTGTTACTTCATATCTTGATGGTTAATAGATGGTGAACATTGCTAATCTTGAAGAACACTAAAGAACCTAATCACGAATCTTTAACATAAGCTTATTAACATATGAATACATGTTGATTAGTGTTACTCTGCTTCTTGATGATTGATGATTTGTGTTAGTAATTTTAGACATCATAAGAAACCAACTAGATGGTGATTAAACACATGATCTAGTAAGTTAAGGTGGTGATCTTGTGAAAGACCAAGATCATCATGCTTTATGTTTTCATGAACTTGAATTATGAAAATGATTTTGTGAATGATGAAGCTTGTAATATGTTACTAGACATAAACTTGGATGATTTCAAAAATAGTTTTTCCAAAGAAACCAAGTTAAATCACAAGATTTACATAAACATTGTTTTTAAAGAAACTAACCATGTTTCTAGTGGAGAAACAAGTATAAGAATACATTGTTTACAAGAAAAATTCAAAGAAAAAATTTTTAGAAAAAAATCATCTAGTAAGTTGTAAACACCTAAATCTTTCAAGAATGAAGTTGTAAGGAAGTAAATACATTTTGGAGGGTAACTAAACCTACTAAACACCCTACCAAGTTACTACAAGTTTTTATGAAAAATTCAAGTTCACGATTATTATGTAAATAACATTGTTTTAGCACTTGGTAAGTGTAAGTTGTTTAGGGTTGATTGTTGATTGTTTGTGATTATTTTAAAAAGAAAATGATATGCTTTGATAGCATGGACACCTCCATTTTTAGGGGAAACTATGGCAAAAGTTTCTAAAAATATAAACACTTAGAAAATATTTTCAAACTAGTATTTACAAGTGTATTTTGATCATGAGTTTTCAATATAAACTTTGCCATGGATTTTGTTACAAAAAAATAAAAATATTGGAGGTTGGTTTTTATAAATAAAAATGGATAAATATGTATTTGAAATATATTTACATTAAAGACACATTGTGTGTGAATATTTGTATACTTTGTGGAATAGTTATATTATTTTAGGATTTAAAATAATATAACTTGACAAAATACCAAGAAATTACAATCCTGAATATTACCGAAAATCACAAGGAATAAATTACAGAAGTTACACACATAATATTGTGGAACCGAACGATAGAACGTAACTTACAAAATATTCCGGAAAATACCGTTATAAATTTTTGGTAAATAATATTTTGGACACAAGCGATGAAAATAGGGTTTTTATGATTATTACAAAAGTTATATCATATTTTCGAAAAGTAGAAAATATATTATTTTTGGGAAGTAAAAATCTATGTTCTTGAAATACAATATTTTTGGACGAAATAAGTTTATATATATTTTCTAAGTGAGACTTGAAAATATATTGTTTTGGAAGTATATTGGATATTTATTAGGAAAATACCTACACACCGGAATACGACACCAATATGTGGCAAAATATACAAATACAAATACGAATATACCCATCCTTGGGAAGGAAATACGAATACAAATACTTGAGAAGTAATGTTACAAAATATTGTTTCACAATTATTCCAAAATTAAATATAATTTAAAGTTAAAATATTTATTATTTTAACAAGTAATTATAACTTGGAATAATATCAGAAGCATAAAAGAAACGTAACTCAAAACGTAAATACTAAGACAAGGCACGACCCGCTCGTCTAACGGACCATAGTACGCATGTAGGTAGTCGTGCGATCTAGAGGAAGCTTTGAGTTACATCAGATACAAGGAACGCAAAACTGTGAGTTCATGTCCCCCTTTTCTTTTATCTGTTTTCAGTTTTATAACTTGGGGGGTGAAATACATGTTACAAACTATTTACCTACGATTACATTTGGTATGGTTAGCTAAGGAAAGGTACTGCTAGATTATGTGAGTGGTGGGTATAACACTTAAGGCCATTAATCCTCGTCGTAGGACCGAGGGACATGAGTGATAGATCTATTTGGGTGTAGCGAGCCCCACCCCTAAGTCCGTTGAGTGGACCATGTGGTGACTATGTCTTACTGACAAAATCTGCTAGGTTTGAGTTTTCCTGCATCACTTCACACATATCAATGGCCTTGCAAACCATTGGTGATTTGTTTTTCCTTGTTGCTTTCATACCGGGATTTATAAACTTACATACATACTTACAATGATTTCAAAGGTTTATACATACACACAAACAAACACATGAACTCACTCAAGTTTTGTTGATGTTTTCAAACCACATGTATTTTAGGGAATTTGTAAGTGGATCTGGCGGGCGTTGGAAGTTTTTATGTTGCGTTAGGAATAAAGATGTCATCCATGGTCTTCGAGTTTAGTCAGTGTGTCTTATTCCTAGACGAGACACGTCTTCCAAACCTTGGTGTTATTCAATATCTTTTGATGAGTCCTTAATGAACTCATAAATAATTTGTACGGTTTGTAAAACTTGAATTTGAAGTCTACGTTTCAAAACAATGTTGTTATGTTTCAAACTTATTTAATGGATGACGAATCTATGGTTTTATCATATAGTTGTTGTTATGATTGAATGCAATGATATTAAGAAAGTCACACCATAATCACGCTTCCGCAAATGTCAGGGTGTGACAGCTTGGTATCAGAGCTTCGATCGTAGTGAACTAGGATTCTTTCTCGAGTCTAGACTATGATCATTAGGGCTCTCACGAAAACGTTTTTTTTACAAACATGTTTTCATTGCATACACGAAACGCCCAGATCCAGGAAACAAACATTTTTACAAACAAAAGACACGAAACACATTTCAAAATTTATGATTCAGTCTTAGAGACTGGGAGTTTAATCTGAGAGATTCAGTCTGTGAGACTGGGTAGTTAGTCTGAGAGACTAGTTGGGACAGTTTGGGAAAGTGGGAGTTAGTCTGAGAGACTATGAGATTTAGTCTGAGAGGCTGGGTAATTCAGTTTGGAGAAGCTGGGAAGTTTAGTCTGAGAGACTAGGGAGTTTAGTCTGAGAGACTGGGTGTTTCAGTCTGAGAGAATGGGTGTTTCAGTCTGAGAGACTGGGTGTTTTAGTCTGAGAGACTGGGAGTTTAGCCTGGGAGACTGGTTGAATTAGTCTGGGTGACTAGGAAGAATAGAAAGTTCATGAAGAATAATGCAAATACATGATTACATAATGAATTGTCCTTGTTTGCAATATACTATGTGATTACTATGGATATACATGCTATGACTATTATGTACTGGCACACATGTCACTTTATTTTAGAAATCGAGATATCAGACATTGATAACCCTACAGCCACCGCCACAGATAATGAGATTGCATCTGCGCCAGAGATATTTACGTCAGACACTGAGAGTGATCCTGATATGCTGACCAAGGACGAGGACGACTTCCAACCGTCCGCGCTACTAGTCTTTGGTAATGATTTACCCTTGCTGATGGCTTCCCCGACAAGGGTCTTTTTGTCATCCTTGTTTCAGTCCATGACCACTTCATCGCTGGTCATCCCGATGGTGAGCACACCATGGCTCCGATTCTCGATGTTGCGCCTCCTGTGGACATTCCTTCTGAAGGTTGGCTACTCGACGAACAGTTGATGATGACGTTGACATGTTTATGGTCCTCCTGCTGACGCGCATGATGATAGAAAGTTAGACGAGAACGTTGTTACTAATTTCACTTCTTGAGACCCCTATTATCAAGCTATCCTCTGAATCTAGTATACACTCGATTTCAGTCTCCTTTGAGTCTGTGACATCTGCAGCCTTACAGACGGCCGGATTACAGCTTTCTACTACTGACTCGGACGACGACGCCGTTATGACTGCTGCACTACCACCTGCTCGAGGTGCCATACCTTTACACGACCCAGACCCTGCTCATGAGCCAGCTCCTGTTCCTTTTGGGTCAGCTTGATGTGGCACCTACTGGTCCTGCACCCTTGCTTGATCATGACCCTGTTTCTTTTGGTCTACCAGACATTGCACCCCTTATACCTGACCCAGTACTTGCACCTGATGATCTCCTTATTGGTTGAGACGTTTTTTTCCTGCACCTTCACCCGCTGATGTTGCTCCTATGGAGACCGACGTCCATTGCGGCAACATGCCTATCGCTTTCTTTTAAGACATACCCGCACCCCGGGAAGGTACTCCAGGTCAGCACCTGCATGACGATCCTTTTGCTACAGCAGCATTTTCCCCGACCTCACGGGCTACACCATTTGCTCCTTTCATTACTTCACCGCTGGACGAGCCATTCTGATGGTTCCTACCATGCACTACGCTGATTTCAGACCCCTACCATCCCTCACAATATGGAGGGTATAAACAGAATGAGTTGCTCCTGTCACTTCAGCTACAGACTGAGGTTTTGAGTCGTAAAGTTTTGGAGTTTGAGATGACACCACGTCCTCCACCCTGTTTTGGATGCTCGTTTCTTCGCTATCAAGCAGCAGAATCAGTTACTTACTTCGATGTATATACAAGCTCGAGGAGGAGCTTGCACATGTTAGCAGTTTGCTTTTCTTCACTCCTCCACCTCAGACACCAGTATAGTTGGCTTTTGGATTTATGCGGATGGCATTACTTTTGGGAAAAGACACTACTAATGAGCCGAGATCGTGGAGACTTTTGAAGACCACTTTTGACCATGTGATTTTGATACACTGATATACTTATTGGACAAGGTGTTGGGATTGAACCCTATCAGAGGAACAGATAATAAGAGCCAAAACCGGATCACAACAGTGGATTCATAATAAGCAGCTGTTTGCATTACACTTTCCCCTTGAAAGTGGTTATAACATCTGATGTCCTCTATCCACTGTCCGTATACAACAGCTGCTGTCCTTCAAACTGCTGATGAAGCCCCGAAGACTGTTAAGAAGTAAACACTGCTGGTTCAAACTACTGATGCTAAAGGACTGCCCACTCAAGGACTGATCAACTTTGAGGAAAGCACTGATGAAAGGAGAAAGCAGTAGTTTAGTGTGTCACTTGTTTTGTATAAAGTCAGTGGTTAAGATTAGCAGTGTTTGTATAGGTAGGGCTGGCAATTGGGTACCTGTTAAGACACGATTAGACCTGTTTGACTGAAAAATGCACCATTTAACTTTTTAAAATTTTAAAATAATTAAAATTAAAATGTTAGGATCTATCATTAATTCATCTTTGTACATAAAACTGTTTTATAAACATGAGGTAGAAAGTAGTTAAACGAGTCGTAATCATGTTTGAAACTTATGTTGTGTGCGCCGTCAGAAACCTGTTAAACCTGTTAAGACACGATTTGCCAGCCTTATGTATAGGAACAGTGGTTAAAGGTTGTTAAGTTGTTAGATGTCACTTTCATGGTGACGTCAGCTTTGATGCTTCAGTGGTTTGATTTGCCTATAAATGGAACAGTACCCTGTACTGTTACATTTGATTGACTGAGTGAGTTCTTCTCCTCTAGTCTAATCCTTTCATCTTGTGCGATCAACCATGGAGCATCAGGCTGAGGGGGAGTTTAGTTTGTAAGCTTGCTTTGTAATCTTTTGATTTGCTTTGTAATCTTTCGACTGATGAAAAGCATGTGTTTATCAAAACTATTTTCTTCCTTGATTGTGTTTACAAAGTTTGTGTTCATTTTCGCTGCATAAATCATTGAATCATGCTCATTCATTGTTCAAATTATACAAACAAACACAATCATGAGAGCCTCCGATCCTAACACAAGGGTAGGGTGACCCTGTGTCCCTTTTGATGTGATACATTTTGTAAGACAATGCAATTGTGGTCGGAGAATAATGAGGGCCCAATCATCATTAAACATGCGACAATACTTTGTGGCCAATAACCAATGAAAGCTCAGTCGCTATGTCTTCGTTAAGCATGTTGTTGATCTATATGTGTGTGCTATAATTATAATGCTACGTGCTTGCTTGCTATGCTCTCATTAAACATAATTCCCAAATTACTTGGTTATGCTATGATTATGCTATTGCTTGATTGGTTGATATGATAATCTATTATGTGTATGTACATATGACCTCTAAACAACTATATGCACTCCCTAAACAAATGAGACCTGACCTAACCGATCTTCTTCTTAGAAGATATCGATACAAGGGAACATCGATACCAACAACCCTTTGCCAACGACGGCGGCAGAACTACAAGAGCGCATCTCACAGGCCATTGCACAGCACGAGGCCCTTCGCTCCGAACGCAGCGGAGGTACCCCAAGAAATAATCCACCCAACGGTAATGTTTAGTCGCTTAAAGACGCATTACCAAACGTTTGGATATTTCCAAGAGTGCTTTACTAATGCCATATGTGAATGATGTCGCAGGCTGCACCTACAAGCAGTTCTTGAGCTACAAACCTCGAGACTTCGACGGCACTAGGGGTGCCTTAGCCTTCGTGCGCTGGGTTGAGAAGATGAATTCTGTTTTGCGGTTAAGTAAATGCGCCCCCGAACATCAGGTCACATACATAGCTGGACTATTTGTAGATGGGGCTCTGTCATGGTGGAACCTTCAGGTTCAAACGTTGGGCGAGGCTGCTGCGTATGCTTTGACGTGGGACGAACTGAAAGAACTGATGCATAAAAGATATTGCTCTAGGGCAGAAGTCCAGAAGTTGGAGACTGAACTGTGGAACTTGAAAATGGAAGGTCCAAAGATAACTGAGTATGTGCAGAGATTTCACGATTTATCACAAGTTGCTTCGCGTTTGGTGGAACCAGAATCTAGGAAGATCGAACGCTTCATCGGGGGATTGACTCCTCAGATTCTAAGCCTGGTGACAACATCTAAACCTCCAACAATCACCGAGGCTATCGACATAACCGTGGCGCTCACTGAAGAAACGGTTAGACTAGGAGAATTTTCCACTTCGGAAGAGAAAAAGGAGACTCCTGCAGAGTCATCTGGAGATAACAAGAGAAAGCTCACAAATTTCAAGAAGGTTACTTGGGCGAGTAACAAGAAGAAGGCCAAAAAGGGAAGAGACTACATGGGTATCCTACCTAAGTGCGACAATTGTCTACGTTATCATGTCGGGCGATGTAAATATGGAAAATGTGATAACTGTGGCAAGAGGGGGCATCCTAAGGAAACTTGTAGGCAAGATACTGAACATAGAAATGGAGGCCAAGATGGTAGCGAGAATCACGGAGGAAACAACGATAATGACAATTATCAAGGCAGAACGAGTGACAAACAGAAACGTGCTTAAGGTTGTTTTAATTGTGGAAGCAAAAAGGATTTCAGAAAATATTGCCCTAAAAACAATCAGGCACAAGGATGAAAGCTCAACACGGAGATAGGGAGACACGCCAGGAATTCAAGCGTGGATATCGGTACGTCCCATATTAGTCAACATTATGCATCTGCGCTGCTAGATACTGTTGCAAATTTTAGCTTCGCATCTCTAGAGTTTGAGAGTATACTTGGTTTAGTAGCAAGTAAGTTAGATAACCCGTACTCGATAGAACTAGCTAATGGGAAGCTAGTGGAAGCCAACGAAGTATTTGGAAACAGCAAGATAGAACCCGGAGCGCGTGAGCTTACGCTTGATCTGCTGCCAGCTGAGTTGGGAAGCTTCGACGAGGTAATTGGGATGGATTGGTTGCCGAGCGATCAAGCGGAGATTGATACCCGCATCCCGATGGCGAACGAAGGAATGATCGTGACTCATGAAACAGGATACGCCTCTACAAATTATTAATTGCTTGAAGGCACGAAAATTGTTGCGTAAAGGATGTGTTGTTTTCTTGGCTCATGTCGTGGACAAGGGAGCCGAAGAACCAAAACTTGAAGATATTCCTGTGATAAGGAAATATCCTGAAGTCTCCCCCGAAGACTTGCCAGAATTATCTCCTCAACGACAAGTCGAATTTCGCATCGATTTGATTCCAGGCGCCGCGCCTGCAGTCAATGCACCTTAGCGACTTACACCTTCAGAGATGCAAGGATTGTCAGTGTAACCTCAGTAGTTGAAAGAGAAGGAAGTTAATAGACCAAGTTTCCCGTTTTGGGTAACCCCAGTTCTGCTCGTCAAGAAGAAGGACGATGATTTTCAATTGAGCATCAACTACCAGGAGCGGAACGAGCTAACCAACAAGAGTCGATAACTCTTGCTAAGGATTAACAAATTTCTTACTTAACTAACTGTGAGGATCCAACTACTATTACACGACTGATCGATGACCGAGTGTCATTAGCTGTGAATTCAGGAAGAAAGTATGCCGGGGAAATTGTGGGACAATAACTTGTTTTAAACGTACACAAAAATGGTGTTTCCTACACGATGCACAAAACAATTTTACACAGAATACGAAACTTTGAGAAGCTAGGAAACAGGTACTTAGGATCTTTAGGAACCCAGGTCCAAACTCGTAAAGGTTGTTACTTAGGAACCACATCTGTTAACTCAAGCAAACACCATTATCCTGACATATATGCTATTTCAGTTAACAAAACAGAAAGTACTTAAGTTTCTTTTGATGAAATCTTCACTTTTGCTTCTAGCGAGTAGATATTTGCATCTCTACTCCCCTTAATGGTAGTTGCATCGCGTTAATTTTCTTCGCTGAGAGCGAACACACATTTGCTTTGAATACTTGGTCATTTCTCCATTTTAACAAATACTCATTGTTTCATTACTTGGAAACTTATATGTTACGCATGCACCATTTGCTACGCATGCGGTTTCATTTCGAATAAACGCTTCATTGAAGTTCAAATATTATTTTGCTAAAGCTAACTATTGGTTTATGATTCGAATAACCTACGTTATTGTAATTGTTGGCTCTTTTGCTACCAAGTCAACACACTTTCTTGAAACTTCTTTTATTTCAAGTTACATTCATGGTTTATCTTTGTAACCATGCCGAGATTCCCTTGTTGATACATACGTTTATTGTCGGGTTACGCTGAAACCAAGTTCAATTGCTTGAACTGATCCATTTCGCATATTCAATTGAAGACGCCACATGATGTATTGAGAGCATCATATTCAAATATTTTTGCAAAGGTTCTTTTGTTTCGAGTCATAGTAGACTTGATTGGTCTACGACTCCACTAAATCGTTTGTTGGTTTCGATACATTACGGTGATACTTTCACAAAATTGAAGCTTGCACTGATTTGGGTACTCACTTCATACACAGATTTAATTGTATATTCATTAGCTTGCTCTAAAATCCGTCTTGTTTATCACGATTAAAGCGGTCTCAACACAGTTGTGTGTTAAGACAATGGGGCATAGATTCATTTCATATCACAGTGTACCTCCTAACAATTCTTTCATTGTCGATCGAATGCCTTGCGGTACTTAATACTTTTTCATCTTCGATCAAAAACAGTGGCTCTTTGATGTTCCGTATTCAACTGAAAACTCTATGACATTGTGTAAATTAAAACTTCAGATTGTTTCAGTATACTTTCATTTGATTTCAAACACGGTGAACTCGTTAAGTCACCACTATATTTGAATCATGTCATTATGACACCTTGTGGTGTCATTGAAAATTTGTAGCTTGTGCTAATCATGGTCAACCGTCTCACACGAAACTACACATGCTTTTGTTTGACTTGTCATTTAAACATTCCTAATGCAACTACGAATTAAGACAATGATACACCAGATTTGCTTGTATTTCATTCGGTGTATTTTCACAATTCAAGAATGTCAACACACTAATCCTTACCATTTATTTATTCGAAAGTTGACAGATCAATTTCGTATTCAAGTTGTTGATTTTGAGTTCATATAGCGGATGCTATGGTTTGTGAAAACTTGTTTGCATATTGTGACCGATTGTTTGAGAATCCTATTGGTCAAAACTCCTCTTTTGTGGAACCCCTGTTAACTGGATTACACTAGAGTATACGTCAATACGTCATGTACCTTGACAACAAATCCTGAAACACATACTTTTTAACTGCTGGGTTCCGATTATTATAATATGCCCCTGGATTCACCTGATGTGAATAAGATTTGATTCGGTTTTGTGGTTATCTACCTCAATAATATCCATATACATACACGCATAATGTATCCCTAAGGAGTTAAGGTAGTAAAAATTTCGAGGACGAAATTTTCTTAACAGGGGGAGAATGTGACAACTGTCAAATTTGCATGCATCCGTACAATTATTAAATGTTGATTAGTGCTTAATGACTGTGCCGACTTACAATTTATGACTTGAATTGCTTTCTGTTTACTGCATCATACTTACATGTGCATCACATATTTCATAATGTCACATCATCATTACATGCAACCTGTATTGACATACATGATGCACAAAGCACAGTTAGCACAGTTAACGGATAAATCAGGAATATGCTGACGGGGTTTAGTACATAGACAAACGTTGTTTTAAGACCCAGTATGAGCCAGAAACCAAGTTCTACACTAGTATAGTGTGTAGGGAAGTAAGGACCGCAAAACTGCTTTACTAAGTGATAGTTAAAGTGCCGGAAAGTGCCTAAAACCCACATAAAGTGCAGAATTCTGCATAATTCAGCAAAAATCAGCTTTTTAACAAGCTAGTTTCATGCAAAAATATGACTAAATGGTCCTGAATGCTTTCCTAAGTGTCGGTGATTAAAAGTGTCACAAAAGGTAACATAATGAACACTAAACGGAATAGTTTAACGCTTTAATGAACCGGTATCTAACCGAACAACTGGACACCACCCGAAACACCAAAATTATACTAGAAGCATTGTTTTATTGTTTCTGAGCTAGTTATGATCCCCGAACACCCTAACACACTATATAACACCTAATACACATGAACACTAAACTTTACACTTGAAAACTAACTAGATTAACCAACTTATCATTCAACACTAACCAAGACCCCCCCCCCCCATGGTGGACGGTCACCTAAGTGGCCCCACCTTTGATCTTGTGAGATCTTCTCTTGATCTCGTTAATCTCCCTTTGATTTGCTTGAGATCTTGTAGTGTACTTATGAAACACTTTAACCATTGGATAAAAGGATTAGATGTTATAAGAATGTTATCATTCACATACTTACACACACCACTCATATCCTCCCTTGCTCCCCACTCTCGGCCGAACTACATCCACCACACCACCACCATTTTCATCCAACTTCGATTCATTCCAAGGTGTACACAAGGTGCTAGAAGGTGTTTAAGGAAGTGTGGAGCTAGTGGATCTTGAAGGACCCCTTCCATTTGCTTTTATCCATCACTTTTGTCACCTTCATCTTCAAGAGTTCATCCCTAGCCATAGAGCTAGTAGTAAGGCCCTTATAATCTCTTGTTACTTCATATCTTGATGGTTAATAGATGGTGAACATTGCTAATCTTGAAGAACACTAAAGAACCTAATCACGAATCTTTAACATAAGCTTATTAACATATGAATACATGTTGATTAGTGTTACTCTGCTTCTTGATGATTGATGATTTGTGTTAGTAATTTTAGACATCATAAGAAACCAACTAGATTGTGATTAAACACATGATCTAGTAAGTTAAGGTGGTAATCTTGTGAAAGACCAAGATCATCATGCTTTATGTTTTCATGAACTTGAAGTATGAAAATGATTTTGTGAATGATGAAGCATGTAATATGTTACTAGACATAAACGTGGATGATTTCAAATATAGTTTTTCCAAAGAAACCAAGTTAAATCACAAGATTTACATAAACATTGTTTTTAAAGAACTAACCATGTTTCTAGTGGAGAAACAAGTATAAGAATACATTGTTTACAAGAAAAATTCAAAGAAACAATTTTTTGAAAAAAATCATCTAGTAAGTTGTAAACACCTAAATCTTTCAAGAATGAAGTTGTAAGAAAGTAAATACATTTTGGAGGGTAACTAAACCTACTAAACACCCTACCAAGTTACTACAAGTTTTTATGAAAAATTCAAGTTCATGATTATTATGTAAATAACATTGTTTTAGCACTTGGTAAGTGTAAGTTGTTTAGGGTTGATTGTTGATTGTTTGTGATGATTTTAAAAAGAAAATGATATGCTTTGATAGCATGGACACCTCCATTTTTAGGGGAAACTATGGCAAAATTTTCTAAAAATATAAACACTTAGAAAATATTTTCAAACTAGTATTTACAAGTGTATTTTGATCATGAGTTTTCAATATAAACTTTTCCATGGATTTTGTTACAAAAAATACAAATATTGGAGGTTGGTTGTTATAAATAAAAATGGATAAATATGTATTTGGAATATATTTACATTAAAGACACATTGTGTGTGAATATTTGTATACTTTGTGGAATAGTTATATTATTTTAGGATTTAAAATAATATAACTTGACAAAATACCAAGAAATTACAATCCTGAATATTACCGAAAATCACAAGGAATAAATTACAGAAGTTACACACATAATATTGTGGAACCGAACGATAGAACGTAACTTACAAAATATTCTGGAAAATACCGTTATAAATTTTTGGTAAATAATATTTTGGACACAAGCGATGAAAATAGGGTTTTTATGATTATTACAAAAGTTATATCATATTTTCGACAAGTAGAAAATATATTATTTTTGGGAAGTAAAAATCTATGTTCTTGAAATACATTATTTTTGGACGAAATAAGTTTATATATATTTTCTAAGTGAGACTTGAAAATATATTGTTTTGGAAGTATATTGGATATTTATTAGGAAAATACCTACACACCGGAATACGACACCAATACGTGGCAAAATATACAAATACAAATACGAATATACCCATCCTTGGGAAGGAAATACGAATACAAATACTTGAGAAGTATTGTTACAAAATATTGTTTCACAATTATTCCAAAATTAAATATAATTTAAAGTTAAAATATTTATTATTTTAACAAGTAATTATAACTTGGAATAATATCAGAAGCGTAAAAGAAACGTAACTCAAAACGTAAATACTAAGACAAGGCACGACCCGCTCGTCTAACGGACCATAGTACGCATGTAGGTAGTCGTTCGATCTAGAGGAAGCTTTGAGTTACATCAGATACAAGGAACGCAAAACTGTGAGTTCATGTCCCCTTTTTCTTTTAACTGTTTTCAGTTTTATAACTTCGGGGGTGAAATACATGTTACAAACTGTTTACCTACAATTACATTTGGTATGGTTAGCTAAGAAAAGGTACTGCTAGATCATGTGAGTGGTGGGTATAACACTTAAGGCCATTAATCCTCGTCGTAGGACCGAGGGACATGAGTGATAGATCTATTTGGGTGTAGCGAGCCCCACCCCTAAGTCCGTTGAGTGGACCATGTGGTGACTATGTCTTACTGACAAAATCTGCTAGGTTTGAGTTTTCCTGCATCACTTCACACATATCAATGGCCTTGCAAACCATTGGTGATCTGTTTTTCCTTGTTGCTTTCATACCGGGATTTATAAACTTACATACATACTTACAATGATTTCAAAGGTTTATACATACACACAAACAAACACATGAACTCGCTCAACTTTTGTTGATGTTTTCAAACCACATGTATTTTAGGGAATTTGTAAGTGGATCTGGCGGGCGTTGGAAGTTTTTATGCTGCGTTAGGAATAAAGATGTCATCCATGGTCTTTGAGTTTGGTCAGTGTGTCTTATTCCTGGACGAGACACGTCTTCTAAACCTTGGTGTTATTCAATATCTTTTGATGAGTCCTTAATGAACTCATAAACAATTTGTACGGTTTGTAAAACTTGAATTTGAAGTCTACGTTTCAAAACAATGTTGTTATGTTTCAAACTTATTTAATGGATGACAAATCTATGGTTTTATCATATAATTGTTGTTATGATTGAATGCAATGATATTAAGAAAGTCACACCATAATCACGCTTCCGCAAAAGTCAGGGTGTGACAAGTCCTACTCAAGAAATAGTCGTCATCCCCGCAAACGAGGTTCACATCAACGAAAAACTCCGATTTACTAAAGAACCTTTTAAGGTTACGGACTGGAAGTCCACTAAACACGAAGAGGTCGTATTAAACTTGTTAAAGTTCGTTGGAATTCACCTCATGGCCTAGAATTTACTTGGGAACATGAAGACCAAATTAAGCCTAAGTATCCACATTTGATTCACAACTCCCCTGCGACCGATGACATAGCTCGAATTTCGGGACGAAATTCTTTTAACAGGGGGAGAATGTGACAACTAGTAATTTTCCATGTATTCCGTACAATAATGAACAGTAATATGTGCCTTAATGATTGTGCATGATTGAATTAACAAAACGAGTGATTTTCTGATTACTATCATAAACATACAATGGAATTTCATGTTGCAAGATTTTTATCTTTATTACATGCAACACAGTATGGTACAATTAGTGCACAAAACAAAGTTAGCACAACCATCAGACAAATTATAAGTACTGACGGGAGTTCAGTACTCAGACAGACATGATGTTAAGACACAGAATGAGCCCCGAAACCAAGAGTCACACTAGAATAGTGTGTAGGAAAGTAGGGATCATAAAACTGTCTTCCTAGTGATGATTTAGGTGCCGTAAAGTGCCAGAAACACCAAAATTCAGCAATTTTCAGCTTTTTTAACAACAAAATATAATGTAGAATTGTGGTTTAATGGTCCAGAATACCTTCCTAAGTGTCGGGAATCAAAACTGCCATAAAAGACAACATAAAGCACACTAAACTGCGCTATTTAGCAGTTTAACGAACCGGTAACCAACCGAACAACCGGACACTACCCGAAACATCTAAATTTCACTAGAAGTATTGTTTTAGTGTTACGAAGCTAGTTATGGTCACTGAACATCATATCACATCCTAAAACACTTAAACATCTAAATCCCTAAACATAACACTTAACATCTAACTAGAATATGTAACTTGTAGTTGAGATGCAACTAAGACCCCCCCCCCCCACCATCTAAGGCGGTTACACCATGGGGTCCACACTTGATTTTCTTCTAATATTTTATAAGATATGCTTAGATAATAAGAAACATATTAAAATTGATGTTGGAAGATTGTTATATTAAACCACAAGTCCTTCACTCATATTCATTCTAACACTTTCAACCAACAAAACTCTTCTTCTTCCCCCTCTCAACTCACGGCCACACTTTCTTATCTATACATCTTCATTTGAAGTCCATTCTCAAGCAATCAAAGGTGATCCTAAGGTGTCTCAAGCCTATCTAAGAAGGTTGCAAGCATTGGAACTTGAAGGACCATCTCTAGGAGCTATTAACCACTTTAAATCTTCATCTTGTTCTTCTCTAGCCATAGTGCTAGTAGTAAGCTCCTTTAACCATGTTTTTACTTCTTATTTTGATGGTTAAAACAATATGTAAAAGGTTAAACATGAAGATCATGAAGAAACAAGAAGATAGTTTTTAACATAAAGCTAAATAACATAAGAATCATTGTTGTTTTAGTGTATGTGTGAATCTTGATTGTGATTTCTTGTGAATATGATGTTAATCATCATAAGGAAACTTGCTAGATTGTGATTAAACACATGATCTAGCAAGTGAGAGGATGATCTTGTGAAAAATCAAAGTGATCATCCTTTATGTAAACATGAACTTGAAAAATGAAGTTGTTTTTATGTAAGATGATGATGGATAAATGATACAAGGCTTATAAATGGATGATTTCAAAGATAGTTTTCTCAAGAAACCAAGATTATTTACAAGATTTACATAAACATGATTTTTAGAGAAACTAATCACATTTTTAGTAATAAACCAAAGCTAGAAACACATTGTTAACAAGAAAAATTCAAGAAGAAATGTTTTTGAAAAATCATGTTATAAGTTGTGAAAGACTAAATTTCTCAAGAATGATGTTTATGAACAAATGACCACATTTTTAAGGGTAACTAAGTCTACTAATTAACATGGTAAGTTACTACAAGTTTTTACAAAAATTTCAAGTTCATGATGTAGTGTAATTTCATAATTTTTGGCTCATGGTAAGTGTTGAATAACTTGCTGTTGATTGGTGATGATTTTAGAAGAAAATGATATACTTTGAAAGCATGGAAACCTCCATTTTAAGGGGAAACTATGGCAAAAATTTTCTTGAATTTAAACACTTAGAAAAATATTTTTAAACAAGTGTTTATAAGTAAATTTTAACCATGGTTTTTCATATAAAATTTGCCATAATTTTTGTTACAAAAATTACAAATATTGGAGGTTGTTTTTGATAAATAAAAGTGACTAAGTATATATTTAGGGATATATATTTAGATGTCACAATTTGTGTGATTACTTGTATATTATGTGTATTAGTTATATTATTTTAGGACTTGAAATAATATGACCTACCAAAATACCAAGAATTATAATACAAAATATTACCAAAAATTCCAAGAAAACAAATATATAATTTATACCCAAAGAGTTGACAAACCAAACAAGGAATATGGATTACATATATATATTCCGGAATTAAGTTCATATATATTTTGACAAATAAGATAAGTGGTATTTTGGAAATCTAAGAAATGAAAAGTATAATTTTTTTACAAGTGTTACAAAAATATATCATATTTTTGTCAAGTAGAAAATACATTATTTCTGAATAAAGAAATGATATATGTATTTTCTCGAATTATTAGAAAATATATTATTTTGAAGAAAATATATTTTCTTAAACAAATCTAGAATATATTATTTTTGGGGTGGAAAAATGGATTTATAAGTATTTTCTAAGTTAATCTTGAAAATATATTATTTTTGAGGTTTATATGGAGATATAATTATTTTTGCCAAGGAAGAATTAGAGATAATTTTCTATAAAAGTTTTCTTAAAATATATATATTTTAAGAATACAAATTGGTGATTTTTATTGGTTAAAAATAATATTCCGGAAGATGTAAATACAAAAATTAAGTATAAGAATACTTAGTAAACACAAGAAAATACGTATCCTCGTACGTACGAATACACACCGGAATACACCACAAATACTTGGCAAAACACACAAGGATAATTATACCCATACTTGGGAAATATTCACGAAAATAATTGCAATATGAACTAAGGCAAAATATATATTATTTTGACAATATTCCAAATAAATGGATGAATATAATATAGGTTAAAATGTTAATATTTTAACTAATAATTATTTACTTTGGAATATTATAACATGTATCAATGATGTAACTCAAAATATACCAAGATTCCCAAAACAAGTCTTAATGAACAGCTAAGACAAAGAGTCGTTACACAACCTAAACGTCTAATAAAACATGGCACGTGTGTAGGTAGTTGTACGACTCATAGAAAGACCTTTGAGCATACGAGATAGCAGGACGCAAACTTGTGAGTTCATGTCCCCTTTTTCTCTTAACTGTTTTCAGATTTATAACTCTCGGGGGTGAAATACATGTTACATATGTTTCGATGGTATGATTTGGCTATGAAATGAACTATTAGATCATGTGAGCATAGGCTGAAACCGAAATGCCAATAACTCTCATAAGAAACATGGACAAAGGTTAGATCTAACGGGTACGGCCACTTAGAGTGCTTTAGTGTCCCAGTCGAGGTGATTCGACAACGGTCAAGGGGATTTGACATAATCAAGGTGATTTGATACAGTCAAGGGAATTTGACACAATCAAGGTGAATTTGACACAGTCGAGGGGAATTCGACACAGTCGAGGGGATTCGACAAAGACAAAAGTCTACTCATATTGAGTACTCCCTATGTCTTCACATACATTAATGTCCTTGCAAAACATTAATTGATCTGTTCATATGCGCTTTTCATACCTGTTTTTAAAGGAGTCCCTCAAATGTTTACAAGTTTATTAGTACTCATACAAAACGCATGAACTCGCTCAACTTTTGTTGATGTTTTCAAAATTACATGTATTTCAGGAAACAAGTTGGATCTTGGGCGCTGGTGTTGTTTCTGGATGTAAAATTTCAAGTTTAGATGTCATCCACTTTTGTTGGTTTGTAACTTAATCAAAGGTTGTGTTGTTTGAAACTTAAATGACTGGTGTTTGTAATGTTTTGAACTTATGAATGGATGAACATCATTTTGATCATATAGTTTCTTATTATAATCGAATGCAATGAGAACCAATCAAATCACACGCATACGCTTCCGCAAAAGTCAGGGTGTGACAGATCTGTCCGACGGCGAATGCAGAATGGGACGATGATAAAAATTACGAAAAACAGGAGTTTGATCAATCACCGAAGTTAAACAGTCGTAACGAGAACAAAACTTCCGGACATGAACATGAAGAGCGTAAAGGGTGGAAACAACATAGGAAAATGCAAGAGTGGTGGAAGGAAGAACAATCTGATGTGTATAATGGTATAAAGGAATTATATATATTTAATTTAGTTTATTAATTATTAATATGTTATATTAAAATCAGATGGACAAAATTGCCCCTGAATAAAAAGACAAAATAGGCAGGTTGCAACAGTAAAAAAAAGGGTTTTTTAATTTTGGACTAAAATGGCAATAAAGGTGAAACCACAGGGACCCAGATTTAAAAAGGTTGAGATTTGGACTAAAATGGTAAAAGTGCCTAAACCACAAGGACCAAATGGTAGTTTACTCTATTATAATTAAAACTAACTTTTAACTTTACACATGTTTACTTAATCGTGTTGCTTACTTTTTTTATCGTCGTTTAGATTAAAGCTTACACGATCTATATTAACCCTTTAATATACCAGGTCACAAATTTAGTTATTTTTTATTTAACTTATCATAGTTAAAACTAACTTTTAACTCTAGACATGTTTACTTAATCAGTGTAAAGCTTATATACAAATGGGTTTTAACATACAAATGGGTCTTAACATGAGAAGTGAAGGAGAGAATATTTTTTTTTCTTTTTAAATTTTTTTCTATCTACTTAAGCATGACATTTAGTTGCAAAATGTAAATAATATTAAATTAAATTAAATAAAAAATAAAGAAACGCTACATTCCGAGTCATTCAAGCCCTAGAAGGATCTATTGGATATCAAAGTCCCAGATTTTTAAACAAACGCTACTACACTCTAAGTCCCTAAAGCTAACCCTATTAGGTAAATGAAATGAAATGACCATATTACCCTTTTTCTCATATCAACCAACGTCCCTATGGTTTAAAACCTATTATTCTTTGAATCATGAGTATATAAGTTATTTTACGTGCCAAATTCAAATAAAATACTTTCATTCTACGTCCTTGTGGTATTTAATACGTAGCAAAATCTGCCCCTATGGTTTTATAAAGTATATAAATTGTTAGGGCTGTAAATGAACAGAACGTTCAGCGAGCAGTTTGTGAACTGTTCTGTGGGGAAGTTCGTTTATGTTCGTTCGTTTAATAAACGAACGAACATGAACAAGAAATTCCGTTCGATTTGTTAAATGAACGAACATGAACAAAGGTCTCGTTTGTTCAATTGTGTCGTGAACGTTCGGTAAGATGTTCGTGAACATTCATTAATTTATGTTCGTTTATGTTCGTTTGTTTGTGTTTTTGTAGGATCGATTTGGCGACCTAATGAGTCAATCAAAATCAATACACAACTGTTTAAGAGGCGGAAACAAACAAACAACCTAGAATCAGTGTAAGAAATGAGTAGAAACAGAGTATGATACTTAAAACAAGCTTCTCATTGATTTTAGACTTGAATACACGGTGAAAATTGGACAGCACTTCGTTACACTTCACCTAATTCCGTGCCAAATGAGAAGCACAACACACCTATATATAGGCATGTGATTTCGCTTGAAATGACCACATGTCATTTCAAGCGGAATTAACAAAACTAATTTCGTTTGAAATGACCATGTGTCATTTCAAGCGGAATTACATCAAAATAACATAAATTTACATTTAGACCCCTGTAAACCTTATACAAACATGACCTAGACTTAGGAGGTAGGCTATAGACATTATGCACCAACAAACTCCCCCTTGGATATTGCCGGAGTCTTCAGTCTGGTCTTCAGCTTTTCACAGCGACTTAAACTTTTCTTCCCTCGGCTTAAGCTTTTTCGCCAACAGCTTCCTAAGCTTCTCGTTCTCATCAACTCTTTTCTTTTCTTCAGCAGCCATTCTTTGAACCACAGTATGCCTCAGCATGTTGTCTCTATCTTCCCGAGTCTTTCGTTCTTTCTCAGCCTTCAACTTTTCTTCTTCCTCTATCTTTCGCCATTTAGATGACCATTTATTATCAGCATTGATTCCTTTCTGGAAGTAGATGGAAACAACCTTTTGAAACTGCATAGCCTGGTCTTTGTCTTCAACTTTGAAACCAATCTTGTTAACAAACAAGCATTCAATGTCTTTTGCCGAGCAATTCACCAACCATAAAGGATCATACACATGAATGTATCTTACATCATTCCCAACCCTGTAGATGATCACAACTTCAGTAGTCAAGCAGCTGTACACCCAATACATAAATCCTTTGTAGAAATCCTGCTCCAATTGCGGCACAGGAATGTTCTTCAACACTTTAGGCTTCTTCATATGCAAGATCGTCTCTTCATTCCCAGTTTCAGGATTCACTCTCCTCACCTTCTTCGGATAGTGAGGCTTCCAGTGCTTGAATCCTCTGAACGCTTCAAATTTCATCAAACCCCAGATGGGTACATCATGCTTCTTACAGGATAATCTAGAGTTCTAACTTTCGACAACTCTTCGACATCCCACCAAGGTAAGGTCATTATATCTTGAATGTATTCAAAGTATTGCACTCCAAATTCTCTCCGAATAGCATACACATTTACTTGTGGTAGAAAGCCCCAACTAATAATATCTCCCAGTGACACATCCCTGTCTCTTTTATAAAACTTCAATGGCCGCTTGAATTTTCTTTCAGAACTCTTTCTAAACCACTTCTTGCGTTCTTCTCTCTGTGCATCTTTTGAAGTACCATCAAAGTTCTTATCTTTCAGACATTCTGCGACTTTCCTTCTCAACTCCTCTACATTTGCTTGACTGAAAAACTCAACAAGTGTTGGAAGATCAGAAGTATCAACATTCTCACTTTCTTCGTCACTGCAATCTTCAACCTCAACTCTATCATAGTTGTCTGCCTCATCAATATATTTGTATTCATAATCAGGTTGTTGATTCATATCAAATGCATTTAACTCTTCTTCAAAGTCAAACTTGAAGTTAGGATCATCAATACGTGTCATCTCGATAATATCAGCCATAGTGTAAGTATGTCTGATTTCTCCTTCTTCAACTTCAGGTTCTAGACGCAAAATTAACTTTTCTCGTTTATCAACGTTCTCCCCCTCACCTGTAGCATCCTCAGGTTCTTCATTCACATTATCACGAAGATAATCATTGACATTTTCTTCGTTAGATGCTTCTGTAACTTTGATGCCTGTACCACCCTGATCATCGTTATCACCATCATCATCACTGTGACTACTAGCAGAGAATACCTCATCTGCATCATCCTTTTCACTTTCATCATCTTCCTCATCTTCATCATCTTCATCAACAACTTCCTCATCATTAATAATATCGTCTATTAAGACATCTTCTTCAAAGATAGTAGAAATTGCAGATATCGGACGAGGATTCTCAATAGGTATATCTGATGGAATGATTGATCTTTCTCTGACTTCAGAAGTACCTTCAAGACCTTTACCCTTATCTTTCATATCAGCTTCTAAATCAGCTTGACGTTTTGCTCTAACCTCCTCAATCTTTATTTCATCAAATTTCTGCTCAACAGACTTTCCCAGCAAATTTTCTAACACTTTATTCATCATGTAAATCTCGTGTTCTTTCATTGCTTTAGCAGCTTCCAATTCTTTGTTCTTTAATTCAAAGTACTTGTTCTGCTCATCTCTGCGTGCTTTCTCTTCTTCCAACTCTGCAACTTAACTTTTAGAATATCAATCTCTGTCTGATCGGCTTCAACTTTCTTTAACAATGAAGAATTTTCAGCTTCCACAGACTTTACACGCTTCTCAAGCTTTTTCTCACGATCCAACAACTTCTTGTTCTCAACCAAAACTTCTTCAACTTTCTTTTCCAAACTTTTAACTTGCACATCAGTTGCAAAATTGAAATCACCAATGTCTTCAAGAGTAATACCTTCAGGAACATGTGGAAAAGTCTTGTAACCAGAAGAACCAGGTGTAGTTTGGACAGGTGGTTGTGTGGATGGTGGTGTTTGAAAGATTGTATGTGAAGTAACAACATGTTGTTTTTCATGTGGAGGTCTAGCAATATGAATATGTTGTGGTGAAAGATGTGGTGGTGATTGGATTGGTGATGGTTGTCTTGGTGGTGATTGATGAATTGGCGAATGAATTGGAGATGGTTGATGTTGAGGTTCAGATGGTGGTGATGGTTGTTTACTAGGTTCCTGGATTGGTTTCTGCTTTAACAAAACTTTCAATCTTTTTGTAACCTTCGGAGTAACAACTTTCTTTCTTGCAGATTGTTTCTTCCTACCACCAGATGATGGAGGCGTCTGAGATTCTATCACATTCTCAGGAGAAGGATTGTATAACTCATCATCTTTATCTTCTTTCCTCTTTCTCTTGAGCTTCTTTTCTTTTTCAATCTCAGCTCTAATTCTTGATGCACGCTCAGTTTCATCAATTTCTTCATCAGATGAACTTGAATAACTACTATCTGCATCAACACCTTTATCACCAGCAGTCTCTCCTGTTTCAGCATTATAATCAGTAAGAGATTTCAACAACTTTTCAGATTCAGGAGACAAACGAACATCTCCTTCAACATTAACTTCAGCTTCAGCTTCTTTATCAGATTCATCCACAAGCATAGTTTCAACAACCTTCTTTTGACGCTTTTTCTTAGGTTGTGATGAAGAACCCTCCTCCACTTGAACTTTCGGAGTTGTTTTTATGCTTCTCTTCTTTTTCTCTTTCAAGAACCACTCATTTCTTAATTCTTTGAAATCTTCAAGTGTTTTCAACTCATCAGCATAATTTTTTTCTTTCATTTCTTTCTCATTTCTCCAATTTTGATGATTGATAGGATTTGGATCTTGATAATTCTTATCTTTGATGAAACCAAAAAATTCAGCTTTCGTTTTTTGGCTCTGGATGATTTGGGTGATATCTAGCCAATTGTTTCAAAGACTCATTATCCATATGAAATAATATCAACAGATCATTCTCTTCATCTCTCTCCAAATCAGGATAAGCATGATCTATCATCATCTGAACAAATCGTGGATACACCCAAGCCTTGCTCTTTGAAGTAATGTTCTCAACCATATAATGAAACACAATCTTCGAAAAATTATACTTCTTGTTTAATACGAGAGCCATCACCATGTTCATTTGATAATCTCTCATTGCATCATAAGCTCCCTTTCTTAGAGCAATCAACACTGAGTGAATAAGAAACTTGTATGGCTTGGAAAACTTTGATTTCAAGTAACTAGCACTGTTCAGTGCACCATTATAACCCATCCGCAACATGCATCCTTTTACCATTCTTTCTGGGAACATTGTTGGAGAGTTCTCATCATCCGGAAAATCTATCACCTCACGTACAAGCTGTTCAGTGATGATGATTGTTTTATCTTGGCCGTTTACACTCACAATAGAATTTATTGTCTTGTTTTCCTCATCATATGTTGCATTCTCCCAAAAACGCTTAATATGCGATCTGAAAACCAAATGTTGATTCGTCAAAGCTTTCTGAATTGGTAACCTTCTCATAAACTCCAAAATACTCTTGAATTCGGTCAACTTTGGTATCTTCTCCTCATTGAAATCACAACAACTGTTGTGTAATGGATCAAATATCACATTTGAAGTCTGAAAAACAACAACATACAATCAAGTTAATCACCTTGAAAATTTTTCATCAAAAACATTACATTCAAACGAAATCACTTCAAACTAAATCACACAATCACACGGAATTACATTTCATGCGGAATCACATTTTCAAATGAAATCACATATGACAATTTGAAGCGGAATCACAAGTTGAAACGGAATCACAGTTCAAACGGAATCACAGTTTGAAACGAAATTACCATTTGAAACGGAATAGTCATTTGAAGCGGAATTATATGTTTCAAACGAAATCATGAACAGATTTTTCAAAAACTTTTCTAATGGTGAAATTTATTAACTGGGTTTGTTCCTTATCAGATTCCGAGCACACAGGTGTATTTTATTCACATTTTAGACCAACAACAAAACCTAGATCTAAGTCTGAACTTTCAGATCTACCGTGTTCAAATGGAATCAAGCTATACAGACCAAATTGAAACCCTAATCAAGATATATATCATAATCCGAGTTCAAGGGTATGATTATCGGTCATTAAACAACACAAATAAACCCTAGATCTAAGATCACAGATATATTCAACGCCGACCAACCAAAATTAGGTCAGATCTGGGTCAAATCAACCATCAAACTCACCTTTCCCATGATTATAGTTGTGTAAACCAACTAAAATCAAGATTTCTAACAACAAACGGGCAGAGTAACGGCTGGAAAAACGATGATATAGTGATTTCACTTGAAATTTCTTAGACAGTGGTTTGAAGCGAAATAACAAGAATGATAATTTCAAGCGGAATTAGACCCCTATTTATAGACCTGCTAATTTTGTGTGAAATTGGCACTGAGGTCTTTTCAAACGGAATCACCTTTCAAGCGGAATTACCATGTTCAAGCGAAATTACGTTTTCAAGCGAAATTACTTTTCAAAGTTTTAACTTTTTGACATTTTACCGACACACCCAGTTAACCAAGTCCAAGTTAATGACCCTGGTCAACTGTTTAGCCTGCCAAGTCCAAGTTAATGACCCTGGCTGACCAGTTTATGAAGATGCCGATTTTCTGAAACAATTTTAAGTTCAAGTTAATGAACTTTTGAACTTTCAAGCAATTACCAATCACTTTCTCAATCTTTTGCTTACCCAACCCTCATAATCCAGACTTGTTCAGCACATAAGACTTTGATCATCTGATCCCCAACGTTCGTTGTCGAAAATAAGATGAAAAACAAATCTTTTTGGATTTTTGAATTTGATAAGCAATAAACTGTACACACAATATTTTTGTGAGCGTGTTAGGGGATCATATCAGCTGCCGACGAGATACAAGCACCGTTAAGCTTTAATTACATTTTCAGTATTAAACAGTTCACATTGATTGCCGATATACTGATCCTCTTAATTTTTCACACAATTTTCAATCTGTTCAGGATACGAATTTAGTGTTTTAAAGACTTAAACTTATACGCGTGTCCCACCTCATAATATACTCCCGTATCCAGATCCCAATATTCAGTCTTACATGTGAGTATACCTAGATGATATCTGTAAGGGGTTAAATGCGAGGGCCGTGAGAGCTCAGGCTATTGCTTCCGCAAAATCAGAGAGATGACGGCTTTGACTTTTGGTGGGTCCCCTTTGGGGATCTTCTTTTACAACAGCACATGATTAGCATTTTTCAATGTTTCATCATTTTTTTATGCTGAGGGGAGGCTTATATTTCAAGCAGAGTTAAAGTATTCTCCGGGGACTTGGCCATTGCTTATGTAAAATCAGAAGTCCCGGGATAATACCCCAGATATCACTAAGCATAAAGACCTAGTATCTCAGAAAGAGGGACCTTTCAAACAAGATTTCGGGGGTTACCCATATATCCGAGAGATGTTCCCCACATAAAAGCAAGTAATTATTTATGTTTATATCCCGAACAAACCTACTAAAAGTATAAAAACCTATCGGCATATCATCTGCAAGACTGCTTAACACATTTAAACTTTACATATCTTTAGCGTACTGCATCTGTCTAGCTGATGTACTATCATTTCCCCTTTTTACACAAACTCATTTTTTACTTTTTCTAATGTTTTTGGATTTTGACATTTTATCATGTTTTTGGATTTTCTGCAAAGTTTCTCCCCCTAAAAACAAAAACATATTTTTGTGTTTTTTATTTTTGTCAAAAGCAGAAAATAAACTGTACAAAATCAGCTTTCTCGCCGTCCTCCTTGGCTTCACATTCAACAACCCTCCCAGAAAACAAATTTTTCATCCCATTTAATTTCAAAAGATAGTTAAATCTCTTTTTATCAAACGGTTTGGTGTAAAAATCAGCTTTCTGTTCATCGGTGTGTATATGTTCAATACGAATCAATTTCTTCTCGTGATAATCACGAATGAAATGATGCCAAATTTCTATATGTTTTGTTTCAGAATGGTGAACCGGGTTTTTCGTTATGTTAATCGCTGCTTCATTGTCCACAAATATAGGCGTGTCCAAGAACTGCAAACCAAAGTCTCGCATCTGCTGTTGGATCCAAAGGATCTGAGAGCAACAGCTCGAGGCCGAAACTTATTCAGCCTCGCAAGTAGAGAGCGCTACTGAGGTTTGTTTCTTGCACTGCCAAGTGACAAGTCGAGTTCCGAAGAACTGACACCCAGCAGTGGTGGACTTAGCATTTTGCTTGCAGCTACCAAAATCCGAATTAGCATAACCTGTGAGAGAGAAATCTCCAGACTTAGGATACCACAAGCCGGTGCTTGGGCAGCCTTTCAAATACCGTAAAATGCGTTTCACGATCGTCATGTGTGACTGACGTGGGCTGGACTGATATCGGGCACATAAACACGTCGGATACATGATGTCCGGGCGGGAAGCAGTAAGATACATCAAGGATCCAATTATCGATCGGTAATACGTCTCGTCCACTTTCTCTCCACCTTCATCTGGGCAAATCCCATGATTATGAGCTAGGGGTTGATGTTGGAGTAGATTCAGACATGTTGAATTTGTCCAGAACATCGTTCACGTATTTAGTTTGATGAATGAAGATTCCTTCGGGCATTTGCTCGACCTGTAGCCCTAGGAAGAACTTCATCTCCCCCATTGAACTCATCTCGAACTTCTTCTTCATAACTTTCTCAAAATCTTTACACAAATCGTCATTTGTCGAACCAAAGATGATGTCATCAACGTAGATCTGCACGATTAAAAGATGTCATGCAACCTCTTTTGTAAACAGAGTGCTATCAACCGTCCCTCTGGTGAACCCGTTGGCCAGCAGATGTTGGGAAAGCGTCTCATACCAGGCTCTCGGGGCCTGGTGAAGTCCATAAAGCGCTTTATCCAGAAGATAGACTTTGTTTTTGTGTAGTGGATCAGTGAAACCCGGCGGTTGTCCAACATACACTTCTTCTTTGATTTTGCCATACAAGAATGCAGATTTCACATCTAATTGGTAGACTTTGAATCCTTTCGAAGACGCGAACGCCAGGAAGATCCGAATCGCCTCAAGTCTAGCAACAGGCGCATACACCTCTGTAAAGTCAATGCCTTCTTGCTGACTGAATCCCTGTACTACCAGACGTGCTTTGTTTCGAACAATGACTCCTCTATCATCCCTCTTGCATTTGAATACCCACTTTGTTTTGATCAGCTTTTGATTTTCAGGAAGGTCTACTAATATCCAGACTCCCAGCTTCTCAAACTGCTGCAACTCTTCCTGCATAGCGTTAACCCAGCTTTATTCAGTTAAAGCTTCTTTATACGTCTTGGGTTCAACCTGCGAGATGAAACACTTAAGTGAAAATTCTTCCTGTAAAGGAGCAACAGATGTATAAAAACATGTAAGAGCTCTGTTGATCTAATCTCGCGTTTTTACTCCGCTCTGAAGATCACCAATAATCTGCTCTGAAGGATGATACGAAAAAGTTCTTGGCATAGCAGTGTCAGGCACACTCACTTCCGATTGTAAGTTCGTAATATCTTGATCACCGGTGTGATCCTCAGCTTCAGTCGTAGCAACATTTGGTTCCTCGTCAAAAGTCGGACCGTCTTCCGATTTTGAGTCGTCAGAATTATCAAACGTTGGAGCTGGTTCCTCTGGGGGCTCGTGTGTCGTTCCACTGGGATCGGCCTCGTGATCGTTTGTACCACTTGTAGGGTCGCTTGTACCCACGCCGGGTTGAGAAACTACCAACGGTCTTGGCACCTGATCTTGTGACATAGATTGTTAATGTTGGTATGGTAAAACGAGTTCCTCTACACTTGGCTCAGTCGGTAGTTGGAAAGACTCCCAGAGTTTTTCGTAATCGAACAAAAATCTTTGTCCAGGAAGTTGTGGTGGAGCAGTATGCTTCTGAAAATCAACATGCTGAACTTGAATTATCTTCCCCAGGCATGGTACGAATACCCTCTTCAGCATACTTGCATATCCTACAAAGAAACCCTCATTACTTTTAGCACCAAACTTACCATCTGGATCAATGAAAGTACAAAGTGATCCAAACGGTTCTAAAAACTTCAAATTTGGTTTATAACGATGAAGAAGTTCAAAACAAGTTTTCTTGTATTTCTTCACTGTGAGAACGCGATTCAATGTATAGCACGCTGCTGCAACTGCTTCACTCCAGAAAAATATCGGCAGTTTAGAATAGGCTTGGAATAGGCGAGCATCGTTCGAGCTGTTTCAATTAAGGTGCGATTCTTTCTTTCAGCTACACCATTTTGCTGTGGAGTGTATGGTGCACTGAATTCATGAAGAATTCCTTTCTCATTGCAAAACTCGAGCATCCGATTGTTCTTAAACTCCGTTCCATTATCGCTTCTAATTCTTCTGATCGGCAATTTGTACAGCGTTTCCATCTTCTTGAATAGAACCATCAATGACTCAAAAGTTTGATCTCTACTTTCCATACACACTACCCATGAAAACCTTGTGAAGTCATCAGTGACCACAAGACAGTACAAGTCTCCGCTCACACTTTTTACATTGACTGGTCCGAAAAGGTCCATGTGTAGCCTCTCGAGCGGTACTCTGATTGAATTCAGCAACTTCTGTGGGTGTGACTTCTTCGTCTGCTTTCCTTTCTTGCACTCTACACAATCATCATTTAAATGAAAATTTTTCAAATTTACACCTTCTACAAGATCATTGTGCACAAGAAAATTCATTTTTCTGACATGAATGTGGCCCATCTTTCGATGCCACATTCTTGACTCTTTTTCAGTCGCTTTCGTTTTAGTCACAAAACATTGTTTCTGATGATCTGTTGTTGTTGCGACACTCATATCCAGGACATACAAATCATTTTCCCATGGAGCGCGCATCAACACCATGTCCTCAGGAATTTTAAAACCAGGTTTTATGATTAAACATTCATTTTTAGTAAAGTGTACTGTAAATGACTTGTCACAGATCTGTGAGATGCTCAACAGATTGTTTTCAAGTTCAATGATATAGTTCACTTTTTCAAACAACACAACTCTATTTGTTAGAGTTCCTTCACCAACTATTCTGCCACCCTGATTCCCTGCAAATCCAACATAACCATCGTTTATTGATTTAACGTCGTAGAGTAAAGCCAGCATTCTAGTCATATGCCTTGAAGCTCCGCTGTCCATGATCTACTTCGAGATTATTGACCTCGGAAGCCCCTACATACATCACAGAAATTCATTCAAACAATGAAGCCCATGATTTCTTTACCTTTGGAACACTACCAAACACTAGATCACATGACACATCAACTTTCGGAATGTTAAAGATGACGTTTGGAATAACAGGTTTAGCTTTTGGTTTTAAATTTTTCTCTTTAATTAGAGGAAATTCCTCAAGCAATTTGTCTAATTCAAATCCCAATTTTTCAACATCATTGTCAAAAACTTTTGATTCAGATTTTAGCTCATTTTCCATCTTCTTTTCTTCAACTGACTTTTTTGATTTTGCCACCCATGATTGGTTTTCAAAAATTTTTGTCTTTGGATAAATCTTTGAAGTCTTTTGAATTTTCGAAGATTCACCAATCTCAAATGTTGATTTCGGTTTTTCTTCTGACTTCAAAGATTCACCTCTTTTCAAAATTCGAACAGGAGAAATCATTGGTGTTTTGCCCTTATCATCAGTTGAAATTTTAGGTTTCGGCTTTTGCAAAACTGGTTTCTTGAAAATGGGTTTTTCAATCTTTTTGGTGCATTGTTTCGCCATATGACCAATATCATTGCAGCGGTAACAAACTCTTTTGTCATACTCAACAAAAGTTGATTTGTAGGTCTCTTCTCTCAATTTTTTCGCTGCATTGAAATCATCAATGGCTTTTTGACTGAAGATATAATCCTTTTCAGCATCAACACTAGGACCAACAACAAAAACATCACTCATCTTTTCTTTTGGCTTGACATTCTTAGCCATCTTCTTTTCAAAACCAATACCTTTGTTTTTAAAGTTGTTACCATTTCTTTTGTTAGACCCATTTTTACCTACCCAATCCTTTTTCCCAGGGTTGTTCGGTTGTTGTTTCACAAAAGACTTTTTAGGTTTTGAAAGAAACTCGTTATTGTTAACCTCAGAAATATCAATCTCAACAAGTTTAAACACTTTTTCAACATTTTGCATGTTCGCATTCTGGATTGGATACTCAAAATCAGAATATAGTTTGTCAGTTCCGGTCATTGTGTAAACCACAATGATCGAATCATCATTCACAACTTTGTCTGATTTTGGTATAAACTTGTCCAAGAAGTTACCATCTTCTTCAGAATCAGAAATGGAGTTTTCAAAATGAGTTTTCACAGTATCAAACTCCGAGTTATCACTTTCTTCATCTAACACTTGGTCAACAACGGTTTTGATCACCTGTGACTCATTATCAGTGTCGGACGGAGAAAATGTAACATCAATATTCTCAGGCAACTCATTCTCAACGGTTCTTAACTTGAGATTCAAAGTAGATTCCACCCCATCTGGATACTTTTGAGTATAATGATTCCACATTGGGGGTGGAACACTTTTGAAGACAGATTTCACATCATGTTTTTTTGGAAGAATTTGATCAATCACATATGATGAAGCATCATAACTCATCAGTTTCTTATCAATTCTCTCAGTTTCAATTCTCATTAACTCAAGTTCTTTTTTCAGAGAAGCAATGTTGTCCAAATGAATGTTAATTTCCATCTGTTTATCCATAACAGTAGATTTTAACAATTTCGTGGTTTATCATTTTCAAAACTTTCTTTTTTAATCATTTTGATTGATCGTGCCAAAGTGTCATATGCTTCTTTTATCTCACTGAGATCAAATTTTACTTCATCAGTAAACTTCTTCAATTCTTGAAGTTGTTTGTCTTTTTCAAGACATCCATGCAGGGTTTTGAACAGTTTTTGCATGGAACTTCATGAATCGAATCAATCTTTTCGGTAACCTTTTCTTCTTGATCAATTTTAATATTTGTTTTACCAAAACCATCAGACTCTGACTCAGACTTGTCTCCTGATTTGATCTCCTCATTTTCCAATTTCTCGTCAGACTCCTTTTTGACCGTTTCGACAGACACACTTTCAACTGACTCGGTTTCGACAGACTTTGATTCGACAGATTCTGTTTCTACCTCTTTTAGCTTGCCCATCAATGCTTTGTCAGCGATCTCTTTTAGAGTGTCTTCATTCATTTCTTTTGACACGTCTATTATCTCTTCGATTGGCTCTTTTTCCTCATCGTATCGTGGACAGAATCCTGTGGTTGGCTCATTGAAGAATCCTGCAAAAGATTCAAACATATTAGGAGGCATTATTGATTTGAAAGAACTAGCAATAATCTCCTGTTCAGATTGATAGTAGTAGACTTCTGCAGCAACTTCTTCAAGTTCAGCTAAACTCTCTTCAGACAAGACTTCTTCTGTTTCAATAGAGCATTCCGGTTCTTCCACAATCTCTGCCATCATTGCCCTACCCTCACTACCAGGGATGTACTTATCCCAACTAAAACCTTCAGCAACCTTCTCATCATCTTGATTGACTAAGAGAACCTTCTCCGGTTTGTTTTCGATCTGAGGTCTTTGGGTGAATGGTTGTTGACTTGTCTTATGATAGATCTCTTGTTTGTAGTAGTCGTTTGTGAACGGATTTTGATGGTTGTTGACTTCTCTGTTTGGACACTCTCGTTTGAAGTGGCCCTTTTCTTTGCATTTAAAACACGTGACTTTAGATTTGTCAAATCCAAGCTTTTGATCTGGTCCTGACAAACTGTTCCTGCCAGTTATTTCCATAAATCGTTGAGCTCTTCTCACCAAGCTTGCCAATCCCTATTTGATGTCGATCAACTCCAGCTCTTCTGGATCGGTCTGATCATAGTCTTCCTTTGTCATATCGGGGTTCCCAATTCTACATGCAACCAAGCTTTCACACGATTCAAGCACCGAAGCAAGAAGTGCTATGTGTTGCTTTGCTGATGATTCTGTAAAGTCTTGAGCATTCTTTATGTTCACTGCTATGTTGCACATAATTCCTGGACCTTGACTTTGACTGTTTGATCCGGACGAACTTTGAGTGTACGATTGATCAGGTGAGTTTTGAACCTTTGGATTTGGCTCAAAACTTGCAAATGGTGAACTATTGTTGCTTGATGTAACAGATGATACTCCGGATGTTGAATCTGCACTAAAAGTTGTCTGCACTTTTGGACTTAGATTTGATGTTGCTGGAGTACTTCCTTTGTAATACAATGAAACATCTTGTTGAACACTTGAAGACTTCATCTTTCTAATCTTGGTCAACTCAAGCTCGTGTGACTCAATCTTTTCAATAAATGTGCTAAGGTTGAATCCCACATACTCCAAATTATTCTTCAACACCAACAGATAAGTTCCCCATTCATCATATGGCAATGCATCCGCCAATTTATTGACCCATTCCTCATCTGTCTTGGTTATGCCCAACCTCTTCATCTCAACAACCAGATGGCAATATTGTTCAATCAACTGCTTTGTTGTTTCACCCTTTATACCCGTAAAGATATCAAACTCTTTCTTCATCAAAGCAGTTTTGCTTTTGATCATAGACACGCTCCCAAGAAACTTTACTTTCAACGAATTCCAAACGGACTGAGAATCTCCTTGATGTTGTAACAGTACTAAGATATCCTCTTTGATGGCTTGTTGTAAAATGCTCATCATTTTCTTTTCTGCCTTGAAGTCATCTTGTTCAATTGGAGTCAAACTGCCAATCGTTTTCTCAATTCCCGAACCATTCTTTGGAGGAACATATTTAGACTCGATTTTCATCCAGCATTCAAAATGGTTGGCTTGCACCCAAGTCTTAAACCTTTCCAACCACCCAGCATACTCATCAATGTTCATCAACTTCGGCGGTTTCTGCATAGTGCCGAGTTCATTTTCCATGTTCACATTTTGCACGATACTGGCTGGTGTTTGTGCTGCCGTCGTTCCCCCACCGGCAAAGAAGTTGTAAAACTCCTGATTATCCATTTTACGAAAATAGTTTCGGAAAATTTTTCAAGTTTTGAACACAGGTTACTTTCAAGTGAAAACACTTTCTACCAGTGTTGTAAAAGTCGCTAGGCGGTCCCTAGTCGGCCGACTGGGGAGTTGGGAGTAATCGGAGTACTCGGAGAGTACTCGGGGAGTACGCGGACATGGTAACTATAAAGAAAATTAATTGTTATATATTATATATATGTTAAAATAAGCATAATTCATGTCAACTGAGTATAATTTAAAATGAAACATGTTTAAAGTTCAAATATTCTAAATACAAGTCCGACTAGTCTGAGTACAAGGTCGAGTAGTCCGAATACAAGGTCGAGCAGTCCGAGTACAAGGCCGAGTAGGCCGATGTTGACCGATTTTGACTAATTAAAAGTAAACAAACCACGTTGACCGCCTAGACCGACTAGGCCGACTCTTTCCGACTACGTCCGACTAGGCGCCGAGTTTGACCGAGGCCGACTAATTGAGTCCGCCTAGGAGGAAGTCGCCTCGGAGGGGTTCCGAGGACTGAGTACTCGGCCTTGGAATCCGACTTTTACAACACTGCTTTCTACACACGAAATAGACTTTCAAACGAAATACCACGAACGAAATGGACTTTCACAAGAAAACAGGCTTTTCAAGCGAAATTAGCTTTTTCAAACGAAATTAGGTTTTCAAACGAAATCACTTCTCAAACGGAATCAATTTCTCAAACGGAATAGCACTTTCAAGCGAAATCAAGTGCCATTTCAAACGGAATTACTTTTTCAAACGGAATTAGATGTTTTCAAACGGAATAAGTAATTTCGTGTGAAATTACCTAAACTTTTTAAATGAAATCAGGTGTTTTTCAAACGGAATCAGTAATTCCGTGTGAAATTGCCTCAACTTTTCAAACGAAACCAGAGGCTTGTTCAAACGGAATTAACTGTTTGGCCCATTTTTGTCACTTTTAAGCTGAATTTTGATCTGATTCTTTCAAGGGTTTGTTAAAACTGTATTTTACACACAATATCAAAAGATCAGTCCATTTTGTCCATGAATTTGTCCAGAAGTCCAAAAAATGAGTAGAAAAGACACTGATTCAAGTGTATTGACTCATCCTGAGCTCTGATACCACTTGTAGGATCGAGAGGGTATACAAAGAGAAGAGGGTATACAAAGAGAAGAGGGGGTGTTTGTCGGACCATAACGGCGTCGGAGGTCACCGATCTGGTGGCCGAATTTGGAAGACGAAAGGGAGAGTCGAAGGGGGTACGGCTGGGTGGTGTTTGGGTGCCGGAAAAACGAGGGAGGAGGAGTTAGGGGTGTTGTGGGTGTTCGTCTCCGGCAAAACGAGGCGCCGGAGCTCGCCAGAGTGCGGCTCCGGTGGCCGGACACGGGAGAGATGACAGAGGGTGAGAGTGTGTGTGCGGGTGTCTGTGTTTGTGAAAAGTGAAGGAGATTAGGGTTTGTTTCTCCTTTGATAACTGGGGTAGGGAAATGACAGATCTACCCCTCACATGGGAGGCACATGGGGGATTTAACGGTTAAAATTAACACCGTTTACCATAAAGGACTTGCAATGCAACGAAAATAAAGTTAAGGATTTGCAGTGCAACTTTTAAACGTTAAGGACGTGCACTGTACTTTTAGTTAAACCTAAAGGACGTGCACTGTCATTTTGTCTTTAAAATATTCCCATTAATAAACGGGTATTAACCAAAACTAGTCAAATCCCCCGTGCGTTGCGACGGGTATTTAGATGGAATTGGTTTGATTTATTACGGTATCAGTTTGGTATCAACATTCGTATAACAACCAAACAAAAAAAATCATAATATGACCAAAATGATATCAACACGTGTTTTACATTTTGTGAAAACGGTAAAAACGAATAATACTATCGGTTCCAATGTTATTTGGTCGGAATTGGGTAAGCCTATACAACAATAGAGATGTTGGGAAAACCATAAAAACTAATATAGGTAATGATGTTGTTCGAACAATATTGCTTTGATTCATTAGGGTAAAAAATTGTATCTCAACCACTCATTTGAAAAAATCTTTTATCAAAACTTGATAAAAAAAATAAAGACGTAACAACCTTTGTAACAATTAAATATATATGACATAGATGTAATATAAATAATTTTTAAAGGAATATGTATGTGTTTAAAAATATTTTTTATAGAATATAATTTTAGTAAGATTTAAATGTTAAGCATAAAACTTGAGTTAGTGATTTAATGTTGATTAAAAAATAGGATAAAAAAATAACATCTGAGAATTGAACTTATGTGGTGAAAGTAAGGTAAGGAATAACAAAATGTCACAATTACTACAAACAATATTATTTTTATTGATTTCAATATATATATAATGTATATGTTGTTAAAGCAAATTTTGGTATGGAAATAAAAAATAAGAAAACTACTTTGTGCTGGTCCAATCAAATGTCATTCAAAAGACTATTCATGAAGCTTGGCTAATAATATGTTGATTAAAAAATAGGATAAAAAAATAACAACTGAGAATTGAACTTATGTGGTGAAAGTAAGGTAAGGAATAACAAAAGGTCACAATTACTACAAACAATATTATTTTTATTGATTTCAATATGTATATAATGTATACTAGGTTATCACCCGCGAACTTCGCGGGTAGGAAATTTTACTTTATATTAATCGAACTATGTAAGAAACTTGTTTTATAATTGTTTTGAATTGAAAGTTGTGGTCATTAGGGTTGCGAAGAAAGTTATTTTATAATTTTTTTAAATTGAAAGATGTAGTCATTAGTGTTGCGAGTAGGGTCAGAAACTTTGGGCAAGAACCGGAGGCAGCAACTTGCCTCACTGAATGACCCACGACACAAAAAAACTTTTATTTATTATAACAGATTATTAGAACTTTATTAACGTTGTGTCCGTTCTTTATCATAACACTTAACATGTACCAATACAAAAAAACTATCATGAATTCTCCAAGGCTTTAACACCACCGTCACCAACCTTTGAAGCACACAAACACGATATAATAGTTAATAACATCAAAATTTTAATAAAATGCATATGAAATCATCATCATCATCATCATACTCAGTAAATCCCACCAATAGCAAAGCAAAGGTAGGGTCTGAGGAGGGTAAGATGTAGACAGCCTTACCTCTACCCCGTAGGAATAGAGAGGCTGCTTCCAGTGAGACCCCCAGCTCGATAGTAGTTTTGCATCAAGCCTTGGACATAAGGCACATAACACTCGGCAATCGGGACAAAGACCGATTAGTGCATGTACCCTTTTGTCTTTCAGCTATCAACGCCACCACATGATGCATGATTAACCGTCCTCCACTTTTAACGTTATTTTCACGAAATTAGTAAAATAACGTTAAAATTAGTGCACTTTTACTTTTGCCCCCCGATAACGTTAAAATGCATATGAAATCAAAACTTGTATTTAGTTAAGAGTATTTTTCTTTGCGCTTACAACAAATTAAAATATTTAAATATCAAAACTTGCATTTGCGTTTCAGCTCCATGGTGCCTTTAATATATCTTAGCACTCTTTTTATCATTTCATGGCAGCCATATGTTGTTCAGTAGGATTTTCCATGCATCTACTTAATAGGGTAATAACAAACATGAGATCAGGTGTCATAGCTGCAAGATACATCATGCACCATACCATTTCTTCCAAAACCAACAGCCAAAAAATACCACATCCCATAAGCCAAACAATACGATAAGGCTATAATAGGCCATCTAAACAACAATATCCTCCCATCTTTGACATAGTGCTGCAACACTTGTTTAACCATTTGACCTTTATTGTAATAACCGGTTTCAAACTGTCCAACCCAATCTTGAGCCAAAACGACTACCAGTCATAAGAATCCCTTATATCCACCCAACTAATTATTAAGAACCAGCTATCATATACCAAACCAATGGTAGTATTCCTGGGTCAAATCTGAACCCAGCCCATCCAAAAACCTGCAAACCGCATACAAGGCTGTATAAAAAATTATAGAAAATTTGCATTAATTATTACCAATCATATCAGCAATACTGGTTTTTAAATCAAACCCCACGGCCCCAATATCCCTCCTATTAGCATGATTTATCAAGGGCCCCAGTTGACCCTTCTATTAACATGATTCATCAAGGGCCCTTTTTCATATCAGTGATCATACCACGCATTGTTTTATGTACAATGTCCTCTGAAATGATGACAGACACAGGGATCTCCAAAGCAATATCTCCAACTTCAAGATCTTTACTTGCTATAATCTACTCTTTTAGCTTATATACTTAATGTAATTGAAATTTACAGTTCACGTACTTGAAAAGTGGAGCCAATAACCATTGAAATAATAATGAATATAAACTAATATATTATATAATCCAAGTTTAATGCTCATTTGACTTACTATTCTAATGACAAAAATCTTTGAATCAAAGAATCGCAGATGCATGACTTTGATCAGATCCGTGATGGACACTATTTTATTGATTAATATCAATTCTACCAAATACAAAACATCAATCCCTTTATATAGACCCTCAAATCCAATCCAAACCTAACTTAATCTCCAAGCTAACCTATTTTTTACTCAATTCAACAACTAAATCAAAACAGACCTTACCTTACCAAATATTAGACAATATCAAATCAACTTAAAAAAATAAACCTAACTAAAAAGAATCTTATACCGCTGACCAGTTTCTTCTTTCTGATGTGAACAATACAATTAAGCGATACATAAGGTTGAGCATACAGGTAGCAAAAGTAATGATCCCGAAAATCGCCAAAAATGGTTACCGGTACCGAAAATGCTCGGTACGGTACCGTATTTGAAAGTAAAATGCGGGTACCGAACCTATCCCGAAAACGCCAAAAAGTGGATACCGAATTGGTACCGAAATGATTTTGTACTGTAAAATCAGCACCGATACTTGTTCGATTTCGGGATTTGGTACCATTCTCATCCCTAGTCCTACATGTTTAAGCTTCAAGTTAAGTTATAATACACACATATATATACTTAGTAATCAACAGGTGCAATATGCATACAATTATACATAACTCACATTTATAACAGGCGTATTTATGGTATACATAAACCACATACTTGTTTCTTAATCCCACATTGCTAAAGAATCTAAAACATTTGAAGTCCAAATCATTATAAAAAAAAGGTTAAGCGAAACCAAGACATAAAATGATTAACTGAAAGCCGGTCAATTAAAGAAATCCACTAACAAAACATTTCAGCAGATGAGGACAAAAATTCGAACCGGACAGCCCCGTGCACACCTCTAAGGCCCTAATCATAAGGGTTGATAATGGGTCAACAAAAAGGGGTTGTTTTGTATGGGTTGAGACAGGTTGGGTTTACCTAAAATACAATTTGTCCGGATCTTATAAATGTCTTGTGAATAACTCATGTGTTAAAATATGATTGCAAGAACTATACAACTTCAATAATTTTGAGTAAAATGATTTAGAAGAATTCAAGTTATTTTCATTGAAAATAAAATAAAATATAACGATTATGGACCACTTCGACCCCTTTGACATGTTCTTTGTGTAGCTAAGTTGTTTTGAATTACCAGTTAGGAATAAGCATGACCTGAACCGACCAGTTAAAATGTAAAAGATATAAATAGGCATTAAGCCACTTACTTTCCATGAATTAGACCAGATAACTAAAATAACTTGGCTCCATCATAAATCTCAGTCCAGAATCGATGCTTAAGTCTCTGTTTTGTCTTTTTAAGTTTCTTAAACAACCTTGAATTTATCAAGATGCGTAAGAACGCCCATAACCTTAGGAAATCCATGAACTTGCATGATGTTAAAGAACAAAGGCTTCCTGCGAAATAAATCTGACATCAATTTAAAGCTACACATTTCAAAGAATTATAAAAATTAGTAACTTCATACACAATAAAGACTCACCATTTCACAACCATAGCTTCCATCAATAATCAACAGTGCAAGATCAGCATACTTAGCTGCATCAATCATCCCATTAATATCATTTGGCCACTCTACATACTGTTGTCGCCTTTGCTTGCCTATTGTGAAACAAAAAGGTTGTCTCAAACTTCATAAATGTTGTGGAGAAAACGATACATTAAATTTGCTTGCCATAATTTCTAATTTCCTTTTACCTCTCTATCATAATATTCACTTCTAAGTCACCCTTTGAACCACCATTTTCATGGGCAATAGGTCCCTTTCCTTTGACTGTGGTTGACTCCCTTGGGATCTGTAGGACCATAAGTTCAGAACAACAATTCTCCAAATTGATAACTGTAAATTCATTACAAAAATTAGAGGTGAAATTGTGAAAGAGCAAACAATAGTAGTTAAATGTTGACCAAACAATATTAGTTAACTGTATGAAAGAGCATCATATCTAAAGGTGACAATTTCAATAACTCTACACGGAACCGGTGTCACAGTTGCATTTAATCAATAAAAGGTCAAATGTAGAAAACCATCTTAAAACTATTGTCAGATTAAATTAAGTGTACTCAAATGTTGTTAATCATGTTTAACGTAATCTTTTTATAATATATTAAAAAAAGAAAAAAAAAGGTCATGTCCAGTCACCCAGTCTGACCCGACCTATTACGCCAAACACATAAAACTACTTGGTTGAACCATAACCCGAACTACTTGATTTGTCATCTCTGATCAGATCTATCACCTGAAAGTGGATAGAATAATAACAAAAGAAACGTACCATCTGAAACTGTAGCCGATAAGAAAGCTACTCTTGTTTCAGAAGTTAAAGGCCCTAAATTCAACATTGATTCAGAAAATAAAACAAAGTATTATATCATAACTATTATATCATAAATATGCCCTTGGTAGTATGGCCTGGCCCACTGGTTCTCAAAACAGTGTCTCATCTGCAGATTTATATTATAAATTGTGAGAGAATAGTTTAAATAATGTGTAAACGTGACAACTTTAGTTGATTTAAAAGAAATGAGTGAAATGGTCAAAGATTTAATGTAGTTAAAGATAAATGAGTCAAATGAGTCGAGTAGGTTCATCTAGTCAAAGTCACCTAATGTATATGTAAATGTTTATCTTGTCTTAAATCATCATATTTAGAAGAAGTTAATGTTATATTTACACTACATATATAGTTTGTAAGCATTCTAATACAATAATAATTTATGAAATAAGAAAAAATTGTAGAAGACTTGACCCATTGGCCTACAGTGACATTTTGATTAATAAAAAAATATCATAAAAGAAAACGATGTACCTGTTGGCAAATTGTCCAAATCCACGTCCTTTTCCAATTATATTTTCAATGAAAGTATGTCACCATACTCGGAGAAAGGCTACCTAAGATCCTCATCACTTTTGGTTGGGTCCAGCCCTCAAACAAACATCTACGATCAATCAAGAGTTAGCCGCGAATAAAATAAAATAACAGTTTGATTCAACTTCACATGATATATAAACATTTATAAATATATACTGGCCGTAGTATTGTTATTGTTAAAATCTCCATCAGCATGAAGGCCGCCATTTGACATATAACCAGATCTAAGGAATGTTCGGTTATAAAGTGCAACTTACATTGGGTTCATAAAAAAAGGTACCATACCAAGCCATCCAATTTACTCATAGCTGCAAAGATAGAGAACCACCCCCACCCTTTTTTTACTTCTCAGCGCCAGAATTGAATCAACTAAGATCCATATAATCTTTAAAAAAAAAACAGTCAAACTTTTGAGCATCCATCAGGTCTACCATCTTGTCATCCACAAATGAATTTTTCTTTTGTAGTCCTCTGAATCATCTTTAAAAACCACCCAAAAACTCTGCATACCAAATAGGCCATAAGATATAATACATAGCAGGTCTAAAACTTTGCGACATGCACGAAAGCAATTTTGGCACTTTGAGTAGAACACAAAAACACATCTGAGTTCTTTAAATTTTGCAGCAAGATCTTCCTGTGGAACACAATTCTGTTTCTGCAAGTTCAAAAGCATGTACGTGATATCATGAAATCATTTTATAACCGATTACCTTTAAGAAAACAATTTACACATTAAATTAAACTATTTAATAAGACCAAAGACATACCTTAATGTACTCAACAAAATCAAAAAGCAAACCATGGGTGGCATACTTAACTTCATTTTCTGTAGTACCTTCAGCATCTACTTTAAAATCCCTTTTTCCATTTCTCAAACTCTAAAGCCGCTGATTAGATTGAATTTAACCTATCAAATGTTAAACACTATATGGAGGTCAAAATTCATGTCGACTCGCTAGCTTTTATATTAAGTTGAAATCAAATAGAATTTTACATATATAATAAACTAAATTTTTATAAAAATAAAAAAAAAACCCTAAAATTCGATATTCTTCAACTAATTAGTCGCTAACCAGCGAATAACGCCAAAACCTCGCAACGCTACGGCACGCGCTATAGTGGGCGCTATTACCACTCTTGACATCTATGAATCTAATCTCTTTTAAATAGAACAATTTAGGACATTATACGAATTTTAATATAAGTTAAACTAATTTTGACCCGTTTAACTTGTACCCATTTTATAATTTGCTACGTTTTTTATTACATATATCAAATAAAATTACAGCCTGAATTGACCCGTTAAATGAGGTGCATATTGATGACTTTGCAAAAGAAAATTAACGGAAATTACATGGTCATAGTTCCTCTGAAGGCAGCACCTTTCCCTGCAAAAAAATATATTAAAAAACAGCGTATTATCATCAGGTTTCTAGAAATTGACTGCCAGAAGTAACATCACCTGAAGGCACTCCTTCCCCTGAAAAAAAAAGAAAAGAAAATCAAAATAATTGACACATAACTCCTGTTTTAAGATTAAAAAAAAACTTACAGCAAAAAAACTACCAACTCCTTTGCCAGCATCCACAATTATATAGCCTACGGTCATGAACTGTCGATGTGAATAATTAGATAAAAGTGAATAATACAAAATACAAAAAAGACTGTATTGAACAACACATTGCTGCTTATGTACCTCAGTCCTGTAACAGTTCACCAAGAAGCAATAGTATCAACAGCATGAGTCTATGAGATACGTGAAATAGCTTCAAACAAAGGGAAGGAACTTTTAAACATGACTCCAAAAGCAATATTTCAAAATTATTACCGAAATTCAGCACCCCCAGTGAAATTATATTAAGCATACGAATTTATAAAAATCCGCCCAAATCAATGTTAAGGGTTTAAGAATTATTTAAAATCCCCAAATTATACTTAACGATTTAAACAAAAAACCTCATATCGGAGATTTTTATTAACAAACAAACGTCAAACGTTAGGTTATTAGGTTAACAGATCTGATGGAAAACCCTAAACACTACAAATCGATTCAAGATCTACAATAAATCTATATATACAATCTACAATAATCTACAATCTACAATATAATGGACTGTTAAAAGAAAATTACCTCTTCAGAAGTCGTTACAGAAACCAAAACCATCCACAGATCGTCGATGTTTGAAAATTGAATCTCACAAATTCAGCTATAGGGTTTGTGATATGAATAAAGTTGTAATGGAAATGACATCTTATATATGGAAATAGAGATTTTGTAAAAGAATCCAGAGACTGATTTGATTTGGTGTGATAAGAGTAAGAAACTGAGAAGAGAAGAATACGATTGTAAATTTTTTTGCTGCTAAAACAGATCTTACCTTCGATTGTCTGTTCTGTAGCATGCAATTCCGTCGTCATCAAGGGTTCACGGCGTAACCCTAGCGCCGACGGTTTCAGTCTCAATCAAAAAGCAAATTAATTTCGACATTCATAACCTCAATTTGGTTGAAATTTACGCAAATAACATGTCCATGAGTTGATTTGCGGTGCGAGGAAGATATCCATCAAATTCGACTCCCAAATCGTCTGATCGCCTGCATATTTCTTCATCCACTTTCTATATGCAACCACATTAGCATCCGCTTTGGTTGGCACAAAACATGTTTTTTTGCCAATTTGATTGACCAACCTTCATCAGTTTCTTCTCCTATAAAAGGTGCATAATCTTTCAAAAGTTAGTTTACAACAGTTCGAATCATGATCAGGGTTTAATGGGAAGTTTTATCTGTTCATGAAGAAGACACAAATCTGAATCGATAATCAAATTCTACCCAATATGCTGGATCCATCTCAGAACAACTCAATCTTTCCAAAGAGCAAAGTTTCTAGGAAAAAATAACATCATTCTGCTACAATCAAAAAATCCAATCATCTCAACCAATCTAGGAATAATTTGATCCATCCAAACATGAGACGATTATGACACATTTAAAATCATAGTTATACATAGATCTACATGAGACGATTATGACACATTTACAATCAATCACAAAGAGATACACAACTACGGGCATGTAATAATGCCTGTAGCATCAACTATCAAGTAAACAATACTGTAACCTAACAATCACGATCAACACAAACAGATACAGATGAAGAAACGTCTGTAAAATTACTAACTAATATAAACAATACGGGCATATATTTATTTTATTTCTTTGCATACATGAAGAAACTAATGAGAAAGAACAACCAACATTTGAAAAACCAAGAGAGAACGATTAAGTAGATACCTGTTTAGATCGAAGAACACACCAGATTTTAGGCAAGATTGATGGAATCAGAATCGCTTTTTGATAGTTAGGGTTTCAATTACAAATAGAGATTGATCTGCTAATCAATTCTGTAACATAGCAAGCAACATTCAAAACAATGAACCAGAAATTTCTTGATGAAGAAGGTGAAGTTAGGGTTTGAATACATCAAGAATCTGCTCAAATCGATGGACGATTCAAGTGAATCAACCAATTTTGTATGGATTGTATTGCAATTAATATCAAATAAAATTTGATAGGGAAAAATATGACCCTAGTTTGAAAGAACGAACCTGGTAATTGGGGATTGAAGAAGAAGATAGAAGAAGGCAAAGAAGAGAGGCGGAGAAATAAGATGGAGTGTATTAGGGTTTGGAAAGAAGATGGAGTCTGAACAATATAAAGGATCCGAACTTGAATTTCCGGCCCGAATAAAAAACGGATCCCGTGTCTTTTTTGTGAAACTCGTGATGTAGAAGCAATTTGTGAATTCCCTCCTAAACTAAATTGCCACATCAGCCAAGATGGCCAAATACAAATGCCACCTAGCCCAAATCCATCTCATTTATATATATATATATATAGATATGTTGTTAAAGCAAATTTTGGTATGGAAATAAAAAATAAGAAAACTACTTTGTGCTAGACCAATCAAATGTCATTCAAAAGACTATTCATGAAGCTTGGCTAATAATATATATATATATATATATATATATATGTATATATAGGGCTTGGCTATACAAGAAACCCCATCTTTTTTAAAAAACTTTGGAAACTCTATGTGGTCCATTGATCTTGTTTCATCTTAATAGATTAAGGGTCATGATTTGTTTAGACAACTTTTAGCATTTAAAACATTAAAATACTCCATGCTGGTACAATTAGTCAACTGAAAAGGGCATTTTGGGTAGTATATTTCTTCTCTCTCCAATGTCTAGTCCTATCATCTCTCTTTAATGCACCTCCCTTTCTCTCTCTTCATATCCAATTCAAAATCACAATTCCTCTCTCTAAAATCACAGATCTCATCTTCTCCTCCCCGAATCAAAACCCTAGCCCCCATGACTTTCCCTTCTCTCTACACAACACTTACAACCTGCAAGCCTAGAGAAAGAGTGAGAGCCGTGAAAGAGCGTACCAGAGAAATCGAAAGAGAAAGAGAGGTCCAGAGAAATCGAAAGAGAGAGAGAGAAAACTGGTGGGTTTCCAGCCACCCACGGCAGCAGCAGCGCTGTGGCGGTGGTGTTGTTAACCGTTATGGTTGGGGCAGGGGAATGAGTGAGGCACGATGGTGGTTGCAGATCTGGTGGTTGGTGGAAGGTGGTGACTGGTTCATTCTAGGGTGTTGGTGGTTGATAGCGGCGACAGTGGGTGGTTGTAGAAGGTGGTGGATGGTGGGTGGTTGGTGGTGCTGGATGGTGGGTGGTTGGTGGTTGGTGGTGCTGGATGGTGTTTTTTACCTAACCCTTGCTACAACCGCCATCGTCTTCTGCAACTGAATCATGGTTTGGTGTTTTTTCACAATTAAATCGGTCTTAAGTTATAGCATATGTTTTTCCCCAATTAAATCTGAATCGAGAGTGTTAGGCTTTGGTGGATGAGGTGTCCCACTTATGATTCTTGTTTCTTTAATTAAGATGAAGTTGTTCAAGATTCTGTTAATTTGTTTTTGTTATGAACCTATTTTGTTGAGATTTGTGGATGTTTAGGCAATATAACAAATGTGTATATACATACTGACACAGGTGTTAAGTGACTGAAAATGTATAACGTGTGTTAAGCATCTATTATAACGTGTGTTAAGACTTCCATAATGGATGAATAAACTCCAATAGTAACGTGTGTTAAGCATCTATTATAACGTGTGTTAAGACTTCCTGATATAACATGTGTTAAGCCTCTATTATAACATGTGTTAAGACTTCCAGAATGGATGCATAAACTTCAATAGTAACTATAACAGTAGAGGTACAAATACGGGCGCCTCCACCATTATAATCTTGTTGATGTTTAAAATATCCGATAATGTGGATACTGAGCGTAAAACTTGTACAACTATTAAATGTACAAGTTAGTATGTAACGTGTAATATGAAATGAGCCATTTATGGTAACATATGTACCGGTAATTTTGGAAAATATAATATGAAACGAGTCATTTGTTTTGCACATTCTGGAATATATAACATGTATTAAGCCTCTGTTATAATCTTTTTGTAACCTGACATGTATTCATGTATAAGCTAGTGGTTTACAAAACACCATGATGTGTATATACTGATCTAACATGTCTTACAATTTGTCTGTTCGAAACATGTAATTGCTTAACATGTGACAAGGGTGAAAACAGTCGACAGTGGCGATGAGTTTAATGGTGAGCTTAGTTAATATTGTAATCTTGTTGTAACCCTAACATGTAAGCATCCATTATAACCCGACTTGTATTCATGTATATGAAAGTGGTTTGCAAAACACCATGATGTGCATATACTGATCGTAACACGTGTACAAGTTAATATGGAACAGACAAGTTAATATTGTAACACCGTATACCTGGGATAACATGTGTTAAGCCTTTGTTATAATCTTGGTTTAACCTACATGGTGTCATGTATAAGCTATTGGTTTCCAAAACACCATGATGTGTATATACATACTGTAACATGTGTTAAGCATGTTATATTATAACGTGTGTTAAGACTTCCATAATGGATGAATAAACTCCAATAGTAACTTAATAACAACAGAGTAAAAACCTGATATAACGTGTGTTAAGCCTCTATTATAACATGTGTTAAGACTTCCAGAATGGATGCATAAACTTCAATAGTAACTGTAACAGTAGAGGTACAAACACGGGCGCCTCCACCATTATAATCTTGTTGTAACGTGTGTTAAGCATCTATTATAACATGTGTTAAGACTTCCAGAATGGATGCATAAAACTTCAATAGTAACTGTAAAGTAGAGGTACAAATACAGGCGACATTAACTCGGAGGTTGGTGGATTTGTCCCTCCGCCACCTCCTTCCGGCATCATTTCCATCTCTCAAAATCCCAAACCCAAACATAATATATTTTTATGCACCTGTTGGGGAACAGATGAACCGGCGAGATTAACTCGGAGGTTGGTGGATTTGTCTCCATGGACATTAATGGAGAAAAGGATGAAATGCAGGTGAAGATGAAGGAGATATGAGGGACGAGATTAATAATTTGTTGCTTTTAAAAATGAAAAAATCTATATAAATGGGGGGTTTGGTGATTTGTGAGGTGATGGGCATTAATGATCATGTCAATTCAATGGGGGGAAGAGACCTTTGGGAAAGAAGTCTTCGTTCATTTATAACATGTGTTGGTGGTTCAAGCTGTAACAGAACACCATGATGTAACCTGACATGTGTTCATGTATAACATGTGTTAAGCCCCTGTTAGAATGATATATAACGTGGGAAAGAACTCTTCGTTCGTTTATAACATGTGTTTGTTTTGCACATTTTGGAATGTATAACATGTGTTAAGCCTCTGTTATAATCTTTTTGTAACCTGACATATATTCATGTATAAGCTAGGGGTTTACAAAACACCATGATGTGTATATACTGATCTAACATGTGTTACAATTTGTCTGTTCGAAACATGTAATTGCTTAACATGTGACAAGGGTGAAAACAGTCGACGGGGGCGATGGGTTTAATGGTGAGCTTAGTTAATATCGTAATCTTGTTGTAACCCCACTTGTATACATATGATAACATGTAAGCATCCACTATAATCCGACTTGTATTCATGTATATGAAAGTGGTTTGCAAGTTAATATGGAACATACAAGTTAAAATTGTATAACGTGTGTTAAGCCTCTATTATAACGTGTGTTAAGACTTCCAGAATGGATGCATAAACTCCAATAGTAACTTAATAACATAGTATACCTGATATAACGTGTGTTAAGCCTCTTTTATAACGTGTGTTAAGACTTCCAGAATGTGTTAAGTCCATACCGTTTTAACATCATGTACTAGACAAAACAAAATAAGAGTCTCACATTACATATTACTATGGTTTAGCTGTGAAACAGGAGTTCAGACTATAACACGTGTTACGTTGGTTGTGCTGTAAGACAAACTTGGCTTAGCTGTGAAACAGGAGTTCAGACTATAACACGTGTTACGTTGGTTGTCCTGTAAGACAAACTTGGCTTTTCGTTTCTAAAAATAGATGTGCCGATTATTAGACGTCTAAAAATAAAAAATGACAACCATAGATCTAGTTAATAAAACATAATCAATGGTTGATGTTTGGCTTCATAGAATTTCACAATGATTTCGAATGTCAATCTAGTCAAATGAAATAAAATACATGGTCCACATGGTCAAAGAAGTAGCCATGTTCTTTTTGTCCTTTGTACATACTTTTTAAATTAACAAAGGTTAACACACGTTATATATCATTCTATCAGGGGCTTAACACATGTTATACATGAACACATGTCAGGTTACATCATGGAGTTCTGTTACAGCATGAACCACTAACACATGTTATAAATGAACGAAGAGTTCCTTCCCAAAAAATGTGACCTATTGAATATCTTTTTTTTAACACATGTCCCCGCATTAGCGTCGCCTACATCCATCCAGCTTGTCGATTGAATATCTTTATTGTTCTATTTCTGTAAAGCAACACACGTTATATATCATTCTAACAGGGGATTAACACATGTTATGGGTCTGTTTCTGTACTATAACGCACAAAAACAGTTACTATTCAGATCAAAAGCCCAAAACAAAGCAACCTAACCAACAAAAAACAGTTACTATTCAGATCAAAAAGCACCAAACAAGGCAACCAAACCAACAAAAAAACAGTTACTGTTCAGATCAAAATCCCCAAACCAACAAACACATTTTTTTTAACACAAAAATAACTAATCCATGGATCAAAATCAAACGAGTTTGAAACCAAAACAAGTAATCCATGAATCAAAATCAAAATTTATAAACACCAGGAGAATGAAAACCAAACTAAAATCAATAGTATTGAAATTTATTACCTATAAACGTCATTTTTTTTTGAAACAATAATCAATGGTATTGAAAAATAATTAATCTTTTGGCAACATTCTTAATTCTGGAAAAAATAAAACCAATTGTGAAGAACGAAAATCAAAGTAAATGACAATTAAAAATCAAAACCAACTTATTATTGACAGGATCTTGATTCTTCGACAGTATCTTGGTTCTTCGATTTCTTTTAAGAAATTAACATGTAAAGTTGAATTAGGGGTGTAAAAAAGAAAAAAAAAACTCGAACCCATAAAAAAAAAGGATGAAAAACCTTGATCATTCTTGTCCTCGTCAGTAGGGAACTCGTTGTGAATGACGTTCCCGTCAGTGGAGATCTTGAAATGGAGGTTTTGAAATGGTGGATCTTGAAACCGAAATGAAGTTCATGGAAATGGATCTTGGGTAGAACTTGAAAAAGATATGAAGTTAATGGAAAATAGAGGTTTTGAAAGGGTGGATCTTGAAACACAGAGATGAAGTTAATGAAAAAATGAAGGTTTTGAATGGTGGATCTTGGGTTTTGAAAGTAGTTTTGGATGTGATGGGTATTAATTATTGTCAAATCAAATAGGGGAATATATCTAAGATAGATGTGAAAATACCATAATGCCCTCAAGGACAAAAAGAATATGATATTTACTTTGGACACGTGGCAAAATCTAGACCATGCATTGGGTTTGCAAAGTTTTCTAAAATTCAAGGGTTTTTTTATAGAGCATTATCCTATATATATATATATATATAGGGGATCGCTAAAATGAAAACCACCTACAGTTGTAAGAACCGAGAGAACCACTTTCTAGCCACAAGATCTAAAAGATGGATGGATGAGATTAAAAGTAGTTAAAATTAATATTAAATACTTTTTTCTTATTATGTTTTTTTAATATTTTAATGCAAAAGGGCAGTTTAGTAAAAAAAAAAAATTTGTCTTTTTGTCTTTATTATTTTTATTACTTTTTTTGTATTATTATAATAGTTGGTTTTTTTAAACAAATTTTTTTATTAAAAGCTATTTTAAATTCAGATTTTTTAATAAAACCAATTTTTTTTCGCGCTGGTTTTTTGCGCGCCGGTTTTGCACGCCGTTTTTTGCCCGCTGCTTTTTGCACGCAGTTTTTAAGCCCCATCTCCACCCAAATTTTTTTACGCCCCGTTTAGCCCCGTTTTTTTCGCGCCGTTTTTTACGTTCCGTGTTTTACGACCCGTTTTTTTTTTCATAAAAAAATTAAGGTTTGCGGGATAAAAATTTTTACCGAGTAAATTTCCGTTTTCGTCCCTGAGGTTTGTCCATTTTAACTATTTCAGTCCAAAAATCTAATTTATAACAAATCCAGCCTTCAGGTTTGCATTTCTTAACGGTTTTCATCCAAATAGCTAACTTGGTTTGTTTTTTCTATTACGTATTGGTTAATTGACCAAAATACCCTCAGGGACTGAAATGGAAGTTTATTCTTATATAATATATTTAAAATTGTTTAATGTTTATAATATATAATATATATATTATTTATACGTGTATATATACGTATATTATATCTATTTAAAAAGTATATTCATGTTTAAAATTGTTTAACATTTGATGTTTAAAATTCTTATATATAAAAATATTATATATATATATATATGTATATATAAATCTAATTTATTGTTTAATGTTTTAAATTTTTGGCGTGTTACAAAGTTTAAATAATCTAACCTCTAAAAAAACATTATGTGTGTATATATACGTAAATATTATATATATATATATATATATAATATTACCCTTAAGGTAAAATAATTACACAACTTATATATATATATATATATATATACGCACAATAATAAATAACGACACACAATAATTACACACTCGTATAAAAATAATTACATATAAAAATTACACAACTTATAAATATATAATTTGATGGTATTGCAATGGTTTTTTTTTTCAATATAAAACAACACGTGATTATGCGCTTTACGATGTTTGTGTTTATGTGTTGTATTTGCCGCCGTATCGTACCAAATTGATTAATGAGCTATTACACAAATTGAAGACACAACTATCATAACTATTCCTTTGAATACCATGTTTGATCATGAACCCATCAAACCTTTTATAGCATTTTTATACACTGCATTGTGATTATTTTGGGCCATGTATATGTTATTTATTACTGTATATATTAATAATATCTATGTGTTTGTCTTTTCTTGGTACATCTCTTTGGGGGTTAGATTATTTAAACTTTGTAACAACCTAAAAAATTTAAACATTAAAAAATATATATGATTTTATATATATATATATATATATAATTTTAAATATATATAATATTTTTATATATAAGAATTTTAAATAAATGTAATATTTTTAGATATATATATATATATATATATTATAAACATTAAAAAATTTTAAATATACTATATAAGAATAAACTTCCATTTCAGTCCCTGGTGGTATTTTGGTCAATTAACCAATACTTAATAGAAAAAACAAACCAAGTTAGCTATTTGGATGAAAACCGTTAAGAAATGCAAACCTCAAGGCTGGATTTGTTATAAATTAGATTTTTGGACTGAAATAGTTAAAATGGACAAACCACAGGGACGAAAACGGAAATTTACTCTTTTTTACCTCAAATTTTTACGTTATAAGTTTTACGTTTTACGTTTTACGTTTTTACGTTTTACCTTTTACATTTTACGTTTTTACGTTTTACCTTTTACGTTTTACGTTTTACGTTTTTACGTTTTATGTGTTACCTTTTACGTTTTGCGTTTTATGTTTTTACGTTTTACCTTTTTACGTTTTTAGGATTTACGTTTTACGTTTTAAGTTTTACGTGTAAATTTTACGTTTTACCTTTTACGTTTTACGTTTTACGTTTTACGTTACCTTCTACCAACTCAAACCGAGACCGAACCGCAAGACCCGAACCGAGACCGAGCCGAAGCTTGACCCAAACAACTCTGAATCTGACTCGGTTTGACTGAGCCGCCGACCCGAAGCTTCCGAACCGGGTTGAACCGAATGGGTATCCAAAATTTTATTTCAAAATAAAAATCTACATTAATCAATAATCATCCTTTTTACGTTTTACGTTTTACGTTAAAAAGTTTACGTTTTACGTTTTACGTTAAAAAGTTTACGTTTTACGTTAAAAAGTTTACGTTTTACGTTACAAAAAAATGGGCAGAGTTTCCTCTATTTTTGGACGCCCCGACAACACAAGTTATCGTTATAATTTTCAAAATTCAATAATCAATCACAATATCAATTTTTTATCAACTATATCAAAATGTAACTATACTTTAATCGAATCGGTTCGAGCTCGTTTTCACGAAAATAAATAGAACTATAAAAATAACGAAATAAACCGAGCCGAAATCTTTACCAATCTTCGGGTCGAGACGTTGACTGAGTTGACCGATTCAACCGAGTTAACGAAGTTAACTGAGTCAACTGAGTTGACCGAGTTGACTCGCTGAGTCGACCGAGCCCGAAATCGAAGCTAACAGAGTTCCAAAACTGACCCGAATCCCAAGACCTGAACCGAAGCCGACCATAATTAACCGAGCCGCTGACCAAGGTTGACTTTGTTGACCTGAACCCATAACCAATCTCTGACCTGGCTTGATTGGACTTCACCCGAACCTGAACTTGACCTAAAAAGGCCCGAAGCTCCAAAAAGATTACCCGAGCTGCAACAATTATGTCGTGACCCGAAACAAAATCCCGAATCCACACTTTCGAAATCTATTACACATTATCATTCATCTTTTTCCAACAAAGGAGTATACTGTGTGAGACCTTGTTCTTTCGGCAACCAATCTTCATCATTGCTACAGGCCCCTTCACCACCAACCATTTAGTAGATTTACCTCAAAACAAGCTCTAATTATTCTCTGCATAAGATATTCTCAAACAATTAATCTTCATCCTAAAACAAATATCTACAAACCTTCTGCCACGTCTTACCGATAGGGTTTTTTTTTCATCAATGGTTGTGGTAGGGGTGAGCAAATTAACCACCATAACCGATAATCGAACCATAACCGACACAACCGAACCACTAATAACCGATAACCAGTATAACCAATGGTTATGGTTATGAAACTTTGTATAATCTCTCAATCGGTTATGGTTATGGTTATGGTTATGAAGCTTTGGTTAATCGATATAACCAAAACCGAACCGAACTTGTAATGCTAACTTTATATAATGGATTTGTGTTTTACAAAATCATATAGAAGGTTTTTACTAAGATAAAAGTATGTTAGTAACAAAATGATCTTGATATAGATGCCATTTATTTTAATAAAGAACTAAGGTGTGATGTCCATACTTTTTTTCTTTGAGAATTACCTTATTAAAAAGAACCCCAAATCGGTAGTTTAACCAAAAAGTTTAGTCTTCGTTATCTTATAAAATAGGCTCAAGCTAAGTTCAAATCGTGCACAACCCTATTTATTTCAAACCTTACTTGGTTACTTAACCGAAATTAACCAAAACCAAACCATAACCGATTAACCATAACCGAAGTTTGGTTATGGTTATGGTTAATAGTAAAAACTGAACCAAACCGACCCATGCACACCCCTAGGTTGTGGTAGCTTGATTTAAAAGATGAACAAGAACCAGTTAACAAAGTTACGGCGAAAGGAGTATATATATATATATATATAGTGGAGGGTTCAAATGAGAAGAAATTCTTTGTAAGAAGAAAAAAGAAGAAATTTCAACCAATAGGAATGATTCATTAGACTTCATTTAATATTTGTACTTAATGTAACTATAAGGGTATATTAGTAACTTACATACATCATTAATTGGTAGTTTCATCTTTAATAACTAACTATATTAAATTTGTAACTTATTTTTAAGATATATATTTTTCACCAAAAATAAAAATAAAAATTCATTTATAGTGTAGGATAAATACGAGGCGTGTAGGATAAATTACGAGTTGTGTAGGATAAATTTCAATACGTGTAGGTTAAATTTCAAAATGTGTAGGATAACTTTTGATGTGTGTAGGCAAAAATATTTAGTGTGGAGGATTATAGTCTTAATGACTAATTAATTAGTCAAACATAATAATGAATGAGATGAGACAAAAAAACTATTTAAGGTGTTACAATTATACCATTTTATTCTTTTTCTTCTCAATAAAATTTTCTTCTCAAATGAACCTTCCCCTATATATATATATAATAGCTTAAATAACCAAAATAATTACACTACTCATCAAACATAACCAAAATAACTCAAATTGTATATATATATATATATATATATATATATATATATATATATATATATATATATATATATATATATATATATATATATGTGTGTGTGTTGTATGTATTAGTTGGAATATATATGAATGAATACAATTTCCCTTCTCCATCCCTCTTGTTTCTTTATAACGAATACATTTTTCACGTTAAACATAGAAATTTAATGGCTTACAAAACGTATATTGTCTTGGTAATTAAAGTGTGTTCTGTTATGAATGCAACCATTTTATGGCCTAATCTAATGTTTATGGGCTTTAGGCTTTTAGGGTTCTATTGTACTAGTATATATATACGATGTATATGTCATATGATGAGATGAGTTTCTCTCTAAATCTCTCTTGTTTTATCACACGTTATCAGCACATTGCTCTAACCATTTTCCATCCCTTCTTCTCTAAACATATCGAATCAAATATTTTTCACGTCTTCATCCATCTATTCGTACAAGTTGACAAAATGCATTAGAAAATTAACCTGTAGATCCTTGAACAACCATGATCCTGTGTTGCATTTGTTTTCTCCACAAATGACGAAAACCGTCACCGCTGCAAAGCACGTCTTCAAGAATACTAGGGTGCCAGAATTCATGGATGTGTGTGCGTATAAACACACCAGACAAAGAATCAGATAACGATCAAGAACGGTGTCTGTCAATTGAGGTAACAAATCGATCCTTTTTTTATGATTAAATGAGTGATGCGTATATCATACATACATAGATATAAATTTATATACATTCATTGTTATGGTTCTGGGAATTAACTTTGGGTTTCCGGCCATGAAGATTATGTAAATTAGAAACTAGAAACAAAAAGTGAAGAAGATGAATACAAATCTAATACATTTAGAATTACCATGTGAAATAAATCTTGAATAAGATATGCATGCCAATAATAAAACTATACTGATCTTTTGATTTAAAAATAAATAAATAAATAAATAAAAGAAGTTTCTTGATTTTGGAATAAGAGGTTTTGACGAAACCGCCGGAGGAACCGTTAAGAATTCTTCCATTTGTGGATTTAATTTTGACCTATAGATTTTAATTTATTGTGAAATTAATAATTATTTTTTATTTGCTCTATTAATTTTTTTTTTAAGTTTTAATATGATGTTGAGGCTATAATTAATTTTGATTGCTCCATTAATAGTGTCGCTGTAACATTTTTGATATAGGCATTGTGAAATTAATAATTACTTTTGATTGCTCCATTAATTATTTTTTTAAGTTTTAATGTGATGTTGTGGCTATAATTAATTTTGATTGCTTCATTAATAGTGTCGCTGTAACATTTTTTATCAACAAATTAATAATTACTTTTGATTGCTCCATCAATTATTTTTTTAAGTTTTAATATGAAGTTGAGGCTATAATTAATTTTGATTGCTCCATTAATAGTGTCGTTGTAACATTTTTTATATAGGCTTAACAAGTTAACTGAATTTTGTTTATACAAATAATAAAGTACGAATGAAACCTAGAGTCATATTTAGTATTATAATTTGGTAGTTCTTAGAGAACGATAAATATCGAGAATATTTATTGGTTGCAACATAATGGTTGTTTTTAAAGTTTAATATGTTAAATTCATAATAAAGTTAGAAAATAATCCATAAATGAATTGTGTGCTTATTTTTATTTCAAGTTTTACGTATGTGCTAAATAACTAGAGTTTATTTACATTTTATTCATAGGGTACATAAGATTCATATAGCACATGAACTCTAAAGAAAAATTTGTTGATCTTTCATATACTTATGAAAAATTTGTTGATCTCTCCGAAATATACAAAATATACAAACATGTATCCACCAACTAAATATTATAGGAAAATTGGTATTTAATAAACCAACCTTTAACCAGTTGGTAAATAATAATCCAACCTAGAGAATTGGTTTATAATAATCCTACCTATCAACATGTTGGTACTCAATGAACTTCTGTTAATTTTTTTAACTGAAGTTAGTTTTTAAGTTTTATTTATTACACAAACAGTCCCTGTAGTTATAAGTTACTAGTTTTAAGTTTTATTTATTACACAAACAGTCCCTGTAGTTATAAAAAAATCATAAAAATCCTAAAAAATAAAAAAAAATTCTAAAAAATCATGAAAATTCTAAAAAAACAAAAAAATCTTAAAAAATCAAAAAAAATTATAAAAAATCTAAAAAAATCTAAAAAATAAAAAAAAATAAAAAAAATTCTAAAAAATCAAAAAAATCATAAAAGTTCTAAAAAATCAAAAAAAATTCTAAAAAATCATAAAACTCTAAAAAATCTAAAAAAAATCTAAAAAAACATAAAAATTCTAAAAAAATAAAAAAAATCATAAAAATTCTAAAAGACTTGTGAACCCTAATCCCCCTTTTAGGGGCTGTTTGTTTACATCTGAATGGTCTCGTTAAAAGGCAAGCCTCTGAATCGGTCAGAGGTATAGGCGTTTGGTTCACCAAAACTGTTATACATGTCTGAATGAAACTTGAGACAAGGATACCCTTGTGCCCTAAACAACACAACTTCATCTTCTTCTACCACAGCCCCATCTTCTTCTCCTCTCTGCTCTTCCCCTCTCCTCCACACGCCGCCCTCCTCCACATCCGAACCACCATAGCCCCGCCACCCTACTCCACATCTGAACCACAACATCGCCGCCGCCCGCCTCCACAATCGAAACTCCAGATCGCCACCGCCCTCCTCTACTCCTCCTCGGCCGAACCAGCACAGAGACACCATATTTCTCCTCCACAGACGCCATCATCTCCTCCGCACCTCCACAACTCGTCGACAGTGATAATGGTGCGGTTCTGGTTAGCTTCGATTCAGGTCCGGTTTGTTACAAATTTGATTTGGGTTTACTTGGTTTCAGGTCTAGTCAGGCTTGGTTCGAATCCAGGTCCTAGTCGGATCAGTTTGGTCACGTAGTCGTCTCAGTTCCGGGTCAGTTGGAACATTATTCGTTTAAAACTTCAGTTTATTTCAAAAATCAGAATCTGATTTGGGTTTGTTTGTTTAAGTTTCATTTTAGTTTTGTATAAATCGTATAGATATTTTGCTTCATTGATTGTTGCGTTTTGAATATTATATCGACAACTTGTGTTGTCGGGGTGATGGAGTGTGTGAAACCCGGATGTTAAAGTGTGTTATATTACATGTTTATGGCCGTTTAGTTGATTATATGCTTTGAATATGATGACTACGCAAGTTTGTGGATTTACAGGTAAAATGCATAATACAGCGAAGTTAGAGAGCGTAGTGATGAAACGGGAGTTGTTCGGGTCGAGTGATAGCTTGAATGTGAAAGAAACGTAAAATACCGAAGTCTAAGGGCTTGTTGGTCAATTATTTATAGTTGAAATGCATGCAAAATGAAAGAAATAAAATAACTTCCAGCAAAGCCGGAACGTAACTTACGGGCCTGATTGGTGTAGTCTACGGCCAAGGCAAGAAAAGAAACAGAATGTTCGTTTCGTAGGTTACGGATTGAACCGTAGGCACGTGAGGGGGTTGGGTTCTAAAAGATCACATCATCCATCATCATGATAATATATTTGAGGATACACAAATATTCACGTGACTTTGAGTTTTTGGACGAGACTTTTCCACACAATAGTCAACAACATTATTATTATGACACACATGAAAACAATTGACATGAGTGGAGGTTTTGTTTCAAGGAAATCTCATCAATATACAAAACCATATTGACGGCACAAAGAAACACATGCAGCCGAGCACATGTAAGGGAAATTATTGGCGGCACATGTGAAAAGACTTCATGATTTGGCAGCTCACGTGGATTTCTTTATTTGGGCCGATATAGTTGACTTTTGGGTCTTGGACTTCTGTTTTGGCGCAGACTTCAACACTTGGGCCGCCAACATCATACACATGAACATGGGCTTGGAGACATGGCTGACAACATCACGTGAATAATGAGAAGGGTCTTGGACTTGGCGGTTGGTTAGTGGGCCGACATACAAGGTTTTACATAGTTAACAATACATCATACACATATTGACGACTTTGGGGCCCAGGGGGAACAACATTATCATCATCTCGACGGCAGTAGGGGGCACGAAGAGGGAGACACCACTCGAAGATCCCTCAACCAACATGAGCGGCTAGTCTCCTAGTGGTTTCCTCCGGATGGAGGGTTTTTGTAAGTTTGATAATTTAATGTGTTTGTGACAATCGTTTAACTCGGTGATCTAAGCATTCGATGCTTTTCACCTTTGATTTGATTAATCCATTGTAACCGGTTGCGTTTATTTAAACCTTAATTTCTAAGCATTCAGTTCCCGAGAGTTCTAGTAATTGGGATATATTTGACATGGGGTTAGGGTTTGTAAATTGCGATTGATAATTATTTGATAACCTCCCGTTATGTATTGACCGGAGTACTTAGTCGTTGATTATCACAATTGGTTAATTAGGTTAAAACACTTATGTCTATGTAAGTGTTTCGATTAAACACATAACTGAATCTAGCTGCAAAACCTGAAATCTGGAGGAACCATCTTCTCTCCTATTGATTTAAATCTCACTTTTAGTTCGTAATTTTTAGATAATTAATCAAATCCAACAACTGAGTTTTATTTTTTTTCAATAGTAGTTAATCAAAACTGAGCATTACACACTTTCCACAATCCTCCTCTGGTTCGATATCCGACTTACCCTATCTACTGGTTTAGTTGGTTTTTGCATGTCCATAACGACAGACATCAAAATGGCGCCGTTGCCGGGAAGGCGTGCGCAAAGTGTTTAGTGTTAAGTTTTAGGTAAAAAAAAAAAAAAAAAACCCTAAAAAAACTGTGTTTTTATTTTGTTATTTTATTTGTTCGTGATTTACATGGGTAGTTGAGCTGTGTTTGTGCTGGATGACAGATCTTACTATATTTTGCGGCTCTTCTACATGCATTTTGTGCGGGGAACCACTTCACCCGTGTATCGGTTGCCGCGAGGCCCGATTTAGACGGGAAAGAGCGAAATTGGAAGAACCACCGATGCCTTGCTATGATAATCCTTCCCCTCCACTATATTTCTATGATTCTGATACAACGGTGGAGGATGATTATTACTCGGATGGATATGATCGGGACGAGGATGCTTATTATGAACCAAGGACGGATGGACGATGTTTCTGTTGCGGTCATGACCATACTTCTTATTATGATGATGTGTGCGCGGTATATTTGGAAAATCCAGAGTATTGGAATAAAAAAATGATGGATGCGTACATCTCAACACCGTATCAGGGATACCGACAGTATCATCCCGAGGAATATTCTGAGCCCGAGGGTGTTTATATTTATCAGACCGAGGAGGAGAAAGAGCTTGCTATGTTGGAAGTGACTTTGTCCAAACTCGAGCAATATTTATCAGCACCCAACCTTTCCAATGAAGATCGAATCAGCTGTCTAGTTTCCAAGTGTCAGAAGTTGAAAATGAAGATAGAAATAGAAGAGCGTCTCTCACCATTACCTGATGACATTAGAGATTATTCTCACATGGAGGAGGAGGTTGTGGATGATAATACCACACCAATGAATCCTTTATCTGATGAAGAGTCACTGGTGGATCAGATGGTGTGTGAGGATGAGGAGGCAGAGCAGTCTGATGAGATGAATGTGGGTATCGAACCTCTTCCCATATCAATCATTCAAATTAATAAGTGTGGGGAAGAGGGTACGAGGAAGAATATGAGAAGGGTGAAACAACAAGACATCAAGATATATCTCGTGAAGTGGATTTGTGAAAACCGCAGGTGCTTTCTAAACATGCCAATTACACCGACGGGCTTATGGAAATGGCATGTAAATTTCCGGGCATTCGTTGGAAATGTTTTGGGTAAGTGTGCATTGAGACCACCGTAGCGCATATCAGGTACGGTCTGGCTGAAGACCTTTAAACTTAGCGCTCTCGGGAGGCAGCCCGAGGATGTAGAGTATTGTACTTTGGTTTGGTTTCGTTTTGGTGTGTTTGTGTTTTGACAGGTTTCTACGTTCCATCTCCACGGATGCAATGAATCAAGTGTGGGGATGTTTGGCAACATCCCCGATAAGATGTCAGAGAATCCAAGAGATGTTTACGTCCCTGTCCGATCGCAGCAGCTGCACCGCTACAGACACTTGTTGATTTACTGATCAGGTCAATGTGTCTCTCTATCCTTTATTTTATTTGTTTTGTGTTTTTGGTGGTGTGAGTCTTTGTGTTGGGAGTGGTTTTATGTGTCGAGTCATCTAGGTGTTAGCTTTTCATGGTTTGTGGGTGATATCTCTCGAGTTTAGATTATAAATTGCACCATACATTGGGGACAATGTATCCCAAGTGTGGGGATGCGGTAACTCGAGAGAGGGTTGGTATAATTGTTGATCTTGAAATGCTTGAATTGGTTGAAATTGGGAAAAAATGAAAATTTTTGTCTCAAGTATGCTGAACTACATGAAAACCAACATTTTCAATCGCTAAAGGGTTCCTACTGATATTATACTAACTTAGATCCCTAGTCATGGTTGTCCCTTTAAGTTTCATGAGAGTATTTCTGACATGTTTCTAGAGAATAGTTGAGAAGAGATGCCTAACTAGGGGTAACATGCTTTAGGAATTACACATGCTACGTGTCGGTAACCCATATTCGTTTTGTTCGGTGAGATATTTGAGCCTACTAGATTGTTAATTGAATTACTATACATGTTCATTTGTTGAGAGTAGGCCATATGCTGCCTTGTGTTAGAACTTGTGTGGTTTGATACGTGCTGAGACTGTGCTTTAGCGTATGCACATAAATGATAAAGGCATTAGGATCCCTTCCATTGTGTTATTTGTTGATTGTTGATTCCACCCACCTTAGTAAACCATGTTGAGCCTTATACCCTTCGTTTGATACATCTTGTTTGACCCGTGTGATTACCAACCATGAATGATAATTGTGTGTTAGATGTTTGTTGAAAAAAAAAAAAGAAAAGAAAAAAAAAAGAAAAAAAAAGAGAAAAGAAAGCAAAAAGAAAAAAAATCATTGTTATGTTCGTGTTAAATAAATGGGTCGAAAATAACCCAAAGTGTTAGTAGTTGTTGTGAATAAAGTTGTCATGGTTTGGTATTTGTTTGTGTTAGCCATATAAACAGAAAAAAGCCAAAAATATTTCCCTACCTTTACCCTTAACCCAAAACCCAAAAGTCCTTTTGATAGGTGTTACGTTATTTGATACAGTGGAGGTGTGATTGCTATACAAGCTTATGATTGCAAAGTAGCATAATTGGTTTTGAGCGAAATATACACTAGCACATTACACGCTAGTTTTGATTAAGCCGAGAGGAGTGATTATTGTGAGGGGCGAGTGGCATGTGTGTAGTAATATAAGCATGTTAGTTTTAGTTAGGCAAGTCTTACATTGGTTTAAATGCGTATCATTTATTTGTCAGATTGTCAATCTCGATTGTGTCAGTCTATGGGACGGGTATGACTTGGGACCTTAAATTGCTAATTCGATAAGGGATTTGAAAGTGATTTGTTAATATGGTGAATAATGTTTGCAATGGTTGCTTGAGGACAATCAATGTTAAGTGTGGGGATGTGATGGAGTGTGTGAAACCCGGATGTTAAAGTGTGTTATATTACATGTTTATGGCCGTTTAGTTGATTATATGCTTTGAATATGATGACTACGCAAGTTTGTGGATTTACAGGTAAAATGCATAATACAGCGAAGTTAGAGAGCGTAGTGATGAAACGGGAGTTGTTCGGGTCGAGTGATAGCTTGAATGTGAAAGAAACGTAAAATACCGAAGTCCAAGGGCTTGTTGGTCAATTATTTATAGTTGAAATGCATGCAAAATGAAAGAAATAAAATAACTTCCAGCAAAGCCGGAACGTAACTTACGGGCCTGATTGGTGTAGTCTACGGCCAAGGCAAGAAAAGAAACAGAATGTTCGTTTCGTAGGTTACGGATTGAACCGTAGGCACGTGAGGGGGTTGGGTTCTAAAAGATCACATCATCCATCATCATGATAATATATTTGAGGATACACAAATATTCACGTGACTTTGAGTTTTTGGACGAGACTTTTCCACACAATAGTCAACAACATTATTATTATGACACACATGAAAACAATTGACATGAGTGGAGGTTTTGTTTCAAGGAAATCTCATCAATATACAAAACCATATTGACGGCACAAAGAAACACATGCAGCCGAGCACATGTAAGGGAAATTATTGGCGGCACATGTGAAAAGACTTCATGATTTGGCAGCTCACGTGGATTTCTTTATTTGGGCCGATATAGTTGACTTTTGGGTCTTGGACTTCTGTTTTGGCGCATACTTCAACACTTGGGCTGCCAACATCATACACATGAACATGGGCTTGGAGACATGGCTGACAACATCACGTGAATAATGAGAAGGGTCTTGGACTTGGCGGTTGGTTAGTGGGCCGACATACAAAGTTTTACATAGTTAACAATACATCATACACATATTGACGACTTTGGGGCCCAGGGGGAACAACATTATCATCATCTCGACGGCAGTAGGGGGCACGAAGAGGGAGACACCACTCGAAGATCCCTCAACCAACATGAGCGGCTAGTCTCCTAGTGGTTTCCTCCGGATGGAGGGTTTTTGTAAGTTTGATAATTTAATGTGTTTGTGACAATCGTTTAACTCGGTGATCTAAGCATTCGATGCTTTTCACCTTTGATTTGATTAATCCATTGTAACCGGTTGCGTTTATTTAAACCTTAATTTCTAAGCATTCAGTTCCCGAGAGTTCTAGTAATTGGGATATATTTGACATGGGGTTAGGGTTTGTAAATTGCGATTGATAATTATTTGATAACCTCCCGTTATGTATTGACCGGAGTACTTAGTCGTTGATTATCACAATTGGTTAATTAGGTTAAAACACTTATGTCTATGTAAGTGTTTCGATTAAACACATAACTGAATCTAGCTGCAAACCTGAAATCTGGAGGAACCATCTTCTCTCCTATTGATTTAAATCTCACTTTTAGTTCGTAATTTTTAGATAATTAATCAAATCCAACAACTGAGTTTTATTTTTTTTTCAATAGTAGTTAATCAAAACTGAGCATTACACACTTTCCACAATCCTCCTCTGGTTCGATATCCGACTTACCCTATCTACTGGTTTAGTTGGTTTTTGCATGTCCATAACGACAGACATCACGGGGTCGTCCAAAAACAGAGTAAACTCTGCCCGTTTTTCGTAAAATTTCCGTAAAGCGAAACACGTTAATATTATAAATCGATTTTTTTGATTTTTTTGATTATTTATGATTTTTTTTTTTTAGAATTTTTTTGATTTTTTAGAATGTTTTTTATTTTGTTTGATTTTTTATAATTTTTTTGATTTTTTAAGATTTTTTTAGAATTTTTATGATTTTTTTGAATTTTTAGGATTTTTTTATAACTACAAGGACTGTTTGTATAATAAATAAAACTTAAAACTAGTAACTTATAACTACAGGGACTGTTTGTGTAATAAATAAAACTTAAAAACTAACTTCAGCTAAAAAAAATTAACAGAAGTTCATTGAGTACCAACATGTTGATAGGTAGGATTATTATATACCAATTCTGTAGGTTGGATTATTATTTACCAACTGGTTAAATGTTGGTTTATTAAATACCAATTTTCCAATATTATATGTTATTTATTAATTATATTAAAACATATACATTTATGTTCTTGACTTTTAAATCTCAAAGAACCTGTTGTTCAATTTATCGGGAACCCGCAATTCTCCTTAATTTATTAGAAAGCATAATTTTTAATCACAATGAATCATTCATTATAAGATACAATGTTAAAGCTTTCCATACACGAGATGGTCGCACTAAACATCTCTATGAACAACTATCTCTCTAATTCTAGATATCAAATCCTTCCGGTCATAAAGTTCTATCATCTTGACAATTTGACTAATAGTAGCCAATCCTTGGTGGGATTGAAACTATACCTACAAATGAAGGTTTTCATCAACTACACGAAAACCTAAGATACCTCACTAAAAAAAAAAAAAAAAACCATCATAGACATGTTTAACCACCAAAAGTTAGTCGTCCTCCTAAAAGCTCGACACAACTCATTATTATAAAAATAAAAATCTAAGACAGTTTAGGAGTAAACCCTTATTTTTTTGTTACTTCTAAACTTAAAACGTCGTGAAAACATCAACAAAGACGTATTTCTATTACGTCTCACACTCATCAAATGCTCTATCACAATAATACAGAGTATATGTTTTCACAAATTACTCGGAAGCCATATCACGTCTTCTAAATTGTAAAGCAAAATTACAAGCTCTTACTTAAATACTACTCAATCTGATCAACCAGTGCAAGTCAATCTCAGAAGCGAATGTGCCTATATTTTAGCACCCATTTGTGTGGAAAATTCAGTGGCTCAAACTGACATAATATGTGTGACAACCGGTAATTTACGCCCTTAATTACGTGATTAACAAACGATTAACACAATAATGAATAGTGTTTGAGACGCAGATTAACTCATTTAAGCCCTTGGAGTGCACAAGAATGTTTATTCAACTGTACAGTACGTGTATGAAGATTCGCGTGGAATCTACGGAACATCAAACGACAACGGACTGATACCGTACAAAACACTGACAAAGTCGATATTATACGCCTTGTAATTTAAAAATAAAATTATTCTTTGGAGTTTGGGTCACGATATCGGGTCCCGTAGGAATTACGGGCCACTTACACACGAGATGGGCTTGTGGGCCCTGGGCCCAAACCCAAAACCCACAAGCCTAAGCCTGCACATGATATATTAGAATCTATACAAGATTCATAAAATCTATAGAAGATTTACTAAATCCTACAAATCTCTATAAAATCTTTACAAGAGATTTGTTTTTGTACAAAAGATCTTACAAGATCTCATCCACATCTTTATAAGAGGGTCATTTTGCAGATAATTATATACACACACATATATATGCCCTCTCATCTTCTACCCTCTCTCTCCCTATGACATAATAAGTAAACACAGAAACTCCATTTCTATGTTTGTGATAGAAACCCATAACAAATAAACACCACTACATCTCTCGATCTATACATCTGATGTATACATCAGACTACATCACACACCTACATCCACCACACCCACCCCCTTCCTCCTCGACGAACTGACCGGCGACCACCACCACCGTCCGGTGGTGGTGCGGTGATGACACGCAGGGGCGAAGAGAGAGAGACAGACGAGATAGAGAGAGAGAGACAGACGAGATAGAGAGAGAGAGACAGACGATATAGAGAGAGAGACCCGAAATGGCAGAGAGATCGAGGGTTCAGGAAGAGAAGGAGAGCCGGCCACCCTGTTTTATGGTGGCGCGGAGGCTCAGTGATGGTGGAACGGCGGCAGGGCCGTCCTTCTGACGACCGGGAACGCCGGAAATCGACGACGGTGTCTCGACAGAACTGGCAGCGGCACTTCTCCTCTGGTAGGTTATCTCTTCAGGCAAACTCGTGTGTTATTTGTTATTTTTTTATACAGACTTTAACTCTGGTTCGCTTGGTTGTTCCGGTGATGATTGACGCTCATAACGATGTTGAAGATGATGGCCGACGACGGCGGAGGCCACCGGAGCTCCGTGTCCGGTCAACTCAGTACGGTTAGGTCAACCACAGGCAAAATCAACTTCTGTTCGAGACTCGGTCACACCAAGTCGACTCGGTCAAAACCGAGTCGACTCGGGTCAACTCAGTCGGGTCAAACCGGTTCAGCAGGCTCAGTCTGGTTCGAAAATTTCAATTCAAGCTACACCTTGGTTCGGACTCACTTCGTTTTGGTTCAGGGCTCGCGACACGATCAAAGTCAGTCAACGAAAGTCAACGTGGCGGGTTGACTGGTCAATGCTGGTCAACTCAGTCAACAGAAGTCAAGGATGGTCAACTCAAAGACCCGGTAAAGATTTAAACGCGCGAAAGTTTTGTTTATATTATTAGACACTTTATAGTTACGCGACCCGAGCTTGAACCGATTCGATTAAAAATTAGTTACATTCTAATATTTTTTACAAGAATTATATACATATTGTTTGTTTGTTGAATAAATTGCTGATTTTGACAAAATAACGACAACTTTTGTTGTCGGGGTTATTCCAAAAACAGAGGAAACTCTGCCCGTTTTTCGAGATAACCCGTAAACACAAAAGGCGTTTTATGATAAACCAGAACCATCGGATACAAATAATCTTTTAGAAAAACATATACAAATATACGATTACTTTCGACGGCGTTTTATAATTACGACTTCTTTTCATAAAGATAAATATATTGTATATTTATTTTAACAAACCAAACAACACGACGATCCTTTTTCTAAAATAAATATAGTTATATATTTATTTCGAATACCCAACGACAACTCGACGATTCTTTTATAAAATAAATATAACTTTTCATATTTATTTTATACGCCGGAACGGCATATACGAAAATATTGACAAAGACCAAACGAAACGCGATATATAATACGAGTTTATTATACATTATTTCCATAAAACACCCGTCGCATACACATACGACTTCTTGAGACGGCTAACGCGATTACAACGATATATTTATATTCTTTTATATAAATATTTATATATCTGAAATCTCACAAGAACTAAGTGCTTTTCAAAGACTTAGAAAAATAATACCGACATTAGACGAAACTTAACGAGTGTAACTTAATCGGTACTATTAAGTTATTAACTTACCGTTGAATCGTTCGGTCAACGATTCGGTAGAGCTCGGTAACACGTAGATTTGTTACCACATTAATTAGAAACTTATAAGATATTCCGTGTTAGGAATATTGTAGAATACACGCTAGCGAGTCTCATCTTGGAAACGACATCACAAAGTCGTATTTAGCTAGCTTTGCACAGGAATATTCAGGTGAGTTCATAACCCCAACCTTTTTATGGTTTTACATTTTTCTAAATGTTTTCGGGGTGGAAAGACATGCACTTTTTGCAAAGCATACAAGAATTACATATTTCTAAACCATTTTACAAGCAAGTTTTAACTGACACAAATGGTTTACAGAAAAGTGAGTTCATGCTCCCCTTTTTCTCTTAACTGTTTTCAGTTTTATAAGTTCGGGGGTGAAATACATGTTACTAAATGTTTACAAGAGAGTTCGTGTCCCCACTTTTAATCTTTTACATACTTTTTAAACTTGGGGCGAACACATGAAAATTGATACTTGATATAATAAACGAGAATTGATACTTGATATAATAAACGAGAATTGATACTTGATATGATGAATACATAAACAAGAAGCACTCTTGGTGATCACTAGTACCAAGTATGATGTGTTTGGAGGAATGATACGAGAAATCGTGTCACGAATAGGGTACCATAAGCACCATTAATCGTGCACATACTTAGACCGCAGAACAAAAGGTTAGATCTAACGGGTGTCCGGGCAGCCACACTCTCGGTGAACACTCGTACCGAGTAGTGCTTTTGTGTCTCCGTCGTGAATCAACTACTAGAAAAATGCCTATGGTTTAGTGACTTCCTATGTCGTGTCACATGTTAATGGCCTTGCAACCCATTAACTACACAAGAATACTTTATTTGTACGAAGTTCGTACACAAGAATACTTTATTTGGTTCATACCACAAGAATACTTGATTTATACAAGATTCATACAGAAATACTTGATTTATACAAGATACATACAGAAATACTTGATTTAAACAAGATATATACAGAAATACTTGATTTATACATGATACATACATAAATACTTGATTGACGGTTATACAAACTTTACAAATACAAGTGTTTACATACATAATGCGTTACAAATACAAAGTTTCCATATAACATGACAAGAAAATGATTTTAAACTCGTTTTCTCAACAATACTTCAAAAACCGGTTATTGAAAAAGATTTATTTCAAATCTTTTACAAACAAACTATGAACTCACTCAACTTTATGTTGATTTTTCGCATGTTTCTTTCTCAGGTTGCATTTCTAAGACAAGGCACGGTTGGAATAGGAGAACCATTAGAGATACGAGTACTTAGTGGCATTCAATTTCTAGAAGTCTTAGCTTTATTTGCTTCCGCTGTGCAATGAAGATACCAGTCCAGTCACGCCAGCTCTGATAATTTCGGGGTGTGACAGATTGGTATCAGAGCTATAGGTTATAGCGAACAGGGTTTCTGTATAGATACCTAGGCTCTAACCTCACCTTTCCTCTGGGAACTTAGAATATTAAAACCTGAATACATACAGAACGCCTAAGACTCGAATATGGTCTCCAACCGTTGCCGAAAAACAAACAGTCAAAATTCTGTTTTCAAACATACACTAAAGTGGTGTTTTACACACGGTACACAAAACAATCGCATACAGTACATAAAACCCTGAGAGTTTAGGAAACATGCACATGAGACCTTCGGAAAATCATGTTGAAGTTCAGTAAAGGTCATCACGTAGGAACCGCGAATATTAACTCGAGCACACACTATTATCCCTATTGTCTATGATATTTTGACTTCCCGAGCAGGTAGCCTACGCAGAACGAAACGCTAGTGCACAAGTATACGTGAAACACAACTATACATCAACGGAGGTTGAAGTACGTTACATATACTATCGAGGCGAGGCCTTTGAAAAGACACGATGGCGCAAATCAACGACGAACGCTAGATTCCTATCAGCAGGAGAACTAACGATCAGGAAGCGGAAACTTGTCACGCGGTCCTGCAAACAACATGAATCACACTAAGGAGAAGACGTATGTCTCTGCATTCCCCCTATCTTGTTAACGACGAATACGCTATGTTCGACATTCCATGGTAATGTCACCTAACAACTGGTTATCACATGCAACCCCAGGTAAAGTCCTTAAATTTCTTTTATTGAAATTTCGACTTTCACTTTTACTGAGTAGATTTTCGTATCTCTACTCCTCTTAATGGTCATTGTGTCACGATCATTTCTTTCAGTATAGCGAATATTCATTTGCTTCATTTCTTGAAAATTTATATGTTACGCACGCATCGTTTGTTACACATGTAGTTCCGTTTCAAATAAGCGTTTAATTAAAGTTCAAATATTATTTCGCTAAATCTAATTATTGATTTGTGATTCGAATGACCCGCATTATTGTAATTGTTGGCTTCTTTGTTACCAAGTCAATACATTTTCTTGAAATTTCTTTTCTTTTCAAGTTACATACATGGTTTTTCGTCGTGACCATGCCGAAAGTTTTCTTGTCGATACATGTATTTATTGTCGGCTTACGCCGAAGTCAAATTCAATTGTTTGAACTTGTTCATTACACATATTCAAGACACCATATGATGTATTGAAAACATCATATTCGAATTTGTTTTAACAAGCGTTTCATTGTCCTGAGTCGTAGTAGATTTGTTTGGTCTACGAATCCATTAAGTCGTTTGTTAACTTCGACACCTTGTGGTGGCGTTTCACTAAATTGAAGCTTGCGCTAATCTCGTTTACATATCTCATGCACGGATTTAATTATTTATTTAATGATTTAGATTAAATCCGCTTTGATTTATTATTGCGCTTCCATTTGACTTCAAACACAGGTGATACTTGTTTAATCACCACTATTATTGAATTATTTTTTATCACTACGACACCTTGTGGCGTCGGTAGAACTTGCAGCTTGGGCTGATCATGATCGAGCGTTTCATGCAAACTATTACATTTGAGCTTGTTCATTTATTGGATGCGATCATTTCTAGAATTCATTTGCATATTGTGATACGTCCTTGAATTCACATCATTCAAATAAGCCTTAATTCGATTTCATGATCGTTCACTTTGGTATTATTCGTATTTACTTACGCATAACGTAACTCTAAGGAGTTAACGTAGTCTAAATTTTGAAGACGAAATTTAATTAACAGGGGGAGAATGTGACAACCGGTAACTTACGCCCTTAATTACGTGATTAACAAACGATTAACGCAATAATGAATAGTGTTTGAGACGCGGATTAACTCATTTAAGCCCTTGGAGTGCACAGGAATGTTTATTCGACTGTACAGTACGTGTATGAAGATTCGTGTTGAATCTACGGAACATCAAAAGACAACGGACTGATACCGTACAAAACACTGACAAAGCCAATATTATACGCCTTGTAATTTAAAAAAAAATTATTCTTTGGAGTTTGGGTCATGATATCGGGTCCCGTAGGAATTACGGGCCACTTACACACGAGATGGGCTTGTGGGCCCTGAGCCCAAACCCAAAACCCACAAGCCTAAGTCTGCACATGATATATTAGAATCTATACAAGATTCATAAAATCTATAGAAGATTTACTAAATCCTACAAATCTCTATAAAATCTTTACAAGAGATTTGTTTTTGTACAAAAGATCTTACAAGATCTCATCCACATCTTTATAAGAGGGTCATTTTGCAGACAATTATATACACACACATACATATGCCCTCTCATCTTCTACCCTCTCTCTCCCTATTACATAATAAGTAAACACAGAAACTTCATTTCTATGTTTGTGATAGAAACCCATAACAAATAAACACCACTACATCTCGATCTATACATCTGATGTATACATCAGACTACATCACACACCTACATCCACCACACCCACCCCCTTCCTCCTTGACGAACTGACCGACGACCACCACCACCGTCCGGTGGTGGTGCGGCGATGACACGCAGGGGAGAAGAGAGAGAGACAGACGAGATAGAGAGAGATACCCGAAATGGCAGAGAGATCGAGGGTTCAGGAAGAGAAGGAGAGCCGGCCACCCCGTTTTATGGTGGCGCGGCGGCTCAGTGACGGTGGAATGGCGGCGGGGCCGCCCTTTTGACGACCGGGAATGCCGGAAATCGACGACGGTGTCTCGACGGAACTGGCAGCGTCACTTCTCCTCTGGTAGGTTATCTCTTCAGGAAAACTCGTGTGTTATTTGTTATTTTTTTTATACAGACTTTAACTCCGGTTCGCTTGGTTGTTCCGGTGATGATTGACGCTAATAACGATGTTGAAGATGATGGCCGACGACGGCGGAGACCACCGGAGCTCCATGTCCGGTCAACTCAGTACGGTTAGGTCAACCACAGGCAAAATCAACTTCTGTTCGAGACTCGGTCACACCGAGTCGACTCGGTCAAAACTGAGTCCACTCGGGTCAACTCAGTCGGGTCAAACCCGGTTCAGCGGGCTTAGTTTGGTTCGAAAATTTCAGTTCAAGCTACACCTTGGTTCGGACTCACTTCGTTTTGGTTCAGGGCTCGCGACACGATCAAAGTCAGTCAACAGAAGTCAAGGATGGTCAACTCAAAGACCCGGTAAAGATTTAAAAGCGCGAAAGTTTTGTTTATATTATTAGACACTTTATAGTTACGCGACCCGATCTTGAACCGATTCGATTAAAAATTAGTTACATTCTAATATATTTGACAAGAATTATATACATATTGTTTGTTTGTTGAATAAATTGCTAATTTTGACAAAATAACGACAACTTTTGTTGTCGGGGTTATTCTAAAAACAGAGGAAACTCTGCCCGATTTTCGAGAAAACCCGTAAACACAAAAGGCGTTTTATTATAAACCAGAACCATCGGATACAAATAATCTTTTAGAAAAACAGATACAAATATACGATTACTTTCGACGGCGTTTTATAATTACGACTTCTTTTCATAAAGATAAATATATTGTATATTTTTTTTAACAAACCAAACAACACGACGATCCTTTTTCTAAAATAAATATAGTTATATATTTATTTCAAATATCCAACGACAACTCGACGATTCTTTTATAAAATAAATATAACCTTTCATATTTATTTTATACGCCGGAACGGCATATACGAAAATCTTGACAAAAACCAAACGAAACGCGATATATAATACGAGTTTATTATATATTCTTTCCATAAAACACTCATCACATACACATACGACTTCTCGAGACGGCTAACGCGATTACAACGATATATTTATATTCTTTTATATAAATATTTATATATCTGAAATCTCACAAGAACTAAGTTCTTTTCAAAGACTTAGAAAAATAATACCGACATTAGACGAAACTTAATGAGTGTAACTTAATCGGTACTATTAAGTTATTAACTTACCGTTGAATCGTTCGGTCAACGATTCGGTAGAGCTCGGTAACACGTAGATTTGTTACCACATTAATTAGAAACTTATAAGATATTCCGTGTTAGGAATATTGTAGAATGCACGCTAGCGAGTCTCGTCTTGGAAACGATATCACAAAGTCGTATTTAGCTAGCTTTGCACAGGAATATTCAGGTGAGTTCATAACCCCAACCTTTTTACGGTTTTACATTTTTCTAAATGCAAGAATTACATATTTCTAAACCATTTTACAAGCAAGTTTTAACTGACACAAATGGTTTACAGAAAAGTGAGTTCATGCTCCCCCTTTTCTCTTAACTGTTTTCAGTTTTATAAGTTCGGGGGTGAAATACATGTTACTAAATGTTTACAAGAGAGTTCGTGTCCTCACTTTTAATCTTTTATATACTTTTTAAACTTGGGGTGAACACATGAAAATTGATACTTGATATAATAAACGAGAATTGATACTTGATATAATAAACGAGAATTGATACTTGATATGATGAATACATAAACAAGAAGCACTCTTGGTGATCACTAGTACCAAGTATGATGCGTTTGGAGGAATGATACGAGAAATCGTGTCACGAATAGGGTACCATAAGCACCATTAATCGTGTACATACTTAGACCGCAGAACAAAAGGTTAGATCTAACGGGTGTCCGGGCAGCCACACTCTCGGTGAACACTAGTACCGAGTAGTGCTTTTGTGTCTCCGTCGTGAATCGACAACTAGAAAAATGCCTATGGTTTGGTGACTTCCTATGTCGTGTCACATGTTAATGGCCTTGCAACCCATTAACTACACAAGAATACTTTATTTGTACGAAGTTCGTACACAAGAATACTTTATTTGGTTCATACCACAAGAATACTTGATTTATACAAGATTCATACAGAAATACTTGATTTATACAAGATACATACAGAAATACTTGATTTAAACAAGATACATATAGAAATACTTGATTTATACATGATACATACAGAAATACTTGATTGACGGTTATACAAACTTTACAAATACAGGTGTTTACATACATAATGTGTTACAAATACAAAGTTTCCGTATAACATGACAAGAAAATGATTTTAAACTCGTTTTCTCAACAATACTTCAAAAACCAGTTATTGAAAAAGATTTATTTCAAATCTTTTACAAACAAACTATGAACTCGCTCAACTTTATGTTGATTTTTCGCATGTTTCTTTCTCAGGTTGCATTTCTAAGACAAGGCACGGTTGGAATAGGAGAACCATTGGAGATACGAGTACTTAGTGGCGTTCAATTTCTAGAAGTCTTAGCTTTATTTGCTTCCGCTGTGCAATGAAGATACCAGTCCACTCACGCCAGCTCTGATAATTTTGGGGTGTGACAACATGAATCAGTCACTGAGGGGGAGGTCTGTAACGGGGAAATAAAGCACCTAGTAAACTATCATAAATATGGGTGACAAATGTCATGTATACAAAAACACAACTAACACTATAACAAAACATAAGAAACATTTTTATCAGTTGTCCCAACAGATACACTATTAATACTAATTCACGTGTTAGTAACATAGTAAATGCTTTGGAATAGCATCGGCATCATACCCGCGAATATCAAACTTTATAACCAATAAGGCCTCATATTTTAGTATATCCTCAGGAGTGTTACTAAAGCTCAAGTCTATTTTGGATAAACAGCCATCACATTGGATTGATGACAAAGAAAGATGATATTGAATTTCTCAAAATTTGCATATGACAATATGGCTTGAAGACCATATTCAAAATTCAATGGTTTTGCAAACTAAAATATATTACACAAAATTAATCACATGAAGTCAAATATGAGTAACCAGAAGTTACTAGCCCAATATAATTTCACCATATGAAATGACGAAATAAATCATCATAACAGCATAATGATGAAAAGATTAATCAAAGGTCCACCCTCCATCATGTGTAGTGGGTTCTCTCGGAAAATCTATCTTTATGCCCTTCTAAGATAAACTCCTGCATGAATCCATTTATTCATGAATATAATTCAATGGAATATATGTGGGACTAGCAATCTTCATGTGTACCATTTTGCAAAATTCTATGGTTTTAAGATATGCATCTCTGAATGGTCATATATGAGTCTTTTCGCTACCTGAAATGTAGCATTTTCTAGGCCTATTAGCCCAAATCATACATGAGAATTAAGGAGGATTCACATCTATAGTTAGATTGCTCATTATGACAATTTGAATTGGCATCCTCTTCTTCAAGCTACTATATTGATCAATTCAAAACCAACTGCTTATCACAAATACTCCCCATTATAACTGGTCTCCTGAAGCGAACAAATTTTCCATTCTTTATACTAGGTTATGCAGCCTATGTACTGATAGCACCACCATAACATATGAAACGGGATATGTATACAGTATTCTCAGTCTTAGGGGGAGACAAGAAAATGAAAGACTGGCAACACAAGAAAATGCATCATCATTATTGAATTTAGACCCTTGAAGTGGTCAATATAAATTTGAAGTCCGGAGGAGCGTGAATTTGCAAATAATAGCAAACAAAATACGAGATGCATTCACAAACACAAACAGAGTGACAAGGTCACATATACCAGCATTTAACTCACCTACTCAAATTAAAGTAATCACAAAATGATTACCATATTAGAAAAAAAATGGAAAGTAAACTCGGTTCCAATATATAAATCCCACAAATACGAAAAGAGCAAGGCAACACAGTTGGTGTAATCCCAGAAGAGGTTGCTGATAAAATCCTAAAAGAGATTAACGAAATCCTGGAAGATATTAACGAAGCCCCAGAAGAGGATAGTGGAGTTCTAGAAGAAACTCAGTTATCAAACAAGTATGAGATCTCAATGACTTGTGTAAAAAAAGGTATAATAAGGAACCGTAATGAAACACGTGTAAAATGATATATATGAATATGCTATAGCAATAGATGTAATCGAGGAAAAAGATTACGTATATGGAAACTGTGCAAGAGTGTACGCACATAAATAGCTAAATGGCTAGATGACTTAAATGCCAATTAAATTTGCTCTATAAACTAAACGTTTTCTAACTAGCAGTTCGAACACCCATAGACGTCAAATCAGTATGTTATAAATGGGTGTCTTTAAATAAAAAGAAACGTAAAGAATGAGTTTTGCGATGTAAGGCATGATTTTTAACATAAAGATTTTTTTTCCCAAATCCCAGTAGTTGATTATGTGGAAACGTATACCCCTGTAGTGGATGCGATAATCTTTAGATGTTTAAGAGGCCTCGCAATCTCAGAATGACTTCAAATAAAACTTATGGATGTCGTCACTGTATACATGTACGAGACAATTACAAATGACATCTGCATAAAATCCCTGAAGGATTAAAAATGCTCAAATCATTATTTAACAATAACCCCACATGCGTTATATAAATCTTAAAGGAACTGGTCCTATGTGGTATAATTGACTTGGTTGATATTTTGAAAAGAGGGGGTATAAGTTTGATAAAATGAGCTATATATACTTATAAAGATTTCACTCTTAATGTTCAATGTAATTGGAGTTTACAATGATGTTGTAAACACTATCGAAAGGAACTGTCAAACTATAAAGTGGAAATTCTGAAAAGATCTTTATACAGTGTAGTTATTCTCGACCCACAGTTCGAGTATATCTCAGTTCGAATATATATGTACTATTTTTGCTCATCCATCAAACTACATCCATAAGATGTTATATGGATAAAATTCATTTGTTGAGTACGCTAAATGGTTGTCGAATTACTTGAAATATGTAAAGGATTTTATTGTCCCTAAGAAGAGGATGAAAAAATAATTGGTCCAGAAATACCATACTTAATTGCGAGCAGAACAATGGTGTATCTTGTAAACAAGACGACACCTGATATTGCCTTCTTGATAGATGTATTGGCAAGATTACAGTTCCAATTTAGTATGTTGCACTCTTTTTCCCTTTACTAAGTTTTTCTATTAGATTTTCTTAGTAAGGTTTTTGATGAAACAACATATAGCATCAGTTTATCTTATAGACACTGAAGTACCGACTTAACATCATACTGGAGCATGTTGTTAATTATGTATAATGCGCAATGCACTCTTTTAAGGAGCTACGTTTTTATCCCATTGGGTTTTTCCAAGCAAGGTTTTTAACGAGGCATAATTACAAAGCGTATTAAATGATATGGGATTCGAGACATAATATTTTTCATAAGAAAATATGGAGTCTGTTAGTACACTTATGTCTATCGCCTTTGTCAATCTGAGTCGTAGCAAGAAACAGAAGAAAACGAGTTGTTATATTAGTGATAGTTAGTAAAAAGGGCAAGGTGGCATTATTGTAAATAAGGAAAACCTCCTTATAATCTTGTGCCTATAAATAGAGCCTTAGACTTAAGAATTAGGACTTTTGCTCATTTGGTGTTTTGAAGCTTTCTAGATCTAGAGAGAGAATCTAGAGAGAGAAAGTGATTCAAGGTTCTTGTACTTAGCAAATCTTTCAATAGAATCACAATTATATTACGTCTCGTGTGTTCGGTCACGTTCGTGTACGGATTCCGCACGTTTCACGTTCAGTTCGCAATCGTTTCGGAGTCTAAACCGGTCCTACAAGTGGTATTAGAGCAGGAGCTCGATTGCACGGATCAAACACACTAAATCGCACAGGATATCATCAAAATCAGATTCGATTTCATCCTAAATTGATCTATTTCTTCATCTTCTTCATATTTTGTCATGTTTTTCAAAATCTAACGAGATTTTCTGGTTAAAAAGGGTTTGAACTTGAAAAATATTGTGCGAAACTGTTTTTTGAATAATCTGTGAAAGTTTTAAATCATAAAACAGATTAAAACTCAATCAATTTGTTCAAAAACTGACAAGTTCGTTTGTAGTTTGTTCATTCCGTATGAACCAGAACTTTGAACTCAGATCTACGACATTTTAGTGGACGATATTGAACAAATTATACTTCATTGCAATCGGAATTCAGTATAGAACAAGCCTTGAAAGTTTCATATCAAAATTCGGCTTGAAAATGGGTTGAAACTTAGGTTCGCTTTTATGGACAGTCGAAGGTCCGCTTGAAATACAGTAGATCCGCTTGAACGAATAGTTCAGGTCCGCTCATCCGAACATTACCAGGTCCGCTTATCCGGACATTATCTGGTCCGCTTATCCGAACAATACCTGGTCCGCTCATTTGAACATTGGAGGTCCGCTCATCCAGACATATATAGTTTCGTTTATTTGAACATCTTGTGGTTCGCTTATACAGTCAACACTTAGTTCCGCTTATGTGTCACCTCCAAGAGATCTAGTTCCGCTTTTGTGACCACTATAACCCTAGTTTCGCTTTTAAGGACATCTTAACTTTGGGTTCGCTTATTTGTCACAAAAGGGTGTCGCTTATTTGTCATCACGGTGATTCAAGATGTCGAGCAACGGTGAAGAATTCTACAACACATTCTACAACGCGTTCACTTCCGAATCGACAGATAGAAGATCTGAGATGAGAGAATATTCAAGAGAGATTTCGGAGAATTTGAAATTCGAGAACATGTATGGAAGTCAACAGAAGCCACCAAAGCTAATGAAAGTGGAAGATTATCACTGGTGGAAAAACAGATTTGAGGGTTGGGTAAAAGCTTTCGCTCCTGAAAGCTGGTTAAAATGACAGATGGATACACTGAACCAGTAAAAGAGGGAGGAGAGTTAATAGATCCAAAAGATTTCTCAGACATAGATGTAAAAAATGTTGTGGCTGAATATAAGATAATCACATTAATCAAACAGTCAGTGAGAGAGGATATTATCTCATTACTTGAACAAGAGAAAACTTCAAAGAGTTTGTGGGAAGCGTTAGGGAGAAAGTGTGTAGGAAGTAATGAAATTGTTAAAAACAAAAAGAAATTGTTGCGTAAAGAGTTTGATTTTTTCAGTTGTATGAAAAATGAATCTGTTTGTAAAATGATCGAAAGATTTGGGCATCTGAAAATGGAGCTGGCCAGACATGAAATTTCATATTCTGAAGAGGATTTGGTGGATAAATTGTTTGATTCATTGCCAAATGATCAAGAGTGGCAATACTTCGCTTTAATGTTGAAGAACACAATCAAGCCTGAAGATTTGAAAGTGGATTTGCTGATTGAAAGACTTGAAAGCCATGAGTTGGAGATAAAGAGATCTAAAGTCAATAATCCAGCTTATCAGCAAAATGTGGAGCTTTACTACAGAGGAAATGCACCACAGGCTGGATCTCCAAAAACATCATTTTCTACAGAAAGTTCAAGTTCAGTGAATAATGAAAGTCTTCACAGTGGTTTTCACAGTGGATCTTCTTCAAACACTTCAAACCAATCTGCTTCAAAGAATTTGTTTCAGTGTAATATCGCAGTGGATCTGAAGAATGGGCAGAATTTCAGCGAAGAATCGGCAAAACAACAGATGGTTTTCTTGGCATCTGTACTTGAATCGTATGAAAGCCTCGTTGCAGGGAAGATTTGCAATACCAACTTGACGAAAGAAGATTATGACCAATTAGACCCCGAGGAGATGGAACTAATGGATATAAGATGGTGCATGGCCAGTGCGGTTCGTCGGGCACAGCGGTTCATGGAGATCACGGGGAGAAAGTCAATTGGTGGACCATCTACCAAACTGGGATTTGATAAATCTAAGGTGACATGCTTCCAATGCAAACAAAGAGGTCACTTTAAGCGCGAGTGCAGAAATGCGTATGCTGATGATGATTCTGTAAACCCTTTCAACGAAGATTATTACAAGAAAGCGATTTACCATCAGAACAAGTCTGAGCCACCAAGATTGAAACAGCCTGAAGAAAAATCAAGGGCTCTTGCAGTTATATATGACGATGAAGGTTATGATTGGAGTCAGGTTTGCCCTGAAGAAGATGCAGTTGGATATGCATTTGTGGCTAATGCTGATCCTGATAGATATTGGAAAGCAGATTATGCAAGATGGGAAATTGGAAAATTAAACGAACCATTCAAAGAAGCCCAGAAAGCAAAAAGATGGAATGAAGAGTTGGAATGTTACATGGATCCACGGGGTAATCCAGTTCTTGACCCATCAAAAGTGGATTTCGAAGCTGTAACAAATTTGATTCCAAGGCAAGCTACTTTCAACACACGAAGGTTATCTGATAAAGCATATTTGCCTGATTTGGAGAAGAAGATAAGAGAGGTTTGTGAAGCAAGTCTACCGAAGGTGGTAGAAATGAAGAAGAGAAAAGAAGAAGAATTGAAGAAAATGATTGAAGAAGTGAAGATTGTTGCAAAGCTTGCTGGAGAGGAACAGAGAGCTGAAGAAATGCAGAAGAATGAAGAAGCTCAGAAAGAAAAGGAGGAAGATCAGAAAGTTGAGTCAGAAGAACCGGTGCTGAATGAGACTGAGGTTAGAAAATCTTCTGATCTATCGAATGTTGAATTGGTTGATGAAAAAGAAAACAAATGCAGGAATTGCATAGAAATGTGCAAAGCCTGTATTGAAAAAGATGAATTAATAAAAACAAAAGATAATGAATTAAGCAAACTTGAAAATGGTTTCACAATAAAATGTAAAGATTTGATTGAAAAATAAGAAATTTTGAAACTAAAAGTTGAAAATTTGACACAGAAATGTCAAGGTCTTGAAAAGGATAATGATGTTTATAGACAACTGTGTTCTACAAAATGTGTAGATTGTGTTGAAAAAGAATCTAAATTTCAAGATTTACAAAAACAATATGATTCTTTAAAGTGGTCGAGTCAGAGAGTACAAGAAGCATATGATACTTTGAAGAGCCAAGTCAAAAGTTTTGATCAAAGATTGTCAGAAACTTTAGTTAATAAAGAAATGTATGAAAGAAAGTTTAAAGAAAAGCAAATTGAATTAAACAAATGTGTTGATGAAATTGCTCATCTTAAACAAGTCTTGGCTGAAAAAGAAAAGGTTGTTACAAAACTTCAAAGTTATCATAACTCTTCGTACATTCTCGAACGCATTTTCAACATTACACCCGATGACAAAGATACTGAAAATTGCAAAAAGGGTATTGGTTCAGAATTTCATCAGGTACCACCACCATTGAGAAACAATTATACTTTTTATGATGAGGAAAAGGTGGCAAAGGGTTTGAACATAGCTGACCAGTTACCTGAAAGTATCGATGTGACTTACTCCAAATCTGATGATGCTAATGATTCAGAGGTGGTAAGTAAGGTTGTTGAAAGCGTTTTGAAAGATGAGTCTACAAAAGGTAAGTCTGAATCACAGGATGAAGATGAAGGAAATCTTTATGATGGTTATCTGAAAAACACACAATCTGAGAAAAATTTGAATGATGATTCAAAAGGATTGGTTTATACCATGATTGGATCGGACAAATTGTTCTTAGATGTTGTATTCCCAATTCAGAATGTGATTTCAGAGAAGGTCGATAAAGTTTTCAAAATGGTTGAGATTGAGAAGTCAGAAATTTCAAAGTTTGCTGGTAAAGGTCACAAAGGTTTTTATAACAAACCTGGTTTTAAGAAGAAAAACATGAAGGTTGGTTTGGGTTATAAAAAGAAACGGAATTGGAAATAAAGTAAAAAAACCAAATTTGCAACAAAAGATGAGTTTTGTTCAAGGGAAAAGCTTGAAAGAAGAGGAAAAACTCAAATTTGGACAACAGTCTAATGAGGAGTTTGATGCTATGAAAAAGAAACAACAACAGGCCAAGGATGTTTCAAAGAAAGTGTGTTTTAAATGTGATCAAATTGGACATGTTGCACGAAAGTGTCCAAATCCAAAGCCTGTTGATGTTGAAAAACAGAAATATGAGGATGTGAAAGATAGGTCAACCAGATTTGATTCGAAACAAACTTGGAGGTACAATACAAACAAGTTTGCTTCAAATCAAAATTGGAAATCAAACCCGAACAGGTTCGATTCAAGACAGACCTGGAATTCTCACACACCCAGATTCAGAACAACACAGAGTTGGAGAAAATCTGTTGATATGACAAAACCTCAAGAGTTTTGGAAACCTAAAAATGTTATTCAAAATCAAAAGGTTCAAAAAGAGACAAACTTTTACAAAAGAGGTACTCCGAAAGGTCAAATGTGGAGTGCTAAGAAACAAGTGACGTTGGTAAAAGATGAGAAAGTTGAAGTCAAAGTTGAAAAAGTTTTTAGTGACAAAGAGTTTCCAAAATTGAATGAACATTATTGTGTTGAAATGCCTAAGGTCCAACAGACCTGGGCTAAATTGTTCAAATGATTGATAAAGTTTGAATGTGCAGGTGCTCAACGAAGCTGAAGACTGTGAGAATGGTAGTTGGAGCAACCTGGCATAGGAAGAGGTTGCAGGACACTGGTTTGGTTGAACAGGGAGTTTAGTTTGATTGTTTTCTGTACATAAATAAACAATATTTTAAAATCCTAAAAAATTGAAAAATTTAAAACCAAAAATATGTTTTTAGTCTGTTAAAATTTGAAAAACCAAAAATATGTTTGTTTTTAATTTTGTTTGAATAAATGTTGATTGAATACGCCGAAACCCTCACGGCTGAACAAACATGATTACTTTCATCAGATTGAAAAACGGTTTTCAAACTGTAAAATATCAATGTGTTGTAAATCATGGGGGTATGTTATATTTTCTGCAAATCAGTGCATGTGAAGCAGAAAATGGATGGCGAGACAAAGTTATCAGTATTGGTTGTCAAATTTTCTTTAAATGGTTTTGAATTTTAGGGGGAGATATATTATTGTTAGAAAATCCAAAAACATTTGAAAATTTGAAAAAGCCAAAAACATGATAAAATTCAAAAATTTGAGTTTTGCGTAAAAAGAGGAAATGATAGTACATCAGTAGACAGTTACAGTACGCTAAAGAAATGGAAAGTTTAAATGTGATTAAACGATCTCACCGTGGATGTGTCGGTAGATTTTTATGCATTTAGTAAACTTTTTCGGGATATAAACATAAATTCATACTTGCTTATTTCGTGGGGAACACTACTTGGATATATAGGTAACCCTTGAAATCTCGTTTGAAAGATTCCTTTTTCTGATATACTAGGCTTTATACTCAGTGATATCTGGGGTATTATTCCGGGACTTCTGCTGAATGGAAGTTCTGACCTAGTCCTCGAATAATACTTTTCACAAATGCTTGAAACACAGCATCACCCTCAGCATATATGATAAGACAATAAAATTGCTTAGCAATGCTGTTGTAAAAAAAAGATCCTCTAAAGGGGACACACCTACAAGTTGAGTCATGATCTCTCTGCTGAACGGTAGTTCTGACCTGAGCTCTCATGATTCTTCATAAATTATTAACCCCTTACAGATATCATTTGTGTTATAATTAACTGTAAGACTGAATATTGGGATCTGGATACGGGAGTATATTCAAGAGGTGGGACACATGAATGGGTTTAAGTTCTTAAAATTCCTAATTCGTATCCTGAATCAGTTGAAATTTGTATGAAAATTTAAGTGGATCAGTATATCGACAATCTAAGTGAATTGTTTAATTCTTAATGTGTAATTAAGCTCAACGGTACTTGTGATTTATCAGAAACTGATATGATCCTCTGACGCATACTCAAACAAAAATATTGTCTGTGAATATGTTTGTATATATTTCTTTACTGCTTTATATTTTCATAAAATACAAAAAGATTTTTTATTCTGCTTTATTTTCGACAACCGATGACTGAGTGCTGAGTTTCAAAATCTAAGTAAGCTGATTGTGTTTCTGAAAATAAAACAAGTTCATTAATTTGAAACTTGAATTAAAAATCAAAAATCAAAAACAGTTTGTGATATCTCCAAGGTCATTAGTTTGGACTTGGTTGATTAACTGTGAGGGATTTGGATTCTTATACTGTTATAGAGCTAGTTTCCGATTCGATTCGATGAAACTGCCAAATTCATGAAAATTGTTTGTTTAAAATGTTTGAGTGAGCCAGGTTACAATTCCTGGATAGCTGAAATTTGAAATGCTACTACTTATAAATGTTTGAGTGATTGCAGATGATATTCCAGACTACGATCCCGGAAGCTGAGTCTAAGGGGGAGTCTGAAGACGAGCTCAAAGCAAGGGGGAGCTTGTAATTGAAAAGCAAGGTGTCGATCCCAAAGCACAGAAGCTTGACGAAAGGGGGAGCCTGATGAAGAAAAGAGTCTACAAAAAGGAGAAGCTGAAGCTGAAGACAGATCCACCGGGATTCTGTTCGAGAAGATTCAAAGAGAGAGAGAAAAAGAAGACGCTACGAGTTTGACTCAATGATCGAGATTGACTGCGGCAATATCCAAGGGGGAGTCTGTTAGTACACTTATGTCTATCGCCTTTGTCAATCCGAGTCGTAGCAAGAAACAGAAGAAAACGAGTTGTTATATAAGTCATAGTTAGTAAAAAGGGCAAGGTGGCATTATTGTAAATAAGGAAAACCTCCTTATAATCTTGTGCTTTATAGAGCCTTAGACTTAAGAATTAGGACTTTTGCTCATTTGGTGTTTTGAAGCTTTCTAGATCTAGAGAGAGAATCTAGAGAGAGAAAGTGATTCAAGGTTCTTGTACTTATCAAATCTTTCAATAGAATCACAATTATATTAAGTCTCGTGTGTTCGGTCACGTTCGTGTACGGATTCCGCACGTTTCACGTTCAGTTCGCAATCGTTTCGAAGTCTAAACCGGTCCTACAGAGTCACAACTATCGGATTATGATAATGAAGAATATCTATTAGACCCCCACAAAGCTCAATCTCAATCTAAATATGATACTAACGGAAGTCAATGATTTCAACACATTTAAGACATGTGAAGACTGGAGTCAATAAAAGGAAGCCGATTGTACTATTCGAAGACAGTGCAAACTGAATCAGAAGAAGTTGAGTGGTACTATTTAAAGGCAATGCAACTTGAATCAAAAGAAGCCTAAGCAAAGAAGACTACATCAAAGGTCAAGTCAAGCGATTATTACTGAAGATTGAATTCCACAGACTAAGAGCTATATGCAAAATTGAGGGGGAGTAATATACATGTACTCTTTTTCCTTAACTAAGTTTTGTCCCACTGGGTTTTCTTAGTAAGGTTTTAATGAGCCAGTATAACTGATCCTGAAGTGTCAGTTAATATCGGTCCTTAAGAACCGAGCCAATATATTCCAATGTATAATGTTGATAGTGTATAATATAAAATGTCTGAGGGGGAGTGTTATGAATGCAACCATTTTATGGCTCAATCTAATGTTTATGGGCTTTAGGCTTTTAGGGTTCTATTGTACTAGTATATATATACGATGTATATGTGAGATGATGAGATGAGTTTCTCTCTATTTCTCTCTTGTTTTGTCATATGTTCCACATTTTTAAGTACAGCAAAATTCTTGAAGTTTCAATCATATTCTATAGGAACAAATAACCTACGTTTCCCCATATTTAAAAATTTAAAAATAATATAATAAAATCAATTAACTTATTCGTTAATTTTAGGTTTTACAATTAGTCTTTACATTAATATTTATTCTAAATGTTTTATAAACAAAAGATATTCAAATAATAAATTTGTTAAAAATTGATTTTTCTTTCTTTTGATAAAGTAAAAAATAATAAAAGAGTTAATTGCCATTTTAGTCCCTGTGGTTTGTGCCATTTTGTCAGTTTAGTCCGAAGGTTTGAAACGTTGCCATTTTAGTCCAACTAGTTTCAAGCGTTGCCATTTTAATCCACTGGGTTAACTCCGTCCATTTTTTATGTTAGTTAGAAGGATAATTCAATCATTTTATATGATCGAATTGCCCTTCTAGTTAATAGAATTACATTTAAAATGACTGAAATGCCCTTCTAGTTAACAAAATAAAGGGATGAAGTTAATTCAGTGGACTAAAATGGTAACGTTCAAAACTAATTGACTAAAATGACAATATTTCAAACATTTGTATTAAATTGTTAAAATGACCCAAATCACAGGGACTACAATGTCTTTTAACTCATAATAATATGTACAAATTGTGCAAACTAATAATTAGCATGCTACCCCTATCTCCATTATCCACCCTTTGTTCCTGAAGGAAAAAAAATCTATTTTCCTACCGTATGTGGGTGGTGGCAACGCCTCTAATTTCCCCTTCATTCTCATCTATCACCACCACAACCACCACCATCATCACCACTAGTTGAAGTACTACATTCCTCACATGGATCTACTCTTTTCTTCCTTTATCTCACATATCCTCACCCTCTTTCTTGCTCTATCCTTACTCTCCAAAGGTATATATTTTTCAATACCTTTTATTTTTATTATTGATTTCTTAATTCCCATCTACATTTCATTGATGGTGGTGATTACCTATTTTTACGGCTAACTCACACACCCTCTAATCTTACTACTAAATCTAAAAATTTCTCTAACATAGTATACGAACCCTCAACCATATTAGAATAATACATTTACTACACGTCTTGATATCGCTAGACCACATTGTCTTTTCGCTCCTAGTTTCATTCATTTTTTTTCACTTGTAGGTGTGTTTGGAGAAAAATTCACATTTGTCAACAAATGTGACTACGCAGTATGGCCAGGCATACTCGCCAATGCCGGAAGTCCACCTCTGGACACCACAGGTTTCGAGCTCCTAGAACAGAGCTCCCGTTCATTCCCGGCTCCAACCGGTTGGTCCGGCCGTTTCTGGGCCCGAACCGGATGCAAATTCGACAGATCCGGTTCAGGTTCATGCCAAACTGGCGACTGCGGCTCTGGACAACTCGAATGTAACGGAGCCGGAGCCACACCGCCAACAACACTGGCAGAGTTCACATTGGGAACAACAGGCGGGTCAGACTTCTATGACGTCAGTTTAGTAGACGGGTATAATGTAGCTATGATTGTGGAAGTTTCGGGTGGGTCGGGTTTGTGTGCAACAACCGGGTGTGTTAGTGACTTGAACCGGGTGTGCCCGAGTGAGTTACGGGTGGACTCGGGTCTAGGTTATAAGAGCGCGTGTGAGGCGTTTGGGAGCCCAGAGTACTGTTGTAGCGGTCCGTATAATACACCCGCCACGTGTAAGCCGTCGGTGTATTCCCAAATGTTTAAGGCCGCTTGTCCTAGATCGTATAGCTACGCGTATGATGATCCAACTAGCACGTTTACGTGCGCTGGAGCAGATTATACGGTGACGTTTTGTCCTTCTTTGCCAAGGTTAGCAACTTTACTTGTACTTTATGTATTAGTAGTTGTAAATTTTATGGTCATTACAACTATTTAATGCATGAATGTATACACTGTGTTGCATACTAATGTTAACGCTCTGTTCTCGAGTAAACTTAACGAGGGATAAGAAAATAAAGTAAGAAAGAAAAGGACGAGAAAGGAAAAAAAATGTCTTTCTCACCATTTCCTCCCAAATCAGAAGGAAAGAAAAACTAAAGAATTTAGCATAGTTTTCATTTCCTTTCTTTTCCTTCATTAAATGAAACTCGAGAACACGACATGTTTTATTTTCCTTTTTTTTCCTTCCTTAAATGAAACTCTAAAACATAAAATATTTTTACTTCTTTTTTTATTTTCCTTATATTCCATTAGTAAACTCTGGAACACAACATAAGTGATAAGTCATGAATGTACAACATATAATTGGTGTATTTGTGTTTTGCCAGTCAGAAATCTTCTAGGGACATGTCTCCTCCTGCAACAACCGCCACCGATGCTAACGCTTACACCGCCCAAGACGGCGGTAACGAGTCCATATCCGGACCAGTTACAGAATCCGGATATGGGTACGCTTCATCGTCAGCTTCAGGGTTGGTGATGAAACAATGGTTAACCAGATGGGTTAACTCACTGGTCTCGTCAAGAGGGTTAATCCCTTCTTTCCGAGGATCGCCGGCTGGATCGTCTGGTGGTGGGTTTCCTGCACAAGGAAACAAACCGTGACTCGCAACAAGGAGGATGGGGTGGGGGGTGCTCCTTGTTACCACTCTCCGGCGTGAGAATCAGTAGTTTGCTTGGGAAGCAAGGTGTGATTAGTAGTAGTATTGAGAGAGTTCAGAAGTGCTACCTCAAACCTGGTTTGGGGTCAGTATTTATAGCCGAGGAGTGGAGGAGGGTAGTTGAGTAGCTAGCCTGACATCGCACAGCTATTTGCAGGTGTGTCAGACCTGTCGGATACTGTGGTGATGCCACGTCTTGCTGTGGTGTCAGACTGTTGTATACACGTGGGCTAGTAGGCGACTGTCCCCAGTGCCACTTGCACTGTGGTGTCAGACCCACTTGCCTTGTAAGCAGGATGCGGTGCGAAGCCGCATCGCTGCTTGCGGTCCTTGATGGAGTTTCCGCGTTGGTTGTTCCATCTATGATTCACGCGGGATGCGGTGTTGTGCCGCATCGCCTGCTGAGTGACTGTTCCTGTTGTCCAGATCCCTTGTCATGACGAAAATGTTCATAGGATGCGGTGCGGGGCCGCATCGCTATGTGTTACATTAGTTTCCGTCCTTAAGGTAATTCTTCTCATCAATGGACAGATTGGACCGTAGTGTTCGCATGTGCCCCCGCGGACACTGGAGAGTTTATTGCTGTTGGAGGTTTTTGATGAGGGTATTGGTCATTCGCGGTCGTGCTGACGCGATATTTGGGACCATACCCCTTCAAGTCCCCCCAGTCTAGTGTTCCTTCCGTATGCGAGTTGCATGTGGGAGGGATACTGGACTATGTTTTCTAGAAGGTTAAGTATGGGCCATGTAGATGGCGCCTTCTTTAAGTAGTAGGCCTTTCTAGTGGATTGTTTCTTCCTTTGAGACGGATGTCCGGTGAGCAAGTTCCGTCTGATGCGGAATTCTCAGCCAAGGACTTGGCTCTTGGTCTACCTTTTTCTGATGTCATCAGTCACCTGTTGGTGTTCCGAACCAACCTTTGAAACGGTGACTGATGTTGTTAGCAGGTTTCGAACCAACCTTTGAGATCGTGGCGGAAGAGTGTTCCGCCAGGTTCGAGCCAACCTTTGAGATGGTGACGGAAGGTGTCCGTTGCCGCGATTCTATGTTAGCTTATGCAAAGTTTGTAAGCACTTTGCTCGAGCTCTATGTTCAGCTGGATATCCAACGATGATCCCTATTTTGTGGGGTGTTCGTGTTTTCCAGTTTAGCTCTCTAGTAACCGCACGTCCTCTGCGGCTTATCTCTCAAGTAACCACACATCCTCTGAGGTTTAGCTTTCTAGTAACCGCATGTTCTTTGTGGTTACCTCGTTGCCGTACCTTGTTGGCTCTGTTCGTTTGAGGATCGTGGGGTAGTTGCGCCATTGTTGGCCGTGTTTGGTCGAACAATGTGAATCTGGACTATGGGCAGATAAACATGGTCATAGGAAGGGTTGTGCCCACCATTGTTTATTCTATGCGGTCCATAGGTGGGTAATTAGTCATAAGCAGACTTGTTACCGCTGTTCTGGAGCTACTTTCCTTCACGCTTTGGTGGAAAGTAGGTTTCCTTTAAGTAGTGTTGCCGGAGGAGACCAACTTAGATGCTTGGGAAGTTGGTTGAAACTCTTCCGCATTCGTTTTGTAGCCACTTTCCTTCATGCTTTGTTGAAAAGCAGTTTTCTTTGAAGTAGCTTTGCTCCACCGTGTGGAGGTTTAGTTGTGGCTCTTCCGTAGCTACCGTTCGCATAGTTGCGGTTTGTAGCAGCCACTCACGAGTGATTGCGGTTTGCAGCAAAGAACTCGCTTCTAGAAGTCTTGTAGCCTGGATGCAGCTCTTGAAGGTTCAGGAGACAGGGTTGCTGATGTGCGGTTTGCTTAGCATACTTGTCCTTTTCCTTAAGGAGAAGCTGTTTGCGTTCCCTCTGTGGTTGTGAATCGGATACGAGGGATTTGAAGACTGAAGAAGCTTTCCTGGAGTGCGGTTAACCGCATCATGAGAAGCGGTTTTCGCAGTCCAAAGAGCCATGCTGGTTCTTAGTATCTGACACACCTAGGTGGGGTTGTGTGTGTTATCTCCGCATATTCCACGTGTGCTCGTGGGTATGTGCGGTTTATCGTTATACCCCCTTATATAATTTGGATATATATATTTTTGCCTTTTTTCAGGGGTATGTAAAAAACGACATGCGGTATGGGTTATGGTGCGGTAAACCAGAGAAACCGCATGCCGCTTAAGTTTGGATAAGTTTGTCGCTTTTGTATTGTCCACGTGGCTGATAGCACGTGTGGGTTGTTGAGAGTCAGTAGAATTCTGACATGTGATGTTCTGAAAGGACTGGTGCATTGACCGAGGTCATAACTGCACTGTAGCAAGTAGTATAAAGGTCAAATCTGTCAGGCGCGTGGGCGGCCACGAACGCGCGTGGTAACCGTCAACTGAAAAGTTGCTGAACACGTGGCGAGACGTAAGTGGTCCTTTTTGAACTTTCCAAGTCGGTTACTCCATCGCATTAATTGCGATGAGTATATAAGGGGAAACCGTTTGGTTTCTCCTCACGTTGTTCAAAATTCAAAAAATTTCTCCGGTGGAAAGAGAATCCTCTTCATCTTCTCCGATCAATCTGCCTGTATTTCCGGTCATCTTCTGAGTTTTTCTTGTAATACTCTACCTCTCTCTTTCTTATCTGATGGCTGAACCATCCAACCCACACATTGTGGAGGGTGAAAACCCTGAAACCTCTTCTCCGGTGGCCGGAGAAGAAGAAGATGATGGTGGTAGCGCCCCTGGTGGTGGCTTGCCACCTTTGAAGTGGTCGAAAGCATCGTTCGACCAACTGATGATCAGTATACAAATGCCCTCCGAGTTTGGGGCTGTTCATCCCCAAGACGGTGACACCGGTGCTTGTGCTCCAGCCGGTTACGTGACCTTGTGGGCCGATTCTTTCATCGATGGTAATCTTCGCTTACCATTGACCGTTTTTGTTGCCGAGTGTTTGGAGCATTACGGGGTTCATATTTCTCAGATGAGCCCGTTTGGGTTTATTCGTATTAGACATTTTGAATCGACTTTTCGTGCCCTTGGTTTACCAGTCACCGTTGATAATTTCCGGGGGTTTTATCAGTTGACGGTGAACACAGGTTTCTTCTCCTTCCGAGAACGGTATGGAAGTGTCAAGTTGATGACCCCTCCCAAGGGTATTACCAAGTGGAAGAGCAAGTTCTTCTATGTTAAAGCTTGCGCGGTTGTTGTCAACATACCTTTGCGGAATGTTAATGAGCCTATCCCTGCGGAGGACATTGCCATTCCTAATTCGGAGAATGCGGAATGGTTCTCGCGGTTGAAGACTATAGAGCATAGGCTGCTGAAGAACACCGAGTTGTGGATGCTGCGGATGTTATTGACTAGGGCCGATAAGCATTCAAGGCCCGTTGTGCGGGAGAAAACTAGTGGTAAGTGTTTTTACTCTTGCGCGGTTTTATTATTCCCTTGTTTGCTTATTAATTTGAACTTGTACTATCAGAAGAAGTTGTTGAGCTGTGGAAGATATTTGATCCAAGTTTCACTGGCAAGGTTGATATTGTCCAGACTGCTGAAGGTGCAGGGTTTAATTTGACCATTCTCCATAACTTCCGCGTTCCTACACGCGAGGCACTGAAGGCACCCCTGCCGTAGGGCAAAGGTATAATTCATAGCTTTCTTTTCATGCCTTGTACTTTTTATGCTGCTGATAGTCTACCTGCAGGTACTCTTGGGGCCCTTGGAAAGTTTGAGTCAAGGGGTGCTCCCAGAAAGCATGCAGAGAAGAAACAAGTTGATAAACCCGTGCGGGGTCGCGGCAAGAAGAAAAATGAAGCTCCTGCGGTTCCGCAAGCAGCAGGTATCTCTCGATCTCACTTCCGCAGATATACCGATTATGTGGTAGTATCTGACACCCTTGAGGGCTTGGGTGTTCCAGGTGCTGGTGCGGCCACAGGTGGAACCACTGCGGGTTCGAAGGCTGCTGATGAGAAGAAAAGGAAAGCGGGGAAAGCTGTTGATGCTGGTGAGGGAAAGAAGCCGAAGATTCAGACCAGACGTCGGGCTTTTGTGGGACCAAGGAAACATGCGGTTGTTCCTGGTACGTGATGCATTACTTGGTCAAATATTTTGTATTTGTACTTGTAATTTAAAGTGTTTTTGCTTTGATTGCAGAACCCCAAGATGAAGGGTTTTCCATTTTTGATGCTCCTCTTTCTCCCCCGCGTGACACTACTGCGGGTGTGGGGGTTCACAAGGTTGTTACACCTGAGCCCTCTACGCGGGAGGACACTGGGAAGGGGCCTGCTGCCCAGATCCATAACACGGTGGATTCGCATGACAATGTCATTACCCCAGAGGATGCGGATGATCTGAACTTGAAATTTGGTTATACCGAAAAGCCAAAGTCTCCTGCTGCTGAGAAGGCTTCTGGTTCCAGTCCCGGGGGTGCGGGTTTTGTAGAGACTCCTATTCAGCCTGAAGAGTCTGAATTGGAGTATTATTATCGCTCCTATACGGAAGATCGGGCTATGGCTTACCACCGCCCTCCGTGGTCTGTGATGCAAGGGGATGACATTTCTGCAGATCCCTCTGCGTGTAGGGAGATTTTGGGTGGTCTGGGCACCCCATTTGAAATCAACCGGGCCCGTGCCTTACCAACTGAAGCCCAGATTAACCAACTCTCCTCCCTGCTTGTTGGGAGTTCTGTAATGGCCAGCACCATTATGGAAAACTATAAGGTGTTGGCTCGCAGGGAGGAGGAGAGTGTGCACTTGTGTGCAGAGGCTGAGGAGTTGGTTAAGGCTGCGCGTGAAGGTGCGGAGCAGCTTGAAAGGGATAGGGCTGCGTTTGAAAAGCATAAGCAGACTGAAGAGTGGGCTGCAACTGCTGAGCTTAAACAGGTTCGTACCCTTGCCAAACTGCTTTCCACTGAGCGCCGGAGTTGGAAAGAATGTCTTTCTAATGAGCGCGAGACACTTTCTAATGAGCGCAAGGCTTGGAAAGACTCTTGGTCCAAGCAGAATGAAACTCTCTTTCGTGTTCGCCAGGAGCTTGTCAATGCTAAGGCAGCAAATGCTGCGCTGGCTAAGGAGAAAACGGCAGCTGATGCGGCTGCCCAAGAGGCCAAAGAGGCAGAAGCTCGCCTCACCAAGGCGCTAGAAGAGGCCAAGGAGGCGGAGGTCCGCACTGCAAAAGCTCTTGAAGGGGCGAATGCTGACCGCACCACTTTGAGCAATACTATCTTGGGCCTCCAGGTATAAGTTTCTTGCTTTTGACTTTGTACATTTCACAAGTGTTTATTTTGTATACTTGTTTTTGTTTTGTTACCAGGCTGAATTGCGGACCCGGGGGGCCACTATTCAGGAGATTTCTGCCCGCCTTGAGGAGGTTGAAGCGCGGGCAAGAGAGGCTGAGGAGGCTAGAGATAGTCTTGATTCGTCGCTTAAGTTGCTCAAGGCTGACCAGGAATGGATGCGTATGCACGGGATCGGGCATGTAAGCGTTCGTTGCTTTTGTTATTTTTGTTATATGTTTGCCTTTGATAACCTTTGTGTTTTTTGTATCACAGATTGTTGCATCTATCCTTGATGCTCCTGAGACTGTATCAGGTGTTAACGAGATCAAGGAGCGTGCCCGGGATGCTGGTTTTAAAGCTGGCTATAACCGCTGTATTAGTCATTTGAATGTTGCAGCTCGTGGCGGACATACTGATGAGCGATCCGGGTTTCACGGCGTGGATACTGAAGCGCTTCTTGATGCTGCGGTTGAGATGTATAACGAAACAACCATTTCTGATCTCGAGGAGCTTGAAAAGCGTTTAGAAGCGGAGGACTATGTGGACCGCTTGCGAGTGTTATACGGTGATGAAGAAGATGAGGAAAAACCTTTTGTGGCCAGCAAGGATGGTGAAGGTTCCAGCGGCACGAAGAAAGATTAGGTTGGCCTGCGTGCCTTGTTCGTATTTGTGTAAAACTTTATGTAAATTTCCTGTGCACCGCGCAGGTGTAGGAATTTTTTGAATATAAAGAATTGTTCCGTTCAATTTGTACAAGTGTTGTTACTACTTGCATTTTTGAATTCGTAGGAGTTTAATGTTACTATGAGTAACACAACCTGTAATTGCCTTTTGCATGTCTAGATGATATGCAAGTATGAAGGCTTGTCTTTGACAGACAAATGGTGTTGCCATTGCTGGCCTATTATAATAGTTGCGTGTGTTTACCTCTCTGTGTGGGTATTACGAATGAAGATTTTGCCAATCTGTTTTTGTATATACCTCAGAGTGGAACACGCATTTATAATAGAAATAAATAAACAATATTGCATTGAATCGTCTATTTATTTATTTGCAAATGGCCCGTGGCCTGATAGGTTACATGGTAAATGTAAAAACAAACATGGCTTACATATAACAGCGTCGAAGCTGTTGTGCGTTCCATGTGCGTGCGATAGTTTCGCCTTCCAATGTTTGAAGTTTATACGCACCTTTGCCCAAGACCTCTTGGATAAGGTAGGGTCCTTCCCACTTGGGGGCAAGTTTCCCTGGGCGTTCCGCGTTAGATGCTTCATTATCACGAAGGACGTAGTCTCCCGGGTTGAAAGTACAAATGCGAACGCGTGCATTGTAGTACTTTTCGAGTTTTGTCTTGTATTTGGCCTCATTGATGGCTGCGTTTTTACGCCTTTCTTCCAAGAGGTCTAGATCAACCTTGCGTTCCTCATTGTTGTCTATCTTGTTGATAGCCAACATTCTAGGTGATGGGAGGCCTACTTCCGCGGGGATGATCGCTTCAGTGCCATAGACCAGGCTGAAGGGTGTCTCACCGTTGCTTGTTTTTGGGCTTGTCCTGTGAGCCCATAGAATACTTGGGAGTTCATCAACCCAGCCGCGTCTGGCTGTTCCCAACCGTGCTTTGATGCCTTCCACTAAGCTTTTATTGATACTCTCAACTTGGCCGTTCCCTTGCAGATGCGCCACTGAGGAGAATATGTGTTCAATGTTTAGCTCTTTTAGCCATTTTTGAAAGTCATCAGCGGCGAAGTTGGTACCGTTATCGGTGACGATGCACATTGGTAGACCGAAACGGCAGATGATATGTTCCCACACGAATTTCCTTGTTATCATAGCGGTGTTTGATGCAAGTGGCTTTGCCTCTACCCATTTTGTAAAGTAATCAACGGCCACTATGATAAACTTCACTGCACCGGGTGCGTCTGGAAACGGTCCCACCACATCGATTGCCCATTTTTGGAATGGCCATGCGGTGGTGACAGGGATCAGGTTGTTCTTGGGACGCAAGGTCTTGGGAGCATGTCGCTGGCAATTGAAACACTTGCGTAAGACTTTGACTGCGTCCAGGTGCATGCCGGGCCAATAGTACCCGGCGTTCATGATTTTGGCCACGACCATGCGTGGGCCCGCGTGTATGCCACATATTCCCTCGTGAATTTCTTTGATAAGGTATATGGCATCTTCGGGGTTGACGCATCGTAGGAGTGGCCCCAGGTATGATTTACGGTATAAGATACCGTCTCCTATTTGGTAATGACACGCTTTGTATTGTAGCTTGCGTGCCTCTGCCTTGCTTTCGGGAGTAACACCTGATTGTAAATATGCAATTATTGGTGTCATCCAGGAGGTTATACCGTATTGGATGACATTAACTTGGCGCAGGGGTACTGAAGGATTTTGCAGAATCTCGATGCGCACCTCTTTTGCCAGGTGTTGGAAGCTGGTGGATGCGAGTTTTGAGAGTGCATCCGCGGGTTTATTGTCACTCCTGTTGATATGGTGAATATTGAAGGAGGTGAACTTTGATTTTAGTTGCAAGGCTTGTTCGAGGTAGAGGATCATGATATCCCCTCTTGAGGCATAATCGCCGCGCATCTGCCCTGCAACCAATAGTGAGTCGACGTGTGCTTCCAAATGTTGGACGTCGAGTTTGACTGCCAACCGTAGCCCTGCCAATAGAGCCTCGTACTCCGCTTCGTTATTCGTGCTTTTGAAATCAAGGCGGATTGCATAGGTTAGCTCTTGGCCATCGGGGCTTATGAGTCGCAGACCTGCACCAGCACCATCTTCGTTGGATGCACCATCTGTATATAGTGCCCAGGTTTCTGTGGAGGATGGTGTTGATGGTGGGTTTTGTTCTTCTTCGCATTCTTGAATGCGGTTTCCTGGTACTTCAGCAGCGAAATCAGCCAAAATTTGGCCTTTGATTGCGGGGCGTGGCTTATAATTCAGTGAGAGTGCGCCCAGCTCAATTGCCCATTTTGCTAACCTCCCATAGATGTCGGGTTTAGATAGGATCGGGCCGATCCTGTAGTTGGTTAGTACTGTGATGACGTGGTTGGCGAAGTAGCGTCGTAGGCGTCTCGAAGCGTGCACCAGTGCGAGTACTGTGACACCTGTGTCACTCCAACCATCAATCAAATGCCAAACCAATGAAATATTGTATTTCATACTTGGGATTTGTAAAAATATGTGTATCGTTTGCACATATCGACTCTTGTTCGATTTCAAGCTTTAAATCGCTTTCTGGAGGGTTATACGCGCTCTGATGTGTAGATATAACCAGTTTAATCCAACGAACACTCCGGAATAGTGAAATAGGCTTAACATACCTTAAATAACCTTTACATAACTTAGATATAAGTTTTGGAAGGTTTGGTGTGGTGAAATCAAAGTTTATTCGCTTACAGGGACTGAATTTGACAAATTGCGAAAGTATGCCAATTTGAACTGTAACAGACATTCCGGAACATGACCATAAGTTAAACACACCTTAAATATCCTTTACATAGCTTAGAAATAGGCTTTAAGGGGTTCGGTGTGCTAAAATAAACTTTTGGGTCATTCAGGGACTAAAAGTGTCAAAAAGTGCACAAGTTTGCATTTTTACGCATAACTTACGTTCTGAATACATCCGGACTTCCAAAAATTTATGTAAGCACTAAAATATTTTATTTTAGTGTTCGCCATAAGAAAAATCCATTCGTCGCGTCATTTGGATCGTTTTTCGCGCTTATGCGCATTCCGTCGTAATTAACCGAACAACGCAATCGTACAGCCAAACGAACCGACATCTGAGATATTTTTGAACACATTTTAAGTTCCCTATACTTTAACTTCATTTTAGAGCTTTGAAATGGGGTTAACGGGCCTTAAACGTGTCGAAAATGACCTTATTACATAACAGGGACTAAAATGGTAATTCTGCCAAACTTGTATGCCTACGATGCGCATGCACTTTTGCCCTACGATGCGTAGGGGGTCTGCAGACCAGATGCAGAGTACTTAATAGCCTGTTTGCAGCAGTTTAACTCACAACCACACACTCACATTTGTCTAGTCAGCTGATAAGAACCCATTTTTAGTCACCATAACATTCCAACACATGTACGCACAAGATTCGATCACATTTTCCAAGAAACGATCCTAACGGTTCGGGTATTCCTATAAATACCCATCCACCCCATTGCAAAACTTACAAGAATTCTGATTTGAGGAGCTCTAAGTTGAAACCATTGTTTCATACCTGAGCTACTTGAATCGGGATTAGCATTCGGGGACCCTTCGTAAGTATTCTTTCGTTCTTTTCCTTATTTTATTGCTTTTCGAGTCTTTCGAGTCTGAAAGTCAAACTTTGTTTGACTTTCTGCGTTGACCAGTAATGGTCAATGCGAAGTTCGTTTGAACTTCGCAACGTGAGTGTAATCACGTTGGTTATAGTCCCTTGGGACTATGCCTACTGATTACCACGTTGTCTAGGGTCGTAGGGTAAGCGATCTAATAAATCGCTTATACCTTCGAACCCGACCCAGTTTGGTCGATCATTAGGATCCGACCAAATACACTAGGTGACCATAGTATATAGGGAATAACCTTCCGAGGTTATACCTTATGGTCACATCGTTTAAGTAGTTGTATGATAGGTAGTTTATATGCCTTAGGTAAATTACCAGAATACCCTTTTCATGTATAATTGGTAATTAAGCATATGTAACCTAAACTTTGGTCACATAACTGATTATGTAACATGTTTAGGCATATAACACTTGTCATAGGACTAGTTAGGCGGTCCGAACGCGTTTCACGCGAACGACGCGTTAAAGTAGCATAAGCTACCTAAACGGGTCGTAATGGGTCGTAAGCACTTAGGTTAAGTTTCATTTAGTATGTAGGCTTTGTTAAACCAAATGACACGAGTCTCTACACTCGTTTGGTTTACAAACCCTAATGCTACCCGATCTTCCGATCTAGGTCCGGTTAATTAACATAGTTACCTATATTAGGTGCCGTTTGATTCCGTGATCTCTAGCATTGCTTGGTGGTTATCTTAGGACTTCTGAGCAATCTCAAGTGAGTACATAGAACCCCTCTTTTACTGTTTTCCAAACGTTTTGGGGTGAAACACATGTGCCTGCTTGTTACTTTCATGCTTTCCTGTTTTGACATCATATACTTGCTATGTTCATTAGTACATTATAGTACATGATTTCATTACATTTCATGCTATGTATGCCCATTGTGTGCGTACTTAGTACATCGTTTTACATTACATTTCATGCTATGTATGTCTGTTGTTGCATACTTAGTCCAGCTCACATGCTATGTATGTCTGTTGTTGCATACTTAGTACAGTTCACATGCTAGGTATGTTCAATCGTTGCATTGTTCATCATAATTAGTACATTTGTTATTCATCACATGCTTACATTTTGACATTTATATACTTATTACATGATTTACATTGATCATGCATTTCCACAAAACATAACTTTGATTTAAACCAAGTTTTACTTCAATACTTTGTTTTGTGCATTTTCATCTATGGTTTAGTTGATGCATTTCACTAGCCATACATATCATTTTGGTTACACATTACATGACTTATATCTTGACATAAACATTTTGACATATTATTCAATACGTTTGGCAATTGGTTTAAACATGAACATTTTACTTTGGTAGTTTGGTTTGAGTAAGTGATTAAGTAACGAGGCGTGTGTAATATGATACAAGCATGGTGGATACGCCGCTGGTACTTCCTATATATAAGTGTTTGTATGGTATTTCATGTCGTAGCGTTATTTGAATCATTTCAGTTTGATACATATAACATTTTATACAAATAACATACTTTTCACAATACATTGTTTTACAAACAACTTATCTTATACAAACTCATTTTACATGGTTATTCATTTAACCTTACATTTATTTATACATATCATATGATCTTATCGTTTTTCAAATGATTTACAAGACAAAGCAAATTACAAGGTTCATGACTAAACATTTTCTCAAACATAAGTCATGAAACCTATTTTCACAAAACCTATGTATCTCACAGGCATTTTTATGCTGACGTACCTATTTTCACATGTGTTTTTCAGGAGCTGTTGCATAAGATGATCAAGATACACATAGGCAGACTTGGGCTTTAGTGACAATAAAAGATGCAAGACTAGTTAATTATGTTGTATTTCTTTGTTTGTTAAGACATTGTAACACTTTTAATCAATAAAACGAAACTTCAATTGCCATGGATTTGAAACATTAATTCTGTTACAACACTCCCCGACGTTTCCGCCACGTTTTGTATGTTCTACGTGGTCGGGGTGTGACAAGTACTAACTTTTCCATGATGGAATACCTTGTCTCTGGCTCGTTGAGCATTTTGCTGATGTAGTAGATGGGTGTTTGAACTCCTTCCCGCTCCACTATGAGTACCGCGCCTACCGCGCTGTTTGCGGCAGACAGGTACAGAATAAGTGGCTCATCTTTTCGTGGTGCAGTTAAAGTTGGGAGCTGGATCAAACACTCTTTCATCTCCCGGAAAGCTTTTTCGGCCTCTGCGGTCCATTGGAATTGTTCCTTTTTAAGGCAGCTCCGCAGGGTCTTGATGAAAGGGTATGACTTAGCCGCGTGGTTGGCTAAGAATCTGTTTAGTGAGGCTAACCTGCCGGCTAGTCGTTGCATTTCTTTCATCGTTGAGGGCGATGGCATGCGTTCGATCGCCTGAACCTTTTCCGGGTTTACCTTGAATCCATCTTTGGTTACGATGAATCCGAGGAATTTGCCTTCTTCCATTCCAAACGAGCATTTTCCTGGATTAAGCTTCAAGTTGACGCTTCGCAGAGTCTGGAATTTTCTTTCGATATCGTTGAGCATGGTGTCTTCTTCCATGCTCATGACGACCAGGTCGTCCATATAGATTTCGACACTTTTGCTGATTTGACCGCGAAAAGTGTCGTTCATCAACTTTTGATAGGTTACCCCAGCGTTGCGCAACCCGAACGACATTTTGGTGTAACAGTAGTTCCCGGTAGGAGTGCGAAATGCCGTTTTGTCTTCATCTTCGATTGCCATCTGTACTTGGTGGTAGCCTTTGTAACAATCGAGGAAGCACTTCCATCGAAATGGTGCGAGGTTATCGACCTTCTCGTCGATCTCCGGAAGTGCGTAACAATCCTTGGGGCAGGCCTTATTGAGGTCTTTGTAATCGACACACATGCGCCAGCCCCCGCTTGGTTTTTCGACCATGACTGGGTTAGATAACCAAGTCTGGTATTTGACTTCTCGCAGGATACCTGCGGAGAGCAGCTCCTGTACCTGCTCTTCCATCGCCGCGTTTTTTGCTGATCCAAGGTGGCGTTGGCCTTGGATCACTGGCTTGATACCTGGCATGGTATTCAAAAAGTGTTGCGCTATGTTGCGCGGTACCCCTGTCATGTCTGCGGGTGTCCACGCAAAAATGTCTTGGTTCTTGAAGAGTAATTGCTTCAGGCGCGCTCTGATGGTAGGTGTCAAGGCATGGCCCAACGTGACCGTTTGCTCTGGGTGCCTTGCGTTAAGCACCCATTTTTCTGGTTGCGTGTTGGGGGTGGGCCTTGCTACCTTGGCTGGACGCAGGTCGTCCGTAGACAGAACTTCCCTTCTGGCGTATATTATCGCGACCCCCGTCTCGGTTGGGAAACCGATAGCGGAGTAAGGGACGGATGTGATCATGTTAAAATCACCCTGGGATTCTCTCCCGAGAAGTACGTCGTATTTGGAGGTGTGCGGTAAAACCATGAAGTTTACCTCCTCCGTTCTTGTGTGCCTCCCGTTGGTGAGGCGCACAGGAAAAGTAATCTGACCCAGGGGGAATACGGTTTCCCCTGCAAACCCGGCCAACGGGTAATCCGCTGGTTGCAGTCGATCTTTGTCTTCTTGATCGAACTGGTTGAAGCATTGCTCGTATATAATATCGGATGTACTGCCTGGGTCGATGAACAATCGCTCAGTACAGTAGTGAGCTAAGTGGCCTGTGATAACCACGGCGCGTCTATCGCGCGGGCCGCCTCGGACTTTTGGAAAAACGACTTGCTCGTCCTTCCAGTCATTCTCCGGTCTTCTTCCTGCCTTGCGCGGCCTTCCTTTTCCTCCGTTGATCATGTGGGTAGAGGCTACGTGCATGGTCCTCTTCCCCGTGGAGGTGCCCTCATTGTGGGGAGTGATGCGCTTGGTAGCTTTTTGCGCGCCTGACAACAGGTGTTGCAGTTTTCCCTCTTTTAGGGCTCGCTCAATCTCCAGTCGGAGACTGATGCAGCTGTTTGTTGTGTGGCCGTTGTCCTTGTGATACTCGCAGTAGAGTGCGAGATCTTGGTTCTTTTTGGACTTCATCGGTTGGGCCGGTCGCAGGAAGTGTGCGTCCGTGAGAAGAACGTCGCTTGGCGACTGGTTAATCTCGGTCCAGCTGCGGTCCCGAGATTCCTTTTTTGATGCCCGATTTTCACGCTGGGCGTTGATTGTAGTCCTTGCGTCGGGCTGGTTGCTTCGTGGGACATACGGTCTGGAATCGCTGCCACGATTCCATGTGTCCCGGTTGCGCTTATTGTTGCGCTTCGGCTCTTGGCGGGAAGACTGACCTTCCGCCTGAGGTTGTGTCTTTGACATGTGCGGTCTTAGGGACCGCCGAGTCTGGGCGTATGTCTTGACCGCGGCCATGACATCTTCCCACTTCTTAGGCAAACCATCTTTGCCAGAGATATTCATAACCATTTGCTCGTCTTTAACGGCGACAATGAAATGGTTACGCGCCATTTGGTCGGCGACGTCGCCTATCTCTAGGCACTCTTTATTGTAACGGACAACGAACGCTTCCAGCGATTCGTTATCCCTGCGCCAGATGTTCATGACGTCCATGGAATCACGTTCATGGCGTCGCTGCTGGCTAAAGTGCGCGAGGAACTTCTCTTGCAAGTCCTCGAATGAGGTCAGTGACCCTGGTGGTAAAGAATCGAACCATGCCCTAGCCAGACCTGTTAGGGCCTGGGGGAAAAAATGGCACCAGGTGGGTTCATCCCATCTACCGTTGCACCCGGCACCGACGTAGATGTTGTTGTGATCATCTGGGTCGGTCGAACCGTTGTATTTCCCAATGTTTAATGGGAATTTTGTGGTGGTGACATCGGCGTGGGCGATTTCTGGGACAAACTTGGAGTTTTCGGACGCCGATTTCGGCCTGTAAGGTTGTCCGCGGTGCTGCTTTGTAGCGCGGAGGTACGTAGTGTGGGGATAAGTGGGAGGAACGTAGTTCCGTCCTCCCGGTCTGCTACTGGTGGCATGGGATTCCGCGCGGTATGTACCATCGTCCGGGTCGGTATAGCCTTGCCCTTCACGGTAGGAGTGGGGTCCCAATCGGCTGTGAATGCCTAAACCGTGGTGGGCTGTAGACTGTCGCCTAGTTTCGCCGTGTGGCCCTAGGCGACTCTGTATATGGCTCCTGTGGCGGGACCCATATGTGGAGTCGTCCTCATGAAGTGTGCGGACATCGCAGTAAGAGGAACCGCGATCTTCGTGCCTGCTTCTGGAGGCCGGATGTGATGGGGCTCTGCCTTCGTACTGTAAAGTACGACCTGCAGGGGTGTGTGGTGCTGGGGTGGGTCCCACAGATACCTGCGCTTCTGCGCAAGCTCTGTTATATGTTGCAGCCAGCATAGCTGCTTGTTGGTCGTACCAGGCATGAAGGTTCATGCCTGCAGGTATCACAGGAGCGTACTGTGATAAATCGTGTCCAAACGTAAGGGATGCGCCCCCTTGCGTTGATGTGCCAATGTGTTCAGCATTTGGGCCTGGGGGAATGGTTCCTGCAGGCCCTTGGTTTGTGGGGTTTAGGTTATCCCCGGTGGTGTTGTTTTGACGATCAGACATGATCTTTGGAGAGAAAGGGATGGTTGGAAAAAAGTGCTAAGATCCCCACGGTGGGCGCCAATGATGAAACAATGGTTAACCAGATGGGTTAACTCACTGGTCTCGTCAAGAGGGTTAATCCCTTCTTTCCGAGGATCGCCGGCTGGATCGTCTGGTGGTGGGTTTCCTGCACAAGGAAACAAACCGTGACTCGCAACAAGGAGGATGGGGTGGGGGGTGCTCCTTGTACCACTCTCCGGCGTGAGAATCAGTAGTTTGCTTGGGAAGCAAGGTGTGATTAGTAGTAGTATTGAGAGAGTTCAGAAGTGCTACCTCAAACCTGGTTTGGGGTCAGTATTTATAGCCGAGGAGTGGAGGAGGGTAGTTGAGTAGCTAGCCTGACATCGCACAGCTATTTGCAGGTGTGTCAGACCTGTCGGATACTGTGGTGATGCCACGTCTTGCTGTGGTGTCAGACTGTTGTATACACGTGGGCTAGTAGGCGACTGTCCCCAGTGCCACTTGCACTGTGGTGTCAGACCCACTTGCCTTGTAAGCAGGATGCGGTGCGAAGCCGCATCGCTGCTTGCGGTCCTTGATGGAGTTTCCGCGTTGGTTGTTCCATCTATGATTCACGCGGGATGCGGTGTTGTGCCGCATCGCCTGCTGAGTGACTGTTCCTGTTGTCCAGATCCCTTGTCGTGACGAAAATGTTCATAGGATGCGGTGCGGGGCCGCATCGCTATGTGTTACATTAGTTTCCGTCCTTAAGGTAATTCTTCTCATCAATGGACAGATTGGACCGCAGTGTTCGCATGTGCCCCCGCGGACACTAGATAGTTTATTGCTGTTGGAGGTTTTTGATGAGGGTATTGGTCATTCGCGGTCGTGCTGACGCGATATTTGGGACCATACCCCTTCAGTTGGGCTCAGAATCAGACACGGGATCCGGTTCAGTATCCGGGACCGGATCAGGAACCGAAGCCCTTGAGGCTAATGAATCATGGTTAGTTGGTTTAGCCAGGGGTGGTTCAACAAAGACTCAGCCTTTTGATGCCACAATCCCTTTAATCATTTTCATCTTGTTTTTCTTGGGGTAGCTTTTTTTCTTCAGAGCTAAAGTTTCAAAATCCTGAGTGGCGTGCAAATTTAGATGCATAAAGTACAAGTTAAAGTAGCTGCACTTCTCTGGATTTAGTTACTTCAGCTTTAGCTTTTGAGGAAAAAAAAACATATCGTTGGGAGCGGGCCGAATGTAAAATGGACGGTAGTGTCCTTGCAAAAAGGTAAGAATGTGGTATCTGAGGGGTAATAATGTGATATTGTATAATTTTTTTTTTATATTAGTTGATTTGGAGTTTGCAAAAAGAGCTGTTTGGAAACGATGTAATTTGTATAAACACTTTCTATATTCGGCTGTTTAAATATGATAGTTTTTTTAACAGCAAGGAACGACGTGCCAATTAATGTGACACCGGACGCTGTGGTTAAGGTTGACTACTCGACCGCCGCCAGCCTCTTGGCTCTCTCCAGATGCTCGGAAACCTGATTTCCACGGCACAACAGTGGAATAATCGGTAAAGCATCGTCTCTCATCCAAGTCGAACCGGTGCCACCCGTATTCGCTCTTCACATGGATGCCACAGAAAATAACGAGGAGAGTAAGAATCGAAACTGAGTCACAAGTAACGCTAAACCCATCCGCGGTCCGGGTACATTTGATTAACACCATCCAAACTCAGTGTATATTTTAATATCACAATAACTTCTTGTCCAACTATTAAGAACATCAATAACTATGTCTATATTTAAGATAATAATGACTTTTGATTCGATTGCGATTAGTAACTACAACTGTTCTTGAATTGTCATACATTGAATTGTCATACATACTAACTTAACATCTTACATCTAATTCGCACAATTTAAAATATTTGGTTAATTATTTATAAATTGATTAACATATGAATTGCTAACACCATTAAATGAAGATAAATGAGATCTATCAATGTTACTTGTTTACGAAAGTATTAAAATAAAAAAAAACTATCAATGACAATCAAACGTAGATTATATTTATTGGCGTAAAAAAATTACACAACATTTCATAAATTGAATAAATCATAAAAATTATTTTGTTTAATCAATTATTGCACAACATTTCATAAATTGAATAAATCATAAAAAAATTATTTTGTTTACTCTACTAAGTTTATACGACCAACACTAACTAACAAACATATTCTAAACATAATAAACCAATTAAAGTACCACGTTAATTGCGAAACATTGAATCTCCATATACAAGAATACACTAACCACAAAAAAACAACCACAAACATAATAGTATGTATATAACACAAAGATAACAATAAACAACTAAATACAAAACCATAACTAAACATGTGGTGAAAATATAGTTTCAATATAGGTTGCACCTATGATGCCTTGCGTAAAGATGATAGAAAAAAACCATGCATCTTCTTTGCCCTTACGTTTATCTCAGCAACCTCACCCCATTAGTGTACTATAATTAATTTGTCATTTCTATCAATATACTACACAGATGACCCTATCATCAATGGCATAAACACACGAGGTACAAAAGACACCACTTTCGACCAAGTTTTGTTTTGCAGATGCCACAATTGAACATCTATACTACACATTCCAATACTAACCAACATATGAAGTTCATGTCTTATAGTCACCAACTGACCTATAGTTTCCACACTCAGTGTATATGGGTACCCTACATTTTCTATTACCTTCGACTCAACATCCAAATGAAGAACCGTTGTGTTACGCATACACCAGAATTTGGTCAATACAAAATACAAACTATTTCCACAAAACGTCCCAACGGACCAACTATAGATACCAATATCATATGGACTGTAAATTAAGAACCTTGGAGTTGACCATGAACCTTCACTAAATGAATAAATGTTAACAGTCAACCTGAAATGAGTGCGTTTAATGTGCACAATACTGTAATCGCCAGCAGACGCCACAATTGAACATCTACATTACACATTCCAATACTAACCAACATATGAAGTTCATGTCGTATAGTCACCAACTGACCTATAGATTCCACACTCAGTGTATCTGGGTACCCTACATTTTCTATTACCTTCGACTCAACATCCAAACGAAGAACCGTTGTGTTACCTATGCACCAGAATTTGGTCAATACAAAATACAAACTATTTCCACAAAACGTCCCAACAAACCAACTATAGATACCAATATCATATGGACTGTAAATTAAGAACCTTGGAGTTGACCATGAACCTTCACTAAATGAATAGATGTTAACAGTCAACCTGAAATGAGTGCGTTTAATGTGCACAATACTGTAATCGCCAGCAGAGTCAACACAAAACCTAAGACTATCATCATCCATTTGTAAAAGCCCCGAGAATTAGAATTTTTGAGCATCTTGAACACACGAGTTAGTGGATTCCAAACAACTAATTCACCAGTATTACATAGGTAAACACATACCATCCCATCCAAACTTGCTAGAAATATCACATTACATGGATGAGCGTTGAATGGAATGTGAAGATTAGTGCCTAAAACACTTCTAGGAGATTCAACATCCACTTAACGAATCACACACGATGATTTGTCAAGAGAAATTATTTTTTGGTCATCTAATATTCGCAAGAAATGACAATTATTCTTAGCAAACTCAGGCGTTGAAAGATAGGCTAACCATTCTTTACACATAGCCTTGCACCGTGTAACAGCCTTTGCCGGAAGTCTTGGAATATCCTCATCAATATTAACAGAGACGGAAGATCCTTCATATTCACTTACGATTATGTTTGAATTAGAAATACTTACGTCGATACAGAGAGGAAGAAAACAGATATGCAAAGTGATTCATTTGAAAAATGAAAACCTACATAAAAACTACCCCAATTAATAGTTAACGCGGGTGAGTAAAAAGTCCTAAAACTATGGGTACTGGGTAGTAATTGGTTTTTACATACTATGGGCGATAGGGGGTAAATAAAAGTAGCTAACCATATATATTAGAAACCGTTTCTAATTTTGAGGTAAACATATACACATACACAGGTATATTTTTATTAATGAATTTTATTTTTATAAATTATTGTGTTATTGTAATTGTGAAAATAATTACATCGTATTTTTTGTAGCATTGTGTTTTATATATTATTTTGTCTTTTTCAAAAAAAATATTGTTTTTTATACAAAATTGTCTTATTGAAAAGGAATGAGAACCACAGAAAAAAGTAGGAAGTTAATTACACAATGTAATATATAAAAATAGACAACTACAAAAAATCAAATATAAAAAAAAACAGAAGATCAATAACACAATGATACACAAAATACACAATAACAATATTCCCAAAAAAAAAAAAACATTCCAGTAAGAACTATTCCTTAACTGCACATAATACAACGTGGTAAGTTTCTAATTCTCCTTAACTGCACAATAGGTAACCACTATTTAATTTAAAAAAATTAACAAATTCAATACGTTATTTAATGACCAAATTACAAGTAAAAAATTATGAAAACTATGACCAGTACATCCATTTTGTTATGACTAAACAATTACTAACTTTAAATAGAAAGATTAAACCACAAACACAAAACGAATAATTATTTAAAACAGTAATTAAGTACATAAAGAACTAATACATAATCGGTAAAGCATACACAAAGCAATAACATTTAACAAACTTAAAAGCATTCTAAAATTGCAACTTCAATTCAATAGAACACTTTAGGGAATCTAAAATGATCGCAATTTTTCTAACTTATGCAGATCTTTCTTTTTCTCATCAAGGGTAAAAACCACGGTAATGTCACGAATTACTAATGCTGGCAAAGACATCAGTTTTGTAGTTACCTTGTCTTTTTTGTTAATACACTTCGACAAACGTGTGTAACACTACTTTAACACATCATTACACAACACATCCCTACTGTATTGTAGAAGAACCTGCCTAATTAATTCACCCTTCACATCGCCGTCTGCTGGTGGTGATGATGAAGATGATGCCATCATATGAGAAATTCAATAATAGCTTACACAAAAGATATAGGGTATATGATAACACTATTAGAAGTAATGCATGTCTACATGTTTATAAAAGAAAACCTGATAGATTATACCTACCATTCAAATAACATTAACTCACCATGTTTAATACCTTTTAATGCTGTAGATGAACAACCATATTTACTTACAAATTAAAAATGTAAGATTTACTTCTTAAATTCAAATGAACCAACACAGATGGCACCCAAATAAATTCACACATGTACACCACTGACACAAATATTTCTATTTTTTTTATAAATATACTTGTCCCACATTGTTCCCGGTCACACATTCCTCATATATAGGCCACTACAATACTACCAATAACCCACCCAAGTATTTTCTCAGAAAAATAAATGCCGCCAAAACATGTCTTCTTCCACTAACTAACATAATGGAAGCAACGAAGAAGTACAAAACATTCTTAGAATGAACTATAAGAAACTCAGGCGGAATGGTGACAACTTTTCAAATCGAAGACATAAAAAAATACACAAAAAACCCTCTCTCAAATTGTGACATCCCTGAGTCTACTGATCGTACAAAAGCCTTGGAGTACCTTGGAAATCAGCTGGTACCGAACAACGAAATAGCTTGCAAGTTGAGAGACCTGACCGAAAGTATTATTAACGAAAATAAAGAAAAGATGGTGGTTTTGGATAACATCATGAAATATAAAGAATAGTAAGGCTATGCTTGCATGGGGATGATATGTCGTGTTTTAACCTTTTTGGGTTTGTTTGATTATGTGATGACCTTTTATCTTTGTTGGATCATTTGTTGAAAATGTAAACATGTTTCATGAATGTTTATCATGCTTTAACTTATTAATGTTTTGTTTTATATATGCAGTTATAAAATTATGCTTAATGTTTTTAATTAGATTATCATACATTTGCATGTGTTGTCTTCTGACATATTAATGTAGTGTTTACCTATGCAAGTGTACAAGTATTCTTAATGTCTTAATTAGTCGTATAGAAAGGTAATACATATCATATCATGTAAAGCCATTATTAAATGCAAAAGGCAATTAAAAAGATTGCTTAGTATTTACACCAGGTATTTAGGTAAACATATACACCAACGGACTGTTATTGTCCTTTTTACCTGATTTTTCTTTTCACCAAGAGATTGTGATTTTTTGTTATAAATTTGTTGTTGGTTTCGTGTAACATTGTGATTTTAAGAATTTATTATGCTCTTAAATATTAAATTGTCTCATTACCATTGTGTTTTTCTGTATCACAAAACATTGTGTTTTTTTTTTTTTGTACAACTTTGTGTTATTAAAACACAATCACATGCAATCATAATTATATACGTATAAAGGTAATATTAAAATCATACAAACTCAATGACTATTTAAGATGATAATATACCACATTAATTCATAAAGATTCAATGTCGTTGTGACAAAATATACCACAGATTAAACATCCACAAACATCGATTAGTAACTGCTTAAAACAACGAAAAACAATAAAAGACTCTATTTTTTATTAACTTTTTAACAATTTATATTCTAATATTACTAACAATTTATTCTTATTTGTAGTGGCTACCTGAACACATCGGAATTTTCGCTGGTTTACACAATAATTCTAAAATAATTATACAGATGATTGGTAGATCAGAATGAGAATTGAAAAAATCTACAGAAGAAGGGTTTTTCAAAACTACAAAGTTTATAATCTATTTATAAAATACTACGGTTTGTAATCTATTTATAATATACTACATTTGTTTTTTATTTTTATATCTACGTTTATTAATTGTTGTTTGTTACAGGTATAATGTTGTCGGTTGGAATGATCTGATAAAATATGGGGGAGTTCCATGGGGCAAAATGGGTATTTTCAAATTGTCACCGAGCCAAGGAAAACTTTTGCTTGCAACAGATGAGGACCTTTACTATTTCATACAATCGTGTTTATCAAAATCATTTTTGCATAACATTGTTTTTTTATATTCATGTGTTTATTTGTTGGTTGAAATATTTGAACATTATCATTTTTCTTTTTTTTAATCATAAGTTATTAGTACGATTTTAACATTGTGCTACATGTTCAAAAACTCATGTTTAATTATATCAATACTTTAAAATCTATTTATAGATAACTTATTGTATTATTTTAAATACGATATTACTTATAAAATTAGAATATAAAAAATTTTCACGAGCCAAGAAAACAGTCCCGAATAATAACATAGTATAATATATATAATTACATTTGCTATATAGTGATGTCAATAGAGATAGAGTTACTGGAAAAGGGTGAAAAAAGAGAAAAATGCCCGGATAGTCCCTGTGGTTTCACATTTTTTCACATATAGTCCCTATCTTTCTAAAACTACTTGAATAGTCCCCAAGGTTTTCCGTTTTGTTCTCGGATAGTCCCTGGGTCTAACTTCAGTTACTTTTCTCTGTTAAGTGGGTGTTGAAATGACCAAAATACCCTTTTCTTTAAAAGGCCAAACCACAGGGACTATCCGGGCATCTTCTACATTTTTAGAGAAAAACCCCACCACCACACTTTCCGGCGAACTTTTCCAGCGAAATTAATTTCCGGCGACTTTAAATCTTGAACGCGAGTTATTCCGGCACCGCCGCCTTTCCGGTGAACTTTTCCGATGATAAAGAAAACTTATCATCACTTATCATTTGAAACCCTAGATCTAAACACACATATAACCGCACACCACCTCTCTGCTCTCCCTCCCTCGTGAATTTCCGGCGACTAGAGCCGCATTTCGGCGAGCTCCGGCGGCTCTGTTTGACGGCAACGAGTACCCCTCCAATCATCTCTCTCTGATTTTGTTTGAAGACGGGCACATCGGCGTGGATTCCGACACCCACACACCTCCATCCTCCTTCTCTGGTACACCACCCCCTCGTCATCCCTCTTTCTCTGTCAATTTATTGTCGGTCACCGGAGCCGGCTCTCTAGGGCACTCCGGCGAAGATCATCGGCCACGCACACCCCACACCCACACCCCGAATCTTTCTCTTTCTATACACACACCCGTCTGGAACTTGCAAGAGAGACCGAAGTGAGAGAAAATCAGAGGGAGAGAGAGAGAGACGTCGGAGGGGGGAGGAAAACGGTGGACAGCTATGGTGTCTTGATGTCAAAGGCAGACGAGTTGCAGGAATTTTTCGGGCGGCGTCGGAGTTCCACCGGAATTTACGATAACTCGAACACCCTTATCTGCGGCGGCGTCTTGATGTCTGCGGCGGAACAGCGACGAGTGGCACTGTTATACTCCGGGTAAGCTCGAACACCCTTATCTTTTTCCTTCTTTTTTTCTCTTTTCCGGTTCATTCGTTTCGCTTTAGGGGAGCCGATCAGGGTGGTGGCAGGCGGGGTGTAGACTCGGTTACTAGGTTGAAGGATGATGGCAGTGGTGACGACGGTGGTTCTGCGCGGCGGAGACCGGCGGCGGCACGGTGGAGGGTGGAGGAGGGTGTGGTGGTGGGGTTTTATAAACAAAAATGAAGAAGATGCTCGGATAGTCCCTGTGATTTGGCCTTTTAAAGGAAAGGGTATTTTGGTCATTTCAACACCCACTTAACAGAGAAAAGTAACTGAAGTTAGACCCAGGGACTATCCGAGAACAAAACGGAAAACCTTGGGGACTATTCAAGTAGTTTTAGAAAGATAGGGACTATAGGTGAAAAAAGGTGAAACCACAGGGACTATCCGGGCATTTTTCTCGTGAAAAAAAGAATAGAAAAACATTGCAAGTCAAATGAGGGAGAATTAATGATGAGCAAGAATTGTCATAGTGGGTACTTTAAATTTATGGAATAAAAGAATACAAAAGGGTGTCCATTAGAATGCAAGCAAACACCAAGAACCAACTTATGTAACTAAAGAGAACCTACCTTTTAAAATATCAAACTTACGAAAAAAGTAACATTCTTCTAATGTTATAGTTTTGTTATAATAATTTCATCCATATAAATTATGACATAGTAAAGTTCACGTATAAAGTGGTTTATCGTACAAAACGTACGAAAGGCATGAAAAGTCAAAAAAACGTGGTGGCATTTTTCGTAATTATTTACTCGTAGAGTAATTATCAAAATTACTCCACAAATGATCCAGGGATGGCAATGGGTCGGGTTCGGGTCGGGTATTGGTAATCACATACCCATACCCGGTTGTAAAATCGTGTCCCATACCCGACCCAATACCCGTCGGGTATATGTCGGGTAATTACCCGTCGGGTGTCGGGTAATTACCCGTCGGGTACCGGGTATACCCGCAGGTATCGGGTATACCCATTAGTTTGTTAAAAGATATATATTGGGATTTCCAAATACATTTTTTACTTTTATAATTATTATATAATTTTATTTATGCAACAACTATTATAAATTAAAATATACATTACATACATATAAGTTTTAGCATAAATTAATAATAACTTTATAATATTTATACACTTATATGTATATACTTCACAACATACAAAATATAAATACTATCATCAAATACATATGCTAAAAGAAAATTTATTTTTTCACATTATGAAGATACTAAAATAAATCACTAATAGATAAGAGTAAATGAAAAATATAAATATAAATTAAAAACTTCGGGTATATGATCGGGTATATAGTTCGGGTAAACGGGTATGTGGTTTCGGGTAATCGGGTCGGGTATCACCTAATCCCATACCCGACCCATACCCGCGAAAATTTTTAAAACTAATCCCATACCCGACCCAATACCCGTCGGGTATAGGGTATACCTGTCCCATTTGTGTCGGGTTTCGGGTATACCTGTCGGGCTCCGATATTTTTGCCATCCTTAGATCCTGTAGAGTAATTTTGATATTATAGAGTAATTTTGTAAAATGTTCTTGTAGGGCAATTTTAATCTTGTGGAGTAATTTTGTAGAGTATCATAATTACTGTAAAAATGATTTTGTAAAGTAATTTTGAATTGTATGTTGTTTGATAAATTTGCAGAGTAATTTTGATACATTTGTAGAATAATTTTGATACAGAGTAATTCTGATACACTTGTAGAGTAATAATTACCATACATGATCAAAATTGCTCTACAAGATACACTTGCAGAGTAATTTTGATAATTACCCTACAAGATCAAAATTATTCTACAAGAACATTTTACAAAATTATTATACAAGATCAAAATTACTCTACATGATCATTTGTAGAGTAATTTTGATAATTACTAATAATTACGAAAATGTCACCGCGTTTTTAAGCAAAACCTTTAGTTCGTACATTTTGTACGTTAAAATTATTTGTATTTGATCTTTCGTCTATATCACATACTACGTAGACAAATAAGGTTCAAGTGGTTTTTTTAGAATCATGTGCTTAAAAATTGAATTTTTCTTTGTCCATAACATGTTATGCGAAGGGATTTAGTATTTATTTTTTATACTCATGTTAGTCATGATTTATGTACTAAGGCGGCGTCAATGGAGGGTTTGGGCAGCCACGTTGGTCGCGCAACCGGCGCTAACACCGCCGCAAGAGAGCGCTGACGAAGGGCGCGGGGCAAGCTAGTGGCTGGAACTCCGGGCGTGGGGCAAGTATTTTAAACGTCGGTGGGCTTGAGACTTGTGATAATTCCGGATGCATGTCGTTATTTTCGTCGGTGGTGGTGAGCCATGGGGGATGTGAGTGGCGGATATTTTAACGCTCTGTTCCCGAGTTAACTTAACGAGGGATAAGAATAGAAAGTAAAAAAGAGAAAAGAAAGGACGAGAAAGAAAAAAAAAAGATGTTTTTCCCACCGTTTTCTCCTAAATCGGAAGGAAAGAAAAATTAAAGAATTTAGCCTAGTATTCCTTTCATTTCCTTTCTTAAATGAAACTCGGGAACACGACATGTTTTATTTTCCTTTCTTTCCCTTCCTTAAATGAAACTCTGGAACACAAAATATTTTTGCTTTCTTTTTGTTTCCTTTCCTTTCCTTCTGTCAGTAAACTCGGGTTTAGATTTAGAGATGCAGACAAAAATTTAAAAATTGTGGGACTGTGATTTATTTTAGATCTATGTTTAGATATTTTTTTCATTTATACCCCTTAAAAATATGTTAACACCAATTTTAGTCCTTATTTAACTCTACGGTTACACATTCAAGTTCTTAGTATTACTTGACCTGTAAGCATGAATTTAGGAACTTTATATTTAAGGTTTATTTTAGTCCTTATTTAACTCTATCGTTACACAACGACTGTCAAGTGACAGCTGGCGGTATAGTTTTTTTGGGGGAAACATCCATGCCAAACCTTAAAGCCAGTTTGAACCCGGTTAAGACAACATAGTCCGGTTGGAATGGGGCAACGTAGGTCTCAAATTTGGGGAGTGCGGTAGTCTAATTATAAAAAAGTCGTCGTTTCAAAAAAATTAATCAGAAAAAATGATTATACATTTATTAACAAAGCACCTAACCAAGCCCCTCCATTATCCCTTTGGTTCTATGAATGGTGAAAAAAAGTGTCTGCGTCATCTAGGTAGCGTCACATGGAAACATTTTTTCTCACCCAAGCTCCTAACCAAACCCCTATAACACATAGTCTAATTATTATTATTATTATTAACCTATAAATAAGCAACTTAATTGTGCTTAAGGTTATTGTATCTATAGCTTTGAGAGTTTTTCAAAAAAAAAAAAATGGAATTTTCCTTTTTAACCCTAAAGTTTTAATCATTGATAATTTAAGTTTAAAGTTTTATTTTTTATTTCCTTTTTAATCCTTAAGTTTTAATCTTTGACAATTTAAGTTTAAAGTTTTAATCTTTGGTAATTTAACCCTTTTGATTAATTTGATTTTTCACTTCTAATTCAAAAGTTTCCATCTTATACAATTTAACCCCTTTGATTAATTTAATTTTTCACTTCTAATTCAAAAGTTTCAATCTTTTGCGATTTAACCACATTAATTTTTTTTTACTAATGTGTTGTAATCTTGGCTTTGGGGTTTTTCAAAGAAAAAATGGTTATGCGTATGGTTGTTGTAACCTTGGCTTTGGGGATTTAAAAAAAATGATTTTTTTACTTTTCATCCAAAAGTATTTCATAGATTACTCTTAACCCAAAACTATTTGTTTTTTTTTTTACTTTTAACACAAAACATTTTATCTTTTGCAATCTATCCTCACAACTTTTTTTTTACTTTCAACTTTGGTCCTTTATAGTTTTTATTTTCCGCAAATTTTTCGCTTTATGCTTCGTTTTAAATTTTTTGACTTAACACATCGCAACGTGCTTTTTTGGTTTAACGTTTTTACGTTTCGTTCTACATTTTATGGGTGAACGTTTTTACATCGTCTATTTTTTCTCGTTTGACAAGTTCAACATAACGTGCGCATCCTAAATCGACTTAGTTATAACTAAAGAATCTCCGCCACATTGCGGCGGATCGTAATTCTTGTTATTATATATAAAAGAGCAAATGCTTAGATACATTAAAAGTAGTTGTCTTTTAGTGAAAATTATAATGATTTGTCTTTTAGTGTATGAAAATGATAATGATGATTTTTTTTAAAAGTAAAATGAAATATTTCATTATCTAACTTTGTTAACCATTAAAGAGGGTAAAATATTTTCACAAGCTAAAAGTTTCTTTGACCAGATAACAATGATATAATAACTTACATTATATATTTGTAGTTGTACATTAATTTATCATTTTTTTCTAAGTTTCAACTTTTTTTCTTTTACTTTATATGATATTGATGGGTGGGATTAGTGTAAAAAATGATGGTTTTGTGAGAAATGTAAGAAGTGTTTTACGCCCTTAGATCTTGTAGTTAATAGTTTAGATCAAAAGGGGCTTAAAATGTAAATTATGTTTTTTTTTTTTGACTAATTTGGATATATTAGGGGTAATAGTGTCTTTTTATATTGTATTGTTAAAATAAAAAAAACTGTCATCAACTTTAATGCACGTGCAACTTTTACCTGTCAGACCCCAACTGGTGGCGGAAACATCAGAGTGAGACGGAATAGATTGCTCATTACTCATAACACTAAATTTTGACAAGTATTTAATAATAAATTTCATTTCATTGCTAAAAGAATCAATTACATTGTTTGAAATCGAATACAACAAGTTGAAACAAATAAATTACAATACACAAGTATTTAAAGTTAAAAATGCGTTTCTGGGCATCCTACTAAGTTCCGTGCATCATCATCATCAAAATCCTGCAACATGTTTTAAAGTATAGTTCAATACAAAAGTATTGGCGAGTATACAAGGTTTGGAATACTAGCATATAAGTATAAAAGGCTGTCTCAAATCCAACATGACAATTCATATACAAAGTTGAAGCTAGCATGCATAACTTTAGGCCAAACTCGAGTGTACACAAGAATAATGTGCATCCCTCGTCACCGAAGTGAACATGACCGTAAAGTATAATGAACATCCCTCGACACCGAAGTAATCGAGACAGTAAAATATGTTAACTTAACAATACCCCGTCGGGTGGTGTGCTACTCTTATAGCGCTATAATTGTTAAGGTGGGCTAGCTAAGTTAATGACAAAAAGAGTGGATGCAAGTATTCTAGCATAAATAACTAAGCATAACAAATAGCATGTTTGGTGAATTGAGTGATTGAATAAGTTTTATTATGTGTATTGCGAATTTTGATAGTTGAAACATGTTACACCCAAAAGTGCATTAAAGCGTAAAAATGGTCAAGTATACTCACGGTTTGCGAAGAAATTTCCACTTAGTGAGTTTGATGAGTCTTGAGTTGTTTGGTTCTTGAGCTTTTTGCCCAAAGTTGAAAATCTTGAAGATTTGTGAGAGTTTGAAGGTGGTGCAAGTGTTTGAAAGGTATTAGAGTTGGTATTTATAAGAGGGTTAAGTGGTTGAGGTTTAAATGAAGGTGGTTGGGGTTTAAATGAATGTGGTTGGGGTTTAAATGAAGGTGATTGAGAGTTATGAGGGGTATTAAATGAGTTGGTTGGAGGTTAGAAGGTGGGTTTGGGGTATTAAATGAGTTGCTTGGAGGTTAGGACATTAAAGAAAGTGGTTGGGGAGATGAAAGTTTTCATTTTTAGTCCTTGCACTTGTATTGTTGGTTATTTTATGCTATAAAGGTGTATGCATGTATATTATAAGTATGATACGTGTATGAATGTGATTCCGAGAAAAATATAATCTCGATGTATGTCTCGGTTTTAAATTAAAACGTGTATTTCGTGACTGATTACATATTATGCATGTATGATTAAACAAGGTTGATATAAAAATACGATTTCCATTTTGATCAAAGTCTCGAGATTACAAGGATTGAAATGAAGTAAGAATACAAGTTTCTAAAAATAAAAATGTGAATACAACTTTCTAAATATGGAAAGTACAGAAAATGCGGAGCGTTACAGTCTCCCCTACTTTAGGAAATCTCGTCCCGAAATTTATTCAAGAGGAAGACTTTGGAAAAGGGAATTTTGGTTAAAACGGTTGGCTAAAATCGCAATTTTGAAGTTTAAAGTCTCCATGTAGTTCATGTGTAAGTGTATTTAAAATGCATGGAAATTTTTTAGGGAGGAAAAGGGGTAGGTTTGTAAAAGTAGTTCGCTTGACTAAGGTGATTTGAGGCACTCATTGTAAGTAAAACATGCATGTGTGTGTAGGAAAATGAGTTTGACCAAGTTGAATAACTCGATGGGAGAAGTATTTTAAAAGGATGTTACCTAAGAAAAAAAGTTTTCGTATAAAATAAAATATATTTTGATGAAAAGTGCGGCCCACACCATAGGGTGTAAGAAAAGTTTTATCGATTTTAAGGTGTATTAGTAGAATCACATGTTTGTAGAAAATTGCTTATTTGTGTAAAAAATGGAATGGTAGGATTTATGTTTTCAAAAAGGCTTTGGTGGGAATGAGCCGACTACGTAAAGTTTGTGTGTAATAAAGTATGGAGGGTAGCCTTAAAAGTAGAGAAGTGTTTTAAGGGATGGAACGTTAGGCCGATTAATTGTAAATAAGGTTTGGATAAAATGTCTAAAGAATAATTGGGAATAATCGTGGTATGAGAGTGAACGAGTAATTCGGTAGATGAATATAAGAGTAGAAATAGTATGATTATTCGATATAATGCGAATATGAGTGTTGAGAATGAGGTCTCGTCATGGATAATCAATTATCGTGCGTTTACAGTGCGTTTGTGAGTTGTTAAAGTTCGTGTAATCGTGTATAAACAAGGTCTGTAAAACACTGAATTTCTCATGGCACGTTTTACGAAAGTTTGGTAATATGGTGAAAACACTTATATATAGGAAGTACCAGCGACGTATCCACCATGTTTTAGCCATGTTACCTCTGTTTCGCTATTCGATGTCATGTTACGTTCCGTATCTTACCATACACAGTAGAACACCCTATGATTTTCATGCGCCTACCACTATAATCCTGTGTGCACCCACGATTATACTGGTCGTCGCATGATCTACATAGTTTGTACTAGTTGTGTATGAGTCAGGGTATACAGTAACTTGAAAATAAGAATGTGTGCGTGTGATAACGTATGAAAATTAAGTATGTGAATATGATTATGTTTAAGTATGTATGCGACCAACGTAAGTGAACCGCTCGGGTTATGCTTACGTATAGGTATGAATGTATGAATATGAATATGAGTATGAATATAAGTATAAGCATGAGTGATAAAGATTTCGTATATAGTATAAATTGAAACACAACGAATTTAAGCATATAAAATGATCAAGACGTTTTGAGTACGTAAAAACGAATTATATGCGTGAGAGTGTCGTGAGATATTGACTAAAACGTGTACGAGGACACGCATGTATAGTTGTTTGAGTGAATCATTGTGTTTATTAAATCAATAATAGAATGAGTTTGACTGGAATGTAGAATCAAGTTTGTGAATGTCAAAAGAGTATAAAGTATTTATTGGTTATGCGAGACGTAATTTGAAAAGAAAAAGGATATGCTATTATTGTTTCAAAAGAAATGGGGGAATTACGTATGTTGAAGATTGTCGGTTCCTATGAAGTCTCATTGCCCACGTGTTTTGGAATTGGAATGATGTATTGAGCGGTATCTGAAAAGATCTTTGAAAACAGAAAGTTTGCTTTATTTAAAGTATTTCGTATTATAATAAGAAGAGTTGTATTTTAGAAACTTTTGTGAGAAACTTTGGCCCTTGAAAAGAATTTCAGCAAAACAAACCTAGTGATTTCGATAAGAGTTTTAGCAACACGATTTATTGATTTTGAAAAGAGTTTTAGCAAAACGATTTATTGATTTTGAAATGAGTTTAAGCAAAATGATTTATAAATTTTGAAAAGAGTTTTAGCGAAATGATTTATTGATTTTGAAAAGCGTTCTAGTAAAATGACCTTATAACATCTGTGAGATTTTATAAGCATGCGAGAAAAAGTTGGTTTGGTTTCCAATTGAGAACAAAAGTCTTTAGTATAGCGATATAATGTGAGCGTGTTTTAGTGATTAGGTCGAGCATGAAGTTCATGGGCAAGAGATTCATTAGACCGATTAAGTTGATAGGTAGCATAAGATCTTGAAAATCGGGTTATAAAACATTTAAGGTACATTTAGGAATTTCGTGTATGGGATTTATGTAAAATAGATTGTAGGGTAAGAAATACGTTTCGATAAGACAATGAATTTTGAAATTTTGCATAAGTAGGGATTTTGACAAAATGATAAATGATTTAGGTATAAAACTTGATCATGTGGTTGGCATAATAAAGTCTCTTAAAAGGAAGGTTTGGTAACGATCACCAAGGTAAGGGAATCACCCATAACACGTTGGTGAGGTCGTTTTTGAGAAAGGAATGAGTGGAGCTAATCGTCAAGGGAAGGAAATCACTCATATCTTGATGATATGCCTCCATTTTGGGATTACGAGTAATGTAAATCTTGTTGGTGACGTTTTTGAACTCATGCATGTGAATAACATATAAGTGTATGAAAAGATTTAGTATGATGTGTGTGTAATCATTTTGAAAATAATTTGAATATTAAAAAAAAGAAGAGTTTGTATTGCGTTAAGCATGAAATTGATACTAGTAAAATGGAGGTTTGATTAAAACTTGGATTGTTTCAAAACATAACTTTTAACTAAACCAAAGTGGTCGAAAGCTCTTTTGAGTTTGGGAAGCATGCTTTGGTCTAATAGGTGGAATACTCTCGCTGAAATTTTGGTTAGCGGTATTTACTCTTCCGGTTACTACATGTCCTTAGTCAATCGAAAGTTCGAGACTTTGGTGGGATTTGAAAATCGAGGAGTGGGACTAGTTTGATAAGATGCGGGTTTCACCCCTAACTTGACAAATTCGTACCCTAAGTGTGGTTAGTACTCGTCGGGTCAAGAAAGTTAACTCCGACATATTGACGAGGGTCCACTAGAGTTTAAATTGGAAATTTTCCATCAAGGTGAGAATTTCACTCCTAACTTGATGGTGAATTTTGTACAAAAGAATAGGTGGATTGAGAGTCGTTCACCAAATTGTGGGTTTCACGCCTATTTTGGTGAAGTCGTCTTGTTTGTATAACGTGAGTGTTTTCGAGTTTAACATGATTGTGTAAAATGCCTTAGGAAAGGCGTATGTTTTGAAATAGTAAAATAGACATGAGCACATAAAAGATGTTTCAAGGAATTAGCACATAAAAGATTAAGCAAAAATTAGCACATAAATCAAGTATGGTCAAGTATGTTGCTTAACTATAGACTAGGTCAAAAGCATGGCAATTCAACCTAATTCCCTATAGTTATGGCTCTGATACCAATCTGTCACACCCCAACCGATGGTGGAAACATCGGGGTGAGACGAAATAGATTGCTCATTACTCATAACACTAAATTGTGACAAGTATTTAATAATAAATTTCATTTCATTGGTAAAAGAATCAATTACATTGTTTGAAATTGAATACAACAAGTTGAAACAAATGAATTACAATACAGAAGATTTAAAGTTAAAAATGCGTTTATAGGCATCCTACTAAGTTCTGTGCATCATCATCATCATCAAAATCCTGCAACATGTTTTAAAGTATAGTTCAATACAAAAGTATTGGCGAGTATACAAGGTTTGGAATACTAGCATATAAGTATAAAAAGTTGTCTCAAATCCAACATGGCAATTCATATACAAAGTTGAAGCTAGCATGCATAACTATATGCCAAACTCGAGTGTCCATGAGAATAATGTGCATCCCTCGTCACCGAAGTGAACGAGACCGTAAAGTATAATGAGCATCCCTCGAGACCGAAGTAATCGATAGCGTAAAATATGTTAACTTAACAATACCCCGTCAGGTGGTATGCTACTCCTATAGCGTTATAATTGTTAAGGTGGGCTAGCTAAGTTAATGACAAATAGAGTGCATGTATGTATTCTAGCATAAACAACCTAATCATAACATATAGCATGTTTGGCGGATTGAGTGATTGAATAAGTTTGATTATGTGTATTGTGAATTTTGATAGTTGAAACATGTTACACCCAAAAGTGCATTAAAGCATAAAAAGGGTCAAGTATACTCACAGTTTGCAAAGAAATTTCCACTTAGTGAGTTTGACGAGTCTTGAGTTGTTGGGAAACCGAAGTTACCAAATTTAGTTCTTGAACTTTTTGCCCAAAGTTGAAAATTTTGGAGATTTGAGAGAGTTTGGAAGTAATTTGGAGGTGGTGCAAGTGTTTGAAAGGTGTTAGAGTTGGTATTTATAAGAGGGTTAAGTGGTTGGGGTTTAAATGAAGGTGGTTGGGAGTTAGGAGGGGTATTAAATGAGTTGGTTGGAGGTTAGAAGGTGGGTTTGGGGTATTAAATGAGTTGGTTGGAGGTTAGGACATTAAAGAAAGTGGTTGGGGAGATGAAAGTTTTCATTTTTAGTCCTTGAACTTGTATTGTTGGTTATTTTATGCTATAAAGGTGTATGCAGGTATATTATAAGTATGATACATGTATGAATGTGATTCCGAGAAAAAAATATAATCTCGATGTATGTCTCGGTTTTAAATTAAAATGTGTATTTCGCGACTGATTACATATTATGCATGTATGATTAAACAAGGTCGATATAAAAATACGATTTCTATTTTGATCAAAGTCTCTAGATTACAAGGATTGAAATGAAGTAAGAATACAAGTTTCTAAAAATAAAAATGTGAATACAACTTTCTAAATATGGAAAGCACAGAAAATGGAGCGTTACATTACCCATCTTTTTTGAACGTCGATAACTTTTTATACGTAACGGTTTTTAAAAAAAAATTACATCATAATAACGAGTTTTTTTTATCTTTAATATGAGTACTGTATTGCTATATTTATATAGAGAAAAAAACATTATGTATAACATGATATGAAGCTTACTAGAATGCAGGTTTAAAACACCATACGAATAACATATACTGGAATGCAGGTGTAAAACACCATGAATACAGGTGTAAAACACCATATGAAGAACACATACTGGAATGCAGGTTTAAAACACCACACGAAGAAGATCTACTGGAATTGCAGGTGTAAAACACCACGCATAATGTGCAATGCAATCATTCCAGATGTTAAAACACCATGATTGTATTACGATTCAAGTCGTGGTGTTTTTAGAATCTGAATAGAGTTTTATACTTTCAAAATAATCAAAATCATTCCAGATGTTAAAACACTATGAGTATATTGGATTCAAGTTGTGGTGGTTTTTTGGAATTCGTAGGGTATTTTATACCTGTGAATTAAAATACGAACTGATGATTCAAATAAATAAGAAGTGTAATTTCTTTCGATTTCTATGAATCAGACGATAATGGTTTATAAAATATCTGAGTTCGTATATAAAACTGAATTCGTAAATCTTTGTAAAAAAATAAAATTATACACTAACCTAAAATAACTCACTGGAGGTTACAAAGATTGTTTCATCAATTTATTGAACTTTGAAGTAAATTACATTATTGCCCTTTTTAATTAACTAAATTAAAGGACACATGTCAACACCATATTACTTCCTACACTTCTCACACTATTAACCCTTTTTACAGGATCCTTAATCTCTCTCTCTCTATATATATATATATATATATATAGGGAGCCACTAAAATAAGAACCACCTCCAGTTGTAAGAACCGCGAGAACCACTTTCAACCAATCAGATTTTGCCACTCAAAAGGTTATTTTGGTCTTTTAACACCAAATGTCATTTTCCCACCCTCTCTCCTCATTTATAATTGTCAGAACTGATCTGTGCTCTCTTTCTATCTCCATCTTTCTTTAAACTCTTGAACCCTAGAGTTTCAAACACCCTCTCATTACTCTCCTCTCTCTCGAATACCTAAAGCAAATCACAGGGAACCAAAACCTTCATCTCTCCCTCTCGATATATACATCAGGCGACCACAACACCCTCCTCAACTCATCTTCGCTCACCACTCAACCCCTCCCCCCACCCCTGCTCAACTAAACGACCGGCCACCACTGTGGTAGTGGCGGCACACAGGGACGGCAGGGCCGGAGAACAGAAACGGAAGCTCCGTGAGAGAGAGAGACGAGGCGGAGCCGGGGACGGCAGTGCCACCGTGACGGCGGCGGTGGTGCATCTGTTTCACGACGGCGGTGGCACGGTGTTTGCGGCGGTGGGTGGAGGTTCTCCGACGAGTCCATTTACGTTGATGGTGATGTTCAGGTTAATAATTGTTCAACTTCAGAAGGGTTCGGTTAAGGTTGGTTCTCCGACGAGTCCATTTACGTTGTGGTGTTATGTCGTTTCTGCTGCTTCTGCTTGAAGCCGTCGTCGGGTTTGGTAGTGTGGCAAAAGTGGTGGGTGACGGTGGAGGGTAGGTCCAACGGAGATGAGGGAGATGATTTGCATCTGGTGGTGGTGGGTTTAAACGGGTTCAGGTTTGTTTCGGTTGTTGATTTGTTGGTTTGATCTGTTGGTTCAGGTTTGTTTCGACTGTTGATGTGTGTGTTGATTTTGTTGGTTTAATCTGTTGATTTGTATGTTCTACTGTTCTTGAATCTGATGGTGGTATGTTGGGGGTTTGATTTGGGTGTTCTTGAATCTGATGATGGTATTTTGGTATGTTAAATGTTTTACGCTGATTTTCTGGTGATTTTTTGATCAGTGAAGTATGCGTGTTTTTGATCTGTTGGATTGGGTGGCGATGATGCAAAAAAAAAACCTAGATTTTGATGACGATGGCGCGGCAACGATGGTGGAGGGTAGGTTTTTGAACCTGCAACCCCACTTTGCAGCCTTTTGATTATCCGAAAATCTGAGCCAAACCCCATTTTTTTTCGAGATACACTTTGTTTTGATGTTTTTTTTATTTTTCCCCCCTAGTCGATGATGATAACCATATATCTGAGACATCTCCCGAGTAACGATTTTCTGGGTGCGTTAGTTTTTGCGTAAAAAAGTTTTTGTTAAAAAAAAGTTAAACCGTAAACTTTTTAACGTAAAATGTAAACTTTTTAACGTAAAACGTAAAAAGTTTTACGTAAAACGTAGAACGTAGAACGTAAAAAGTTTACGTAAAACGTAAAAAACCTGAATTTAAAAATGTTAACGTAAAAAACGTTGACGTAAAAAACCGGCGCGTAAAACGTAAAAAACGTTAACGTAAAAAACCGGCGCGTAAAACGTAAAAAACGTTACCGTAAAAAACTGGCGCGTAAAACGTAAAAAAAACGTTAACTTAAAAAAATGGCGTGTAAAACGTAAAAAACGTTAACGTAAAAACGGCGCGTTAAAAAAAACGACGCTTGAAAAACGGCGAGTAAAAAACGGCGCGTTAAAAAACATGGAAAAATGGCGCGTTAAAAACGTGTAAAAAACGACGCGTTAAAAATGTGAAAAACTCGGCGCGTTAAAAAACGTGTAATAAACGGCACGTTAAAAAAACGCCGATTGAGAAAAACGGCGCCTTAAAAAATGGCGCGTTAAAAACCCGGTGTGCAAAAAACGGCGCGTAAAAGTTTTTGTCTTGTTCAAAAAATTTGAATTTAAAAATGGTTTTCATAAAAAAAATCTTTTTAAAAAAAATAAAAAGTAATATAATAAAACAAAAAAGTAATAAAAAAATAATAAAGACAAAAAGCCAGCCGTAAAACGTAAAAAACATTAACGTAAAAACGGCGCGTTAAAAAAAAGACGCGTGAAAAAGCCGGCGTAAAAATCGGCGCATTAAAAAAACGACGCTTGAAACGTAAAAAAACGTTAACGTAAAAAACAACGCGTAAAACGTAAAAAACAGCGCGTAAAACGTAAAACGTAAACTTTTCAAACTTTTAACCTAAAATGTAAAAATTAAATCGCAAAGCGTAAACTTTTTAACGCAGAAATGTAAAACGTAAAAAACGGCGCGTAAAAAACCGGTCGAAAAACGACGCGAAAAAACGGAGCGTAAAAACAGGTTGTAAAATGTTCCGTAAAAAAACGCTCGTAAAGAATGGCTCTTAAAAATGTTTTAATCTCATCCATCCATTTTGAAAATCTTAAAAAAAATTATCATAAAAATCTGATTTTAAAAATATTGTTTAACAAAAAATCATGTTTTTTAATAAAAAGTCATTAATGAATAGGACAAAAAGGCAATTAAATATAATATATATAAAAAGACAAAAAAAGTAATTTTACTTGAATACCCTTTTGAATTAAAATATTAAAGACATAATAAGACAAAAAATACTTAATATTATTTTTAAATACTTTTAATCTCATCCATTCATCATCTTGATCTAATGGCTAGAAAGTGGTTCACGCGGTTCTTACAACTGGAGGTGGTTCTCATTTTAGCGGTCCCATATATATATATATATATATATATATATATATATATATATATATAGGGAGCCGCTAGAATGAGAACCACCACAAGTTATGAGAACCGCGAGAACCAAGTGCCACGGAGGGCCGTTGACCACGAATTTTTTTTTACACCTAGATCCGTATATTTTAAGACCGGGTGTAAATTTTGGGTTCAAACGGCGCGCCCGAGGGGGTAGTTTTTTACGCCCAAAGTTTGGTTAAAAAAAAAGAAAAATTAAAAAAACCCAAACTTTGGGCGTAAAAAACTACCCCCTCGGGCGCGCCGTTTGAACACAAAATTTACACCGGGTCTTAAAATATACGGATCTAGGTGTAAAAAAAATTTCGTGGTCAACGGCCCTCCGTGGCATTTGGTTCTCGCGGTTCTCATAACTCGTGGTGGTTCTCATTCTAGCGGCCCCCTATATATATATATATATATATATATATATATATATATATATATATATATCTTGGCCATTGATTTACACACGTGGATGACTAGGATTTCATCATCAAATCGTAAACTACACTAGTGTATTTCATCATCAAATCTTGGCCATTGATCTACACACATGTATGGCCAGGATTAGTTCGCTCAGTTCGCAAACTACACTAGTGTTCATTCTTGAACCTAATCCTATATATATATATATATATATATATAGGGGAGGGCTATATAGAAAACCCTAGAAAACCCAACCTCCCGACATTTTTTTTTGAAAAAAATAACACATGTAATATACATGTTTTTAAGAGTTTTGGGCCAAAAAAATCAAAAAAGCGCCGAAGGAATGATTTAAAAAAAAAAATTCAGTAATTTATGTCTTTTGTGCCTAACACATGTTAGGCAACCGGACATTGCTGAAATTTGTTTATTTTTTAAAAAAAAAATCCCTTCGGCGCTTTTTTGTTTTTTTTTTTGGCCCAAAACACTTTAAAACATGTATATTACATGTGTTAGTTTTTCAAAAAAAAAAATGTCGGGAGGTTGGGTAAAAATGGGGGGAGATTTGAGTTTCCAGAGTTTTCTAAAAATTTAAGGGTTTTCTGTCTAGCCTTCCCTTACATATATATATATATATATATAGGATTAGGTTCAAGAGTGAACACTAGTGTAGTTTGCGAACTGAGCGAACTAATCCTGGCCATACATGTGTGTAGATCAATGGCCAAGATTTGATGATGAAATACACTAGTGTAGTTTACGATTTGATGATGAAATCCTAGTCATCCACGTGTGTAAATCAATGGCCAAGATTTGTTCACTCAGTTCGCAAATACACTAGCGATCACTCTAGAACCCCACCCTATATATATATATATATATATATATATATATATGTATATATAGGGAGCCACTAAAATAAAAACCACCCCCCAGTTGTAAGAATCGAGAGAACCACTCTCCACCAATCAAATAATGACACATATGCACTATTAATTTAAAAGCTGAAGGGTAATATAGTCATTTACTCAATCTATCAAATCATCTCTATCTTCTTTAAAGTCTGATTCACAAACTTTCTCTCTCAAACTATCACACACCCCCAAAATTTAAGTCCCCCTAATTTCTCTCAAACTTATTCAACACCCATCTTCCCTCATCTTGATTCACAGACCTCCGGCGGTGAAGGGCAGTTGTAGTGGTGGGGAGGTTGTTGATCGATGGTGAGGAGCGACGACCCCTAATTTCTCTCTCTCTCTCAAACTTGTTTAACACCCATCTTTCCTCATCTTGATTCACAGACCTCCGGCAGTGAAGGGCAGTTGTGGTGGTGGGGAGGCTGTTGATCGATGGTGAGGAGCGACGGCGAATGGTGGCTGGTGGAGAGGGGGTGACGGCGGCATCTCCGGCGGCTCTCCGACGGCATCTCCGGCCTCCCTTTCCTCTCCGCCGCCCCCTTGCGATTGGTTTTTGGTGGTGGTGGCGTTGGGGTTGGGGTTGGTGGCGGACCCCTAGGCGGTGGTGGTAGGGTAGAGGGGGGTAGAGGTGGGTGATGCCGGTGGTGGGTGGTGGGTAGAAGTGGTGCCGGTTGTAACAACCCGCTTTTTGGAAAGTCAAAGTACAAGTCAAAGTCAAAGGAAGAAAAGATTGATAATTGCGATCTGTCACTCCTTGCTTGACCATCGAATCATACTTTTGACTTGTAATCGAATTCTATTATTTATTTACTTTAGTTGTATTATGTGGAGTATCTATTAATAATCGAGGTTTAATCGACTTATCGCTAATCGCATCTCTATCGCATTCGCAACTCGAATTATGTGTTCTGGATATTGTTTTATGTGTGAGTGCTATTATGTGTTACTTGTCCATGTTATGTTTATGTTGAGGTGTTTAATCACAATCGCAATTCTATCGCATCGCAATCTAATCGCAAACGCTAAACGCAAGTTATTTATAGTGATTGTGTGTTAGATATAGTAGTTAAGTTATTTTTGTAACTAATTGTTAATACTATCGCATCGCACACTCGAATGGCATCGCAACGCTCAACACATTAATCGAAACGACAAAACTCAACACGCCGGACACTTGGATCGAATGGCCAACCGATCGAGTGGCCATCCGATCGGTGGCCAATCCAACACTTGTGCACTTTCCCTTTTTGGAAACCCTATAAATACCCTCCTGTCACATCACAAGTGATGTGATAGCTCTCCCATTCGACCAGCAACACTCAAGCCCTTCTTTCTCTCGATTCTTGTAAGTTTTCAACTCAAATCTTGTACTTCTATGATCTACACGCACTTCTCCATCATTTTCACCTTTGAATATTAAATTTTAACCGTGAAATCAACGGATTTGAGGTGTTCTAGGGTGATGTCATCATGGAGTTCTTATGAACTTCAAGTTTTGGCTTCATTCCACCAAGCACAACTTAGATCTGAAAGATTTCCACATGGATAAACAATGATTTTGCATGGATCTAAACATTTTCAAAGTTGAAAGGATTGAAAGATGGTTTTCCAACTTTCTTTCAACTCTTTTACACTCAATGCACTCAAAACCGATAGAACCGGAGCTCGTTCTGATCTTCTACTCTTCCTTAATGATGAGTTGGTTCAAGATCTGGTTACTATCAAGGAGACAACCGATTTCGAGTTAAACAAGAACAACCGTCACGAACCAGTAAACTGATCGGATTTGGGTGATTCCTGTTCGATTGGACGACTTGGGACTTGACGAGGTTATGTTGTTTAGTACGTAGTCAAACCATCTCGAACAAACCCCAAACTTTCAAAAATAATCAAATTCAAAACGATCAGATTCGTTGGGACGGATTGCCGTCCGATCGGATTGCCGTCCGATCGGATTGCCATCCGATCGAACTGTAATTCGATTGGATTACACTTGAGGTTCAACACTTAAACCATTTTCAACATGTTCAATGTACAGTCAGAGCTAACGGATTGCTATCTGATCGGATTGCCATCCGATCGAGTGACAACCCTGCTGTGAACTTGTTCTCACTAAGTGTCTTGCCAATCGGATCGCTATCCAATAGAATGACCCGGTCGATCAACGACCTGAAAGGTAGAGATACTTCTCTGTTTTCAAAATGCTACAACGAAAACTTCAAAGCCATAATACACAAACACATTCTTACCAAAACGAATGTCAATCCGACCGAATGGCCATCCAATCGGATTACCGTTCGACACTTGGTCACCTTTCACCGATTTACGCACCGCTCTTCGCTTATGCTATCGTTAACTGTTCAGGCTAATAACTCTAGCGCTCCCTTCAATCCATTTCCATCGCTGTGAGTATACTCAATCCCTTTTTGGTTTATGCACTTTGGGTGTTACATACGTTACTTATTCTAAATCACATCAATCACACAACGCAAACACTATTTATACGCCGACCGTTATTGCATGTTACTCGTTATTCGATGAATGCTTGTATGTTATGTTAACACAGTGATTGTTGCCTGACGCCTTAGCAATGATAGTACTATTTGTTTGGACTCAGCACCTGTCATGGACATGGGTTGTTATGGTTACCTTTCACATGTCACAGTGGTGATATGGGTTGCGCATTCTACAACTCGCAGTCTAGTCTGTGCATATTTCATTGTCGATAACCTACTAGCTTCGCACTATACATGTTACATGCTGGTTATGCGTAAACGATTTCGAACTCTACTATTACTAATAAACTTGTATGCTCACCTTTACACTATGTGTATTGACCTCTATTTTAACGTATGTGACAGGTATTTGAAATGCTTAGGACAATGTTGCTCTTGCTTTGTGGAATCAAGTAGGAGAGAGTCTAGAAACAAACAAACTATTTATATTTGAGTTGTCAAAACAGAACTATTTGTCTTTAAATTGTCTGTAATAACTATGCTACTTGTTATGTCATGGTATGGGACGTGATGCTTAAATAATTGGTAATCGTAGTTGTTATGGAAACTCCTGGACAATCTGCGTCGCTCAGTGCCGCGCCCCGATGTTTCCGTCATCGGTTGGGGTGTGACAGATTGGTATCAGAGCCATAACTATAGGGAATTAGGCAAGACTCGACCTAGTCCGGGTCGATGTCTTAGAAACGACCTAGTCTATAGTCTAGGTACCAACAGACCGACTTGTGCATGCCCGGTATGGGTGTCGTACGAGCTTGCTCGCTACTTCTCGCTCGAACACGCTGTACACTACACACTTGCGCGAACATCGCATACTACAGTTCCGCGCAAGATCGGCCTTTCCTAAGGTTGGACACACACGCAAACGGATGATTTGGTTAAGATTAGGTGTGAAAACCGCAAACTCTCGACCAGATCACTCGTTCGACTCGCTATTTTTACAATAAACAAGAGAATTTGCGTTGAATCAGGAGTGGAATCCATACTTTGACGCAAATCTCCTTATCTATCTCATGATTTTATCATACAAACAGGGATGTAGTCGCTAAGTTAGGGGTGAAACCCGAACCTTGATGACTCGTTCCGCTCTATACTCTTGGTTTTACAAAACTCTCACCAAAGTCTCAACGGACTCCAACGACTTGGGTCACGTTGTAACTGGAAGGATGCATGCCGATCGCTCAAATTGAAGCGAGAGCACAGTCCAGAATGCCAAAGCGTGCACTTAAGGTCCTTGTGAATAGTTGAACCACTTTGGATAGTCGATGTCTACGCACACCCAAGACAATCTGTCTTCGATGATACGTGTTTGGATTCTGGAATCCGCAGCCGCTAACTCTGTGATTTATCGATTTTACGTGGATTTTATGCGATTTTATGTGTTTATGTGTTCGATTTTGGTGATTTACTCGCTTTTCGTTGTCCGTTTGATCAACACGCACCGCTCGCACTGCACATTTACCTCAAAACGCAAACAAATCGCTGGTCTATGCTCGCAATCGCTATACTTAATCGCTATACGTGCTGTGAAAGATAGGTGAATACGTGCAAAATATGTGTTTAGGTTAGCTTATGTGCTTATGTGTCTATGTGCTTATGTGATTTTGTGATTATGGGCCTACGTGAAATTTTGTGAATGGTTGTGTTCCTGAGCTTTATGGTGAATCGCTAGACTATATTAGGATTAATCGAAATTGTGTTTGAGTCCTATGGTGATGTCTGTTGCAGACAATGTCGTCGTTTGGATCATTCCACTCCCGAGCAGCTCGCCGAAACCATAATGACAAACGCATCGCCGCTCTCGTCTCTAAGCAAATGGCGAAAGTCATCCCACAAATCGTCAGTGAGCTGAATGAGAATGCAAGCAAGTCCTCGAAGGAGTCCAGGACTGATACTCCTAAGGCCGCTTTTAGCTTCAAGCAGTTCAAAGCCTGCGGACCAAAATAGTTTAACGGCGAAAATGGTCCTATGGCCATGTTTCAATGGTTCAATTCTATCGAAGTCACCCTGCGTCAGAGCGGCTGTCCAGAAAACCTGCGCACCATCAATGCTACCGGCGTCTTCCAATCCCGCACTCTTGATTAGTCGACGGCCGAGAGGAACAAACGAGGAAATGATGCAGCTTTCGGATTATCGTGGGGCGAGTTGAAGAACCTTACGATGCAAGAGTTCTGTCCTCCCCATGAACTCCAAAAGCTTGAGGATGAATTCGGGCACATAAAGCAGGATGGCGGAGACAACGCTGGTTTAACTGCTCGCTTCAAACAGTTGAGTATTATCTGCCCTGGTCAGGTTACCACCCCAGATATTACAGTCAAGAAGTATATCCGTGCTCTGGCGGATTGCGTCGCAGATTTTGTTCAGGCTGAAAAGACAACAACAATCGAGGAAACCTACCTGCTCACCGCAGAGATCAACGATAAGCGAGTCAGGGCTGGTTATTTCGACAAGGCGGCCAAGAATCTGCATCAAGTCACCGCTGCTCCTACCGCTGAAACCACCGCCGCACCGCAATCTTCGACGCTCTCACGTCGCAAGAGGAATAACAATAGCAGTTCCAGGAACAAGAATTGTGCAGTTACTGCTGCCCCGCTCCAAACAGTACCCGCCCAACTGTAACCTCAACACCGCCAAGTAGTGGCACATGTGGTCAATGCACCGCCTACCAATCGTGCATACACTGGACCACACCCACTTTGCCCTACTTGTATTTATCATCACCCGGTGGGTATCGCATGCCGGTTCTGTGTTCATTGCAATATGTATGGCCACTTCACCGCAAACTTCCGCACAGGTCCACGTCAAGCTCCAGCTCCAGCTCAAGGTCAAGCTCCTACTCAACAAGCTCTACTTCCTGCTCCTCAAGGCCATCAAGCAGCTCCTGCACCCGCGATCCATGCTAGAGCTTGCTTTGCGCGTGGTGATCCTAACCACTTCACAAACATGTGCCCTAATCGAGTGGTGAAGCAAGAGCCACAACAGCAGCAGCCTCAGCAAGAGCAGTAGCAGCCAACAGCCCGCGGACGTGCTTTCAACATAAACGCTCGCCAGGCTCAAGCAGACAACAATGTCGTCAATGGTAGGTTCCTTGTGAATGGTATATATGCTTCGTGTTTATTTGATACTGGAGCCGATAACTGTTTTGTATCGTTTGAATTCGAAAAGCTCCTTAATCGTAAGTGCGCCCAACTACCCTCGATGTTCGATGTTGAAGTTGCACCGTAAGAACCATCGCTGTCAATTCTGTTCTACGTGATTGTACGCTTGAACTCAACAATCACGTCTTCCCTATCGATCTTATTCCAATGCAGCTCGGTAGTTTTGACATCATAGTTGGCATGGATTTTCTTCGCGAAAATCGTGCTGAAGTTGTTTGCTTCGATAAGATGATTCGTTTCTCGCTCGCTAATGGTGATCAACTTTGTGTGTATGGAGAAACTCCTTCGAAAGGCCTCAAGCTCATGTCATGTGTCCAAGCTAGCAAGTATCTCCGCAAGGAATACAGAGCTTTCTTGGCTAACATTGTAGTAGCGGAGAAGGAAAAGAAAGGAAATACAGGAGTGAAAGACGTTCCCGTTGTTTGTGAATTCCCTAACGTTTTTCTCGATGATTTACCTGGTTTACCTCCCACTCGTGATATCGACTTCCGAATTGACCTCATTCCTGGAGCAAATCCTGTTGCTAAAGCACCTTATCATCTCACTCCTTCTGAAATGCGCGAACTCTCGAGCCAGCTCCAGGAACTACTTGATAAAGGCTTCATTCGCCCTAGCACCTCTCCTTGGGGCGCGCCTGTCCTTTTCGTCAAAAAGAAGGATGGATCGTTCCGGATGTGCATCAACTATAGGGAGTTGAATAAGCTGACAATCAAGAATCGCTATCCCTTGCCTCGAATTGATGATTTGTTTGACCAGTTACAAGGTGCTACGTGTTTTTCGAAGATCGATCTACGCTCAGGCTACCACCAACTACGCATTCAAGAGGAGGATATACCTAAAACCTCTTTTCATACCTGCTATGGTTATTACGAGTTTGTTATCATGCCTTTTGGTTTGACTAACGCCCCCGCAGTTTTCAAGGACCTAATGAATCGCGTGTGCAAACCCTTCCTTGACCGCTACGTCATCGTGTTCATCGATGATATCCTGATCTATTCCAAGTCAAAAGCCAAACACTCGTAGCATCTACGTTTGGTTCTTGAGTTACTCCAGGGAAACCGTCTCTATGCCAAGTTCTCCAAGTGTGAATTTTGGCTAGAGGAGGTCCAATTCCTGGGTCACATTGTCAATAGTCAAGGAATTCATGTCGATCCCGTGAAGATCGAGGCCGTTAAGAGTTGGGTTACACCCAAGAACCCGTCTGAAGTCCGTTCTTTTCTCGGACTAGCGGGCTATTATCATCGATTTATCGAAGGTTTCTCTAAGATCGTTGTGCCGTTTACCACACTTACGCATAAGGATAAGATTTTTGTTTGGGGAACTAAACAGGAGGAAGCCTTTCAAACCCTCAAAGCTATGCTTTGCTGTAACACCTCGAAAATTCACGTCCTATAATGTATTGTGATGTGAGTTAGGTGTATATATAGGTTTAAGTATATTTTAAGCCCTTTTACACTTTTTTAGCCAAGTTTCAAATTTATAAAACACGATATTTACTAACACTAAACACACATATGGGCAAGTGCACCCATCGTGAGCGTAGTATAGTGTTGGTAAGATACCGAGGTCGTCCAAGGACACAAGTGTGACACCTGGGTCACTGCGACCATCAAACAAATTCCAAGCCAATAAAATATTTTATTTCATACTTTGTGGGTTTGTATAAATATGTGTATCTTTTTCACATATCAATTCTTGTTCGATTTCAAGCTTTAAATCGCTTTCTGGAAGGTTATACGCGCACTGATGCGTAAATATAACCCGTTTAATGCAACGAATGCTCCGGAATAGTGAAATATACTTAACATACCTTAAAAAACCTTTACATAACTTAGAAATAAGTTTTGAAGGCTTTGGTATGGCGAAATCAAGTTAAATCGCTTATAGGGACTAAATTTGACAAACTGCGAAAGTATGCCAATTTGAACTGTAACAGACATTCTGGAACATGACCATAAGTTAAACACACCTTAAATATCCTTTATATAGCTTAGAAATAGGCTTTGAGGGGTTAGGTGTGCTAAAATAAACTTTTGGCTCATTCAGGGACTAAAAGTGTCAAAAAGTGCACAAGTTTGATTTTCGCGCATAACTTACGTTCTGAATATATCCGGACATCCAAAAATTTATGTAAGCACTAAAATATTTTATTTTAGTGTTTGGCATAAGAAAAATCCATTAGTCACGCCATTTGGATCGTTTTTCGCGCTTATGCGCATTCCGTCGTAATTAACCGAACATCGTGATCATACGACCAAACGAACCGACATCCTAGATATTTTTGAGCATGTTTTGAGTTCCCTATACTTTAACTTCATTTTAGAGCCTTGAAATGAGGTTAACGGGGTTCAAACGCATCGAAAATAGCTTAAACGGGCTGCAGGGACCATTTCTGCCATTTTTGAAACTTTTCTGAATCTGGCACATGCTAGCGTAGCGCGAGCACCTTATGCCTTTCCAGTAGCGCTACGCGAGCGCCTCATCTGGGCAGAAACATTGCATCTGGTCCATTTTCACTTTCGCACACGGTTTTGGGCAATACCATGGGCTCAAATGGTTTTCTAAAACCAGGGTTTTGAGGTGGAGGGTTGAGATTGAAGCACGGTTAACGAGGAACGATCTTAACGGCTCTACGAATCCTATAAATACCCCTTGCCTTCATTTGCTAAAACCCACAAGAATCTTGATTTGAGAAGCTCTAAGTTGAAACCATTGTTTCATACCTGAGCTACTTGGATCGAGATTAGCATTCGGGGACCCTTTGTAAGTGTTCCTTCGTTCTTTTATTGCTTTCCGAGTCCGAAAGTCAAACTTTGTTTGACTTTCTGCATTGACCAGTTTATGGTCAATGCGAAGTTCGTTTGAACTTCATAACATGAGCGTAATCACGATGGTTATAGTCCCTTATGACTATGCCTACTGATTACCACGTTGTCTAGGCTCAGTGACGAGCCGTAGTTTCGATCAAAATGCGCATTCGTGCGTATTTTGTAACCAAACTACTCTTAGGTATCAAAACCATTAGTTTTGATACCAAACTTGTTTTCTAACTTAGTTAATCATGTTTCAACATGCTTAGCTCGTCACTTTTAGTTTTGTGCTTGTTTAGGGTTGTAAGGGTAAGCGATCTAATCAATCGCTTATGCTTTCGAACCCGACCCATTTGGTCGATCATTAGGATCCGACCAAACACATTAGGTGACCATAGTATATAGGGAATAACCTTCCGAGGTTATACCTTATGGTCGCTTCGTTAAGTAGTTGTATGATAGGTAGTTTATATGCCTTAGGTAAATTACCAAAATACCCTTTTCATGTGTAATTGGTAATTTAGCATATGTAACCTAAACTTTCATCACTTAACTGATTTATCAACAATATTAAACATGTTAAGGCATATTTTACTTGTCATAGGACTAGTTAGGCGGCCCGAACGCGTTTTACGTGAACGACGCGTTAAAGTAGCATAAGCTACCTAAACGGGTCGTAATGGGTCGTAAGCACTTAGGTTAGGTTTCATTGTAGTATGAAGGCCTTGTTAAACCATATTACATGAGTTCCCCTACTCATTTGGTTTACGAGCCTCATTCTATCTGATCTTCCGATTTAGGTCCGGTTTATTAACATAGTTACCTATATTAGGTGCCGTTTGATATCCGTGATCTCTAGCATTGTTTGGTTGTTACTCAAGGACAACTAAGCAATCTCAAGTGAGTACATAGACCCCTCTTTTACTGTTTTCCAAACCGTTTTGGGGTGAAACACATGTGCCTACTTGTTACTTTTATGCTTTCCTGTTTTCACATCATATACATGCTATATTCAATAGTACACTTATAGTACATTGTTTTACATTACATTTTATGCTATGTGTGCCCATTGTGTGCATACTTAGTACATTGTTTTACATTACATTTCATGCTATGTATGCCCATTGTGTGCATATTTAGTACAGTTGTTTCACGTCACATGCTATGTATGTCTATTGTTGCATACTTAGTACAGTTGTTTCACATCACATGCTATGTATGTCTATTGTTGCATACTTAGTACAGTTCACATGCTATGTATGTCCATTTGTTGCATACTTAGTACAGTTGTTTTCATCACATGCTTACATTTTGGTATGACATTTGGTTTGTTTTGATGGATCAATATACATTCATTAACACCGATCACGCCGTTCGTTAGTAGGTAGTGGTACCATAGGAATTGACAACTCCCGTTCCGGACATCCTGGGTAGGTTTGGATGAAAGGAATGACCGAATTTGATATACATAACTTAGATAAACCTTTAATTTGTTTAAGGGTTTATCGCCACATTCTCAAGGCTTGGATGTATGCATTCTCACAATACCGCATAGATGTTTATATCAGTATAGCATGCATTTGTCCCACAAAACATAGCTTTGATTTAAACCATGTTTTACTTCAATACTTTGTTTTTGTGCATATGGTTTAGTTGATATATTTCACTAGCCATACATATCATTTTGGGTTACACATTACATGATTTACATTTGACACATAAACATTATTGACATTGGTTACACATTACATGATTTACATTTGACACATGAACATTATTGACATTGGTTATACATTACATGACTTACATCTTGACATAAACATTTTGACATATTATTCAATACGTTTGGCAATTGGTTTAAACATAGACATCTTACATTGTTGGTTTGGTTTGAGTAAGTGATTTAAGTAACAAGGCGTGTGTAATATGATACAAGCATGGTGGATACGCCGCTGGTACTTCCTATATATAAGTGTTTGTATGGTATTACATATTGTAGCGTTATTTGAATCATTTCAATTTGAGACATATAACATTTTATACAAATAACATACTTTTCACAAGACATTAATTTACAAACAACTTATCTTATACAAACTCATTTTACATGGTTATTCATTTAACCATACATTATTCTCTTATTTATACATATCATCTGATCTTATCGTTTTTCAAATGATTTACAAGACAAAGCAAATTACAAGGTTCATGACTAAACATTTTCTCAAACATAAGTCATGAATTCTGTTTTCACAAAACCTATGTATCTCACAGGCATTTTTATGCTGACGTACCTATTTTCACATGTGTTTTTTCAGGAGATGATGCATAGGACTTAGCAAGATACATTTAGGCGGACTTGGGCCTTAGTGACAATAAAAGATGCAAGACTAGTTATTTATGTTATGTTTCTTTGATTGTCAAGACAATGTAACTCTTTTATTTAATAAAACAATATTTCAATTTCCATGTGTTATGAAACAATGATTCTGTTACAACACTCCCCGACGTTTCCGCCACGATTTGATGTTCTACGTGGTCGGGGTGTGACAACAAGATCTTTTAGTACCGGTTTATCCTCAACGTCTAATCAAATCAAAAGTTTAGAAAAATGTTTTTAAACTAAGAAAAAATAAAAACTAACTAAAATGCTGAAAATAAAAATAAAATAAAAAAACAGATAGACAAGATGAATCACTTGGTTCCGACTCGTGTATAGTGTAACCTTTGATTATTTCCGCACTTTTGCACTTATTTAACAGATTATCTTTGTTATTGTAGTAGGCCCCTCTTTTGGAGGTGACGTTACCCTCAACCCAGTAGTTTGAGTCAGCAAGGATACAATCCTAAAGGGTCGGATTATTGAAAGATAATTAATTAAGTTATTAATGCAAATTATGGTAGGCCCCTCTTTTGAAGGTGACGTTACCCTCGACTAAGTAGTCTGAGTCAGCAGGGATACAGTCCTAAATAGCCGGGTTATAGTATTAATAGTAGTTTAACTTATGAGGGGATCAAAGAGTTTGGACCCCCACCATCCAATACCGTCAAGTATTGAAGGAGGTCCTACTAAATTTGACCCAGGTCCCTTGCAGGATCTCTAAACGCTGAACAACGGCAAGACTCTTACCAAACCGTTCCCTTAACCCCTGATCAGGTAGCCAACATACCTCCATATAGACCGTGGAGATATGAATGGTGAAAATCTTTTATTTTATATAGACAGTAAAATAATGCCAAGACACCACGGACAAACGATAAGGAAGAATCACCTTCAACATAAGAAACTAGTTATTAAAGTCATTAATACAAAACCAAGTAAAAAGTGCGAAAAGATTAAAAATAAAAAGTATTACACTAGACACTTGTCTTCACCAAGTGATGTAAGAGACTTAGGCAAACATGGCCTTGATTGTCAAGAACTCTTACGATCAATCTTGGATCCCGAGACGACTCACACACTCTATGATGGACGATGGATAATGGTGGTGGATGATGGTGTTATAGTGGTGGTGGGTGGTGGGTGAAGTGTGAGAGAGGTGGTGTGCCAAGGGATGGTTTGCGCTTGAGCCAAGCACTCCTATTTATAGGCTGAACAGAAACTCGGGCACGGCCCCGTGTCCAGTGGGCACGGCCCCGTGTCCACATCCTCTCTTTCTTCATTTAATGCAGCTTGTCTTTCTTAGTTGACCACGCCCCCGTGTCCGCTGAGCACGACCCCGTGTGCAGAAGCATATCTGTACTATGAAGATTTTCCTGGATTCTGCGAATCTTATAGTTGACCACGGCCCCGTGCCCGCTGAGCACGGCCCCGTGGTGGGCAATAGAAGCTTCTACCACGTTTTCTTTTCTTCTGACACTTGGGCACGCCCCTGTGCTGGCTGAGCACGGGGCGTGTTCAGTCTTCTATCTTCTTGTTTTGCTTGGGAAGATGCTGTCGTGGGGTCGGGCATGTCACGTTTGTTCCCTTTCTTGTATTTATGTTAGATTTTGCTGTCTTTTTGCTTCTTTTGTTAATTTGAGCTCATTTAATCCTGAAAATACAAAAGGAAGACAAAATCACACTTTTTCCAACATTAGTACTAAAAAAGGGTTAGTTTTATGCCACAATTGATGTAATTTATATGTTGCATTTTGCACACATCAAATACCCCCACACTTGAATCTTTGCTTGTCCTCAAGTAAAACTCTTTATAATGTGGCTTTACACACCCAAATGGAATGGGTAGAAAAGAAGGTTTTTGGGCTTGTCATAGAGTGTCGGGATTTCCAAGATTCTTTATTAAGTTTTATTTTTATTTATTTACAATCCTATTCGTCATGATTTATTTAAAACTTTTCATAAGATAAATTACTTATTAGGGCATAACATGCCTCTTTTAAAATTCTCTTTATATACAAGTTCACATACCTCACGGGGATCACTCAACACTCGGCCGAAGATGTATTTTAGTGAATCACTCGAGAGCGGCATGGAACTTACTCCTACCATAGGCTTGCCAAGCAATCAATCCTCCTCCTTTTTAACTTTATACCTTTGTAAATATCAAGAGGACTTTTGGTTGAAGGGCTAAGCTTGGGTTAAAGGTAGGTGGTTGGGTTAGTGGTTAGTGGTTAGTAGAAAAGGGTGAAAAAGCGTAACAAGCGTCGGTTTTCGTAAGACTTTCTATTTTTGTAACTTTTATTTTGATGAAGCTATTATTCAAACAAAGTTATTTTTGATAAACTTGTTTGTTTATTTTCTTTTGCTTCATCGTCAACACATATATTTTTTTTTGAAAAGTCATACGAAAAACTGAGCTAGTTACTAAAACAAAGGGGTTAAAAATGAAAAAGGTTTTGGTGGGTGAAAGGGTGTTTGGTTTGGGTTATGAAATGAAAAGGTTTAGGCTCAAAGGGGCTAACTAGGGGGATTTTGGGTAGGTGGAAAAAAAATAACGGTGTAGAAAAAAAAGGGTTAGTCCTAATGCCTCCATCATTTACTTACTCAGGTTTAAGTTGGTAAGGACCGGGAATGTATAGTCATGGCAAGTTCTAGAGTCGTAAGAACCAAGCGGCTATTCACACAAGAAACGAAAAATGAGCATTTAATTTAAAGATATGTATTTGTATGCTCAATAAAGGCTCAAAACTCACTTTTGTGGGAATGGGTTTTTATGTGATCAAGTATATATAATCAAATTTTAACTAAGTTTGTCATGCCTTTTCATAATTTTCTTATGTTGGTTGTTTTTATCACGACGCTATCAGTTGTAAATTTGTAAAAATATAACCTTTTTAGAACTTGAAATTCCCGAATTAAACCTAGACAAGTAAAAAAATGAAAATTTTTGAAAAAATTTGGGGTGATTAGCGGTTCCAATAGAGTTTTGTGTAAGGCTTGTGTTTAGGACTTGCAAGATTCAAGGTTTTAGCATCCCCCCCACACTTAAATTACACATTGTCCTCAATGTGTCCCAAAAATAATTTTTTTGGTTGGTTGAATGTGTAACAAGGTGTGAAAAAGCAAAAATTTTGTGTTACTGGGCGCTGAACACGGCCCCGTGTTGTCCGGGCACGGCCCCGTGTTCAAGTGCCAGTAACAAAATTAAATCAAGAGAAACAGAAGCCTGGACACGGGGGTGTGTTGGGTGAACACGGCCCGTGTCCAGTTTACCTGAACTGGGTATTTCTGCAGAGTGTGCAGCACGGGACCGTGTTGGGCGGACACGGCCCGTGCCGAACTTACTGTAATGAAGAAATTTTGTTGGATGGTCCTGTTTTCCTGCATGGGGTGCTGGTTCAAGTTTCCCTTGCATCCTTTGCCATCTCAAGTGTGTTTTATTCCTGAAAATTAAAACTAACTAGAAAACATAAAAATTAATCTAACTAAACTAAGGATAGTTCCGCGGAATGCCTCCGTGGTGCGCCACGTTTATAAGGGTCCTTGGCTAGAGCCAAAGCCTGGTCATATGTTACCCAAGTGGGATGTTTCACATCCCATGTTACAGCGTCGGAGAGCGACATCCAAGCTTGAGTCTATGACCTTCATGTAGTCGACCGGGTCTTCGTCTTCTACTATAACTCCAAACTTTACTTCCTCGTACCCAAACTTCAATGTTAGTGTTCCGTCATTCATATCAACCACTGCTTGGGCGGTGGCTAGAAATGGCCTCCCAAGGATGAGAGGAACATTGGCGTCTTCTTCCATGTCTAGGATGACAAAGTCGGTTGGGAAAACGAAATTGTCAACTTTGACCAATAGGTTTTCAGCGACACCTTGTGGAAATTTGACGGATCTGTCGGCGAGTTGTATGCTCATCTTTGTAGGGCTCGTTGTTCCTAGGCCGAGTCGTTTGAACATCGATGTGGGCATGAGGTTAATGCTAGCCCCAAGATCGGCTAATGCATTACGAACGGGGGACTCCCCAATCGAGCAAGGAATCGTGAAACTTCCGGGATCAATTTTCTTTTGTGGAAGTTTGTTGAGTACTAAGGCGGAGCATTCTTCGCCTAAGTTAACTAATTGCAATGATTCAATTTTCCTTTTATGAGTGAGGAAGTCCCTCATAAATTTTGCATATTTAGGCATTTGGGTAAGGACCTCAATAAAAGGAATATTAACATGCAATTGTTTTAGTAAATTTTCGAACTTTGCGAATTGCTCATCGGTCTTTTGACGATTTAACCTACCGGGGTACGGAATCGGAGAAGTCTTGGTGGGCTCTTGATTCGGGAAATAAGCCTTTTCTGGTTGGGGTGCGGGTGGGGTCGTGGTTTGGCTGGACTGGCTTCTTTCATCTGGCGGTAATGGAGTCTCCTCGGGACCCACGGTTCGATTTCTCAATGTGATGAGATGTACTTGTGCTTTTGGGTTGGTTTCGGTATTGCTAGGTAACGCGCCTTGTGGTCTCTAGGAGAAATTTTGAGCTACTTGATTTAATTGTTTTTCAATGTTTTGAATGCTAGCTTGTTGATTTCTAAAATTCGATTCCAATTGCTGAAATCGATCCGAGTTTTTCTTTTCGGTGTCGGAGATGAGGCGAGATACAGTATCTTCAAGCCTTTCTCGTCCACTTTGTTGTTGAGAAAAGTTTTGTGGTTGTTGAAAGTTAGTTCGTTGGTTTTGTTGGTTACTACTATTGCCGGGATCTCTCCAACCAAGGTTTGGGTGGTTACGCCATCCTTGGTTGTAGGTACCCGTTGGAGGACCCGACGGCCTAGGTCTGTTATCAATGTAGTTTACCGTTTCCGTTTGTTCATCTAATTCTTTCATACAACTCCAATTTTCATGTGGTCCACCACACCCTTCACAAGCTATAACCGAAACCGTTTTTGTCATTTCTAATTTTTTGATTTTTGAAGAAAGAGCTTCGATTTGGGCTTGTAAAGAAGTGCTTTCATCAACCTTATGGGTGCCCGGGGCAATAGATTTATTGCCTTGGGGAGTGTGCCATTGAAAATTAGTTTGAGCAATTTCCTCAATTTGATTATATATTTCATTTGGGCGACGATTACCTAGAAGTCCCCCGGAGCTAGAATCAAGTGTTTGTCTTGTGTGTGGCAATAACCCATTGTAGAAAGTAGATACTTGTTGCCACACTGCTAGACCGTGATGAGGACACTTTCTTAGTAGCTCCTTGAACCTTTCCCAAGTTTCATATAAGGATTCCCCATCCTCTTGTGAGTATGTAATAATTTCAGTAATTAATTTAGCCATTTTAGCCGGAGGGAAATACTTATATAGAAACTTTTGGGCTAGTTCATCCCAGGTGTTTACCGAGCCAACTGGGAGGGTGTTAAGCCAAGCCTTAGCTCGGTCTTTTAGCGAAAATAGAAACATTCGAAGGCGGATGGCGTCATTTGATGCTCCATTGATCCGAAAGGTATCACATATTTCTAAGAAATTAGTAATATGTAGATGGGGATCCTCGTCCGCAAGCCCATGAAAGATTGCGGAGTTTTGAAGCATTTGTATCAAATGCGGTCGAAGTTCGAAGTTATTGGCTTCGAAATTCGGTGCATTGATAGCGGCGCCGAGATTACCTACGGTGGGCCGTAGGTAATCCATGAGGGTACGTTGATCCGCCATTGGAAATGCGTCCCCCGAAACTTTCTCTTGATTTTTAGCTTTAAGTCTTTTTCTGAGAAAGCGTTCGGGTTCTTCTAGAGGTTCTTTTATGTCTCTACTAGAACTGGAGCTCATGCACTACGTAGGAAGTTCAAATGTGGCGCCGAGGTTCCAAGTCCTCCAATAAAAACAGAAAAGAATGTTGGTCAGAAGGTTCACCACGGCCCCGTGCTCAGTGAACACGGCCCGTGGTCAGAGTTACAGTGATTGTTCTCTGGATCCTTGTTACTGGGAGTTGGACACGACCCCGTGTTGCACCGACACGGCCCCGTGCTCAGCTCTCTGTAACTCGGAAAATAAAAACTGCCAGTGATAACGCTGGGCACGCCCCGTGTTCGACCAGGCACGGCCCGTGCTGGGCTCTGCAGAAACTGAAAAACTAAGAAAAAATCCTAAAAAAATGAAAAATAAGAAAAACGATTAGGCCGTTGATTCTTAACTTTCTTAAAATCCTTGTGTCCCAGGCAACGGCGCCAAAAACTTGATGTGAGTTAGGTGTATATATAGGTTTAAGTATATTTTAAGCCCTTTTACACTTTTTTAGCCAAGTTTTAAATTTATAAAACACGATATTTACTAACACTAAACACACATATGGCCAAGTGCACCCATCGTGAGCGTAGTATAGTGTTGGTAAGATACCGAGGTCATCCAAGGACACAAGAGCTTTTAGTACCGGTTTATCCTCAACGTCTAATCAAATCAAAAGTTTAGAAAAATGTTTTTAAACTAAGAAAAAATAAAAACTAACTAAAATGCTGAAAATAAAAATAAAACAAAAAACAGATAGACAAGATGAATCACTTGGTTTCGACTCGTGTATAGTGTAACCTTTGATTATTTCCGTACTTTTGCACTTATTTAAGAGATTATCTTAGTTACGTTACCCTCAACCCAGTAGTTTGAGTCAGCAACGATACAATCCTAAAGGGTCGGATTATTGAAAGATAATTAATTAAGTTATTAATGCAAATTATGGTAGGCCCCTCTTTTGAATGTGACGTTACCCTCGGCTAAGTAGTTTGAGTCAGCAGGGATACAGTCCTAAATAGCCGGGTTATAGTATTAATAGTAGTTTAACTTATGAGGGGATCAAAGAGTTTGGACCCCCGCCATCCAATACCGTTAAGTATTGAAGGAGGTCCTACTAAATTTGACCCAGGTCCCTTGCAGGATCTCTAAACGCTGAACAACGGCAAGACCCTTACCAAACCGTTCCCTTAACTCCCGACCAGGTAGCCAACATACCTCCATATAGACCGTGGAGATATGAATGGTGAAAATCTTTTATTTTATATAGACAGTAAAATAATGCCAAGACACCACGGACAAACAATAAGGAAGAATCACCTTCAACATAAGAAACTAGTTATTAAAGTCATTAATACAAAACCAAGTAAAAAGTGCGAAAAGATTAAAAATAAAAAGTATTACACTAGACACTTGTCTTCACCAAGTGATGTAAGAGACTTAGGCAAACATGGCCTTGATTGTCAAGAACTCTTACGATCAATCTTGGATCCCGAGACGACTCACACACTCTATGATGGACAATGGATGATGGTGGCGGATGATGGTGTTATAGTGGTGGTGGGTGGTGGGTGAAGTGTGAGAGAGGTGGTGTGCCAATGGATGATTTGAGCTTGAGCCAAGCACTCCTATTTATAGGCTGAACGGAAGCTCGGGCACGTCCCCTTGTCCAGTGGGCACGGCCTCGTGTCCACATCCTCTCTTTCTTCATTTAATGCAGCTTGTCTTTATTAGTTGACCACGCCCCCGTGTCCGCTGAGCACGACCCCGTGTGCAGAAGCATATCTGTACTATGAAGATTTGCCTGGATTCTGCGAATCTTATAGTTGACCACGGCCCAGTGCCCGCTGAGCACGGCCCCGTGGTGGGAAATAGAAGCTTCTACCACTTTTTCTTTTCTTCTGACACTTGGGCACGCCCCCGTGCTGGCTGAGCACGGGGCGTGTTCAGTCTTCTGTCTTCTTGTTTTGCTTGGGAAGATGCTGTCGTCGGGTCGGGCATGTCACGTTTGTTCCCTTTCTTGTATTTATGTTTGATTTTGCTGTCTTTTTCCTTCTTTTGTTAATTTGAGCTCATTTAATCCTGAAAATACAAAAGGAAGATAAAAGCACACTTTTTCTAACATTAGTACTAAAAAAGGGTTAGTTTTATGCCACAATTGATGTAATTTATATGTTGCATTTTGCACACATTATATTGACACGTGTCATAAGCTTTGAACGTGTGAAAGAATGTTCTAGAGAGACTAAAGTTGGCAAACAAGGAAAGTATGTGAATATAAGGGTTCAAAATGTCAACAATGAATAAATATACTTTACAATAACCCTACATGATGTTAATACCCTTAAACGAATAAATCATGGATCATACGAAGCTAATTGTGAAGGAAAGTGAGAGATTACAAACTACAGGGGTTAAATGTGTCAACATGTTTAAAGTATACCTCTGAGTGACCTTTTAGCAAACCCGAAGCTTTGTAACGATTAATTATGCTCACTAGAATGCATGATAAAAATTTCACCAAGTTTCGTTATCGTATGAGAAAGTTATGATAAAATTCATATACAAGGGGTTAAGAGCGTCAACGAAGAAATTTATGACTTTTCGGGTAATCAAAAGTTAACCAAGGACTTAACAAAGTGGATATAAGTCTTGAAGCCCTTATAAATCAATTTAGAGGGCTCAAAGTGCAAAACAAGAAGTTAAAACAAGCTTTAAAAGGACCGGGGGCCAAAATGCAATAACTAAAACATGTTTAACCTGAACCCGAGACTCACGCGGGCCGCGTAAGAGTAGGCTGACCTCTTACGCGGGCCGCCTCAGCCGCCCAGAACCAGAAAACGCTGACCGGTGTCTGTCCAGCCTTGTAACCGACTTAATTCGATTGTTTTGCATACCATGGGCTGTCCCAACTGGTTTTTAGGCTTAGGGGGACACTTGTATGCATCTTGGACCAATCCTAGACTTGTTTGTCATAATCTAGTGAGATTAAACCCACTATATAAAGGTCCTTGTTTGCAACAATCATGCACTCATTCCATACTTCATTTCTGGAACTTCCTGAAGCACAAGACCACCTCCTAAGCATCTTTAGTCGTGCATTGTACTTTGGTAAGCTTCCTTAACCTTCCTTAATCGTGTTTTACTTAGTTATTAGCTTAAAAGTCAAACCATCGTAATTAAGGTTTGACTTAACAATAAATCACTAATGGTCCAGCGATTAGTCAAAGTAAACGTAGTTATAAGTTGGTATTTATGTGGGCATTAGACCCATAAAAGAGCACCCTCTGATTCCCGTCCTAACTAAGACATTTGTCGGGTCAAAGTTGTTTATAAAAAGTCAACAAAATTATGTTTTTCGATTTAACACATAATTAACAATGTAGAAGGCGTGCAACTTATTTTATCACTCATATAACTTGGTAATTAGTATAAGAACTGGTCTAAATTTGTTCGACCCGACAAATTTCTGTTTAGGCCCGGTTCGGAACCGAAGGACGCGAAACTTTGACTTTTGCTTTGACTTCAATTCTGACCCATATTGACATTGTTTAGACATGCCTTAAGGTTCCTTTTAGACCAGGTTATATGTTAGTACAACCCTCTGTGATTGGTTCGTTGATTGTTCGATTCGTTTGCACGTTTCCGTTAATTGCTTAATGTTGACCATAATGCCCTTTTGACCATCAAACGAGAATTTTGGAAATGTGAGAGGACAATAATCTTTGTTACTGATTTATAAACATGTCCCTAAATTTTCACATCAGTTGGAGGTCTAGATTAGGAGTTATGCTCAATAGCGTAATTAGAACGCTTTTTATGAATTAAACGGCGTAATTAGCATAAAGCCTATCTAAACCCAATTTTTGACACCAAACCTTTTACCCACTGATGTAATATAATATTTTGGGATTTTTGAAGATTTTTAATTATTTTTAAACTGATCTTAACATAGGGTTATTGCCTTAATTCGGTAATTACCGATTATACCCTTTTCGCTTATAAAATGAGTTTTACATAACAATTTGATACCAAACATTTGACCACTGATTTTATATAATAAATGAAGTATTTTGAACCTTATAACCTGATCAGAAAACTCAGATTTCCTGTATGACCCGGAAATCGCTTAAAACGGCTTTTTACGCGTATTAAACACCTAGTATGGGTTTAAAACCATTTTGTCATATAAGACTTATCACCAACTGATATAACCTGCTAAAATAAGTTATTCTACTGATTATCTCAGACCTGAGTCTCAGAATTATAATTAATCTCTTTTATAATCTTTAAAATGACCAAAATGCCCATACGGGGCTTAATTTGAGATTAAACTCGTTTTGGGCATAATGGAAGATATCCTACTGATATCACAACATATTTAAAGCATATTAACTTTGGAAACCTGTTCGTGAATCATTCGGTTACCCGTTATGCGTTATTCGCGTTCGGTTCGGTTTATGTAACTAGTTTGCATAAATTAGCCGAAACGGGTCAAACCTTATCATTTTTATCTCAAAATCCAGAATGTGTTTAGATTACCCATATTATACAAGTATTTAAACTTTTAGGGTCTAAATAACATTCTATTCCGGTCTTCGCTTAATCATGCGTTCAAACCGTATCTTCCTTTAAAACTAACCGGTCTAAGTTTAGGCTTTATTAAAGACCCGTTAGGATTCTAATAGGTTATTATAAACCTTCGTTCCAGAATAGGAGACCCAGTAAAAGCTACGTGCACTTGCTTGTTGTGATTATTACTTGCAAAGGTAAATACTTTTAACTTATTTTCCCTATACGGGCTTGGGGTATGGTATATAAAATACCGCTTGGTCGGGCATTGAATCTTTAATCGAATATAGGTTAAACCATTGGTATGCTCCGTTTTGAATGTTTTGTTTGCTTAAAGCCTTTGGGGGGTTAATGACCATGTCCCGGATATCCTTGGCATCATTTTACGAAATGGCCACGACCTAAGCACGGGGTGTAGGCGTACACCCGTCAGTGCCTAAATAAATAATGTGGTGTGTCTATTGATCTTTAACCCGACACGAACCGGGCTATTGAACGCATAAGAAACATGTAATTCTTTTACAGGATTATATTCAAATAATTATCCCAAGTTATAAAAGTTTGTGCCACGTGCATTCAAATCAATTTTTACTAAACCTTTTCAAAATGAGCCAGTTGATTGCATTTACCAGTGTAAACTGGCGTATTTTCCCAAAAAGGTTAAGTGCAGTTACTACTCGTAATAGGCTGGCTTTCTCCTAGCGTCCACAATAAGTCTCACAAGCTTGGATGACATAAAACTGTTGAACAATGTTTCCTCTTTATTTTGATCCACCTGTGGATTATTTTCAACTATTTGTGATACTTAATATTACAATATTATTTGGTTGAAATGAATCTATCTTTTGCTTCCGCTGTGCATTTAAATATTGTGTTGTTTGACTATAATGATATTAACTACGTCACGATACTCCCCTACCGGGCCCACCGGTAAAACGTGGAAATATCGGGGTGTGACAGGTTGGTATCAGAGCCAACATTGAATGAATTAAACACTAGCCTTTTGTGTTTAATCTCAAAGACACAATTGCACATTCCTAAAATTTTTGAGTCTAGACAAAGAACTTAGGACAAATCCAAATTGTTTTTAATTCTAACTTTGTCCTTTATATTCTTTGTTGTATCTTTCTTTTGTTTTGACAGGAATGCCACCAAGATTCCGAAGAGGAGGACGAGGTAAAGGGCCGATCAACGGCCCCAACGATCACGAAGCCGGGCCTTCACACCGGCGGACTCCTTCTACAAGTACTAGTGCCGATCCTCAGGGAAACTGGAGGACCCATTTAGAGCCCGCTAGACGATCTATCTCGTATAGCTCAACACCTCCCTATCATCACTCCTTTGGGCCGCACTCAGAAAACGAGCCCGAAGACTCCCACCATTCCTTCTTGCCGTTGCAGCGGTCCGTTTCGCACCGTTCCTTTGGCGACCCCACTCCTGTCTTTCAGGGCCGGTTCAACCCGACAAACTATATATAAGAACCAGTGGGTTTTAACCCACTCGGACCTGAAGACCATTTCTCAGGAGACCATGCAATGGACATGGATGAGGACACAGATCCAGTTGAACCACCGTCTGGGACACCCAACCATCCCATCGAGATCTCTGATGGATCATCCTTCCACGGATCACCCTACCGTGGTCCAGATAGTTACCAAGCGAAGTTCAACCAGTATGAGTGGTATTTTACACCCTCTCATAACCCACAGCAGCAGCAGCAGGATCCCTCCGAGGATTCACGTTTCGTGGCAGTCACACCACCGCCACCACCGCCGCCAGTTCATCAAGCACCTCCAGAACCACCAAGGCGTAGGAGAACTGGCGCACGAATATCTGCGCGAGGAGGGGGTTTTCACTTTAGCACCCCTATCACTCAAGTGGCAGTCACTATCCGCCACTGCATGAAGATCCACAAATGGGTGGGCCTTCAAACCCAGTTGCAGAGGTGACTTCTGCACCAATTGCACCACCATCGCCACCATTGGGTTTTGATAACCCGATTCCTACATACGCCGATTCAACGACGTACAATCCGTTTGAGCAACCGACTCACACTCACTACAACTATGCTGAAGCCGACCCATATCAAGTAGCGGCAAACTACAACGCCCTTCATCCTGAAGGACCATATGGAGCCCCTTGGGGAGTGGGATACCCAACTCATGGGTATCAAATACCTGCTCGACCACCGTTTCAGCACCAGCCGCAGACACCACGGTTTTCCCCACCGGAACAGGAGGAAATCCTCCAAAGACTAAGCAGGGTGGAACGAGACTTTCAGGAAGAACGTAGGAACAACCGGGGTTTCCTCAAGGGCCTAGCAAGCTTGTTAAAGGGAAAGAAGAAGAGGGATCATTGAATCCCTATATGCATTGTTGTATTTCCTTAATTCAATCAAGTCCCTGCGTGGACATTTATCTATGTACTTAGTCCCTGCGTGGACTTGTCTTTTAGTCCCTACGTGGACATCTATTTTAGTAATCAGTCCCTGCGAGGGCTTGTATTATCAGTTTAGCCCATACGTGGGCAAGTTATTTTTGTTAAAAGTCCCGTTTAGGGCAATGTGTACTTCTTTTAATGTTTAATGGAATGTTAATTTTTAAAATTTTCATTTTTGTCATTATATGCATAAATATATTATACATGAAATAAATAAATTAAAAATCATTCCTTTTAAAATAAATCTGCCTATTAAATATTAAATAAGAATCTTAAAGGTATAACCTAGCCTGCATGTCATTATAAGACTTGGCCAAGATGGTAAGACCTGTTTAAAAGATTCAAATCCTTGTTAACATCTGAAAACATGTTAACGCTCCTGGCAGACGTGATTCGTTAAAATCACCCACGTCATTCTTATAATTGGATTCTCCAAAAGATTCCTAACCTAACTGGATGATCTATAAATCATGGGTTTAAATCGTCAATTAAGATGATCATATATTAAACATCCATAGGTAATATAGTGCCTACGGGCCATACTCATTGTCATATATGACAAAAGACAGTAGTAGTCTACGACCCCCTGTCAGAAAAAGGTAAAGAACTATGTTCAAACCTTCATGCCTTGATTCTCTGAAATCATGGCTTATGATTTAAAAATGTCCCTGTGACTAGGCCTTTTGTGCTACTAATAATACTGCTATTGTTTTATAATTAGGATAAATTATAATAAAAATCCTAAATAACTATGACTAACAAATTAACCAAATATGATATGTGTTTACCATGGTTAATGAATTGCCATAAAAGACAATTCCATAATAAAATCCCAAATAAATTATTGTCAATATCTTATGTAACAGTTCAAACTACATGGCTGACTCGGATGAGATCAACAGTCACCCAAGGGAGGATCATGATAATACCCGAATTAACATAGCGGGAGCAGAATTGCAAGCATTAATAGACAATGCTGTTACAAAAGCAATAGAACGGCAGTATAATGAATATAGCGGGACTTGAAATAGGACCCTATCTGCACTGCATTCCAAGCCTAAGACTCATTCTGAGGCTCACAGCAAGCCACCCTCCAAGAAGGAAGAGCTAAAGAAAGACGATGACGATCGTCACTCTTCAAATCAGCAAAGTGATCCATCTCAAAGGATCGTACTGAATCAAGGACCCCGTGATAAGGGTTGCTCCTATAAGTATTTTGTTTCATGCAAACACAGGGATTTCACTGGGGAAAAAGGAGCTGTAGACTGCATGACATGGTTGGATGAGATGGACACCGTGGTTGATATCAGCGGGTGCGCTGATAAGGATGTGGTAAAGTTCATGTCTCAGTCATTCAAGGGGGAGGCATTAGCTTGGTGGAGGTCTTTGATCCAAGCTACCGGAAAAATCCCGTTGTACAATCTGTCATGGGATTAGTTTATGACGTTGATTAAGGAAAACTACTGCCCTCAGCATGAGGTTGAAAAGATTGAATCTGATTTCTTGTGTTTGGTTATGAAGAACCTGGACTGTCAGGCCTACCTTACCAGTTTCAATACAATGTCTAGGTTAGTTCCATACCTTGTGACACCGGAACCCAAGAGGATAGCTCGATTCATCAGGGGTTTAGCCCTAGAAGTTAAGGCCAGTGTAAAAGCCTCTAGACCAGCTACCTTTCGGTCTGCAGCTAATATAGCATTATCTCTTACTCTGGACGCGGTTAGGCAGAGATCGCTGAGAAACACTGATGCTGAGAAAAGGAAGCGTGAGGATGATAGCTCACGACGATCGGATAAGAGGCATAAGGGAAACAATGACCCCAAGAAGGGTTCTGGATCTAAAAAAGATGGTCGTCAATCGGGTGATAAACCCAATTGTAAGATCTGTAAGAAATAGCACTTCGGGAAGTGCAGATATGAGTCGAAATCCCAATCACAGCCAAGAGCATGTGGAATCTGCAAGTCTTCTGAGCACAAGACCTTAGACTATAAGAAAATCAAGGATGCTATATGCTATAGATGCAATGAGAAAGGGCACATCAAGTCGAACTGCCCAAAGTATGCCAAGAAACCAGAAGATGGTAAAAAGACCAATGCAAGGGTTTAGAATGGATGCTAAGGAGGCAGTGCAGGATGATAACGTGATAACATGTACCTTTCTCATAAATGATGTTTATGCAAGAGTGTTATTCGATTCAGGAGCTGATAAGTCATTCGTAGATAATAAGTTTTGTAAGTTGCTGAATTTACCTGTTAAAACCTTAAGTGTGAAATATGAGGTTGAATTAGCCGATGGAACCATAGAAACCACATCAACCGTGTTAGATGGATGTGTTATATCCATTAGGAACCACTCTTTTCCATTATCTTTACTTCCTTTGAAATTAGCCGGTTTCGATATAGTAATAGGCATGGATTGGTTGTCTCGCAACCAAGCCCAGATCGTTTGTGCTAATAAGCAAGTGGTTGTCAAAACTCCTCATGGCGAGCCTTTGACAATCCAAGGAGATACTAAGTACGGAATGCCTGAGCAAGTGTCCATGCTCAAGGCATCAAGGTGTTTGACAAAGGGTTGTGTTATCTACATGGCGCAAGTAACTATTGATGAACCTAAGCCTAAGATCGAAGACATACCCATTATCTCTGAATATCCAGAAGTATTCCCTGAAGAACTACCTGGTTTACCCCCAGATAGGCAAGTGGAGTTCAGGATTGACATTATTCCTGGAGCAGCACCTGTTGCAAGAGCACCTTACAGATTGGAACCAACGGAGATGAAAGAGTTGAGAACTCAACTGGATGATTTGTTAAGCAAAGGATTTATTAGACCTAGCTCATCTCCTTGGGGAGCACCAATCCTGTTTGTGAAGAAAAAGGATGGATCGATGCGTCTGTGCATCGATTATCGAGAGCTTAACAAAGTTACTGTTAAGAATCGGTATCCATTACCCAGGATCGACGACTTGTTCGATCAGCTTCAAGGAGCGAGTTACTTTTCCAAGATCGACTTAAGGTCACGATATCATCAACTGAAGGTCAAGGATGAAGATGTACATAAGACTGCATTTAGGACTCGTTATGGTCATTACGAGTTCTTAGTGATGCCTTTTGGACTCACTAATGCACCAGCCGCATTCATGGATCTCATGAACCGCGTCTGCAAGCCCTATATGGATAAATTTGTCATCGTCTTCATCGATGATATTCTTATTTACTCGAAGAACCAAGCTGACCATGAGAAGCACCTCCATTGCATTCTAAAACTGCTTCATCGAGAAAAGCTCTACGCCAAATTCTCTAAGTGTGAATTTTGGCTTCGTGAAGTCCAATTTCTTGGACATGTGGTGAGTGAACGCAGAATCCAGGTAGATCCCGCTAAGGTTGAAGCTGTCATGAATTGGCAAGAGCCGAAGACGCCCACCGAGATTCGCAGCTTCTTGGGATTGGCAGGATACTACAGGCGTTTCATTGAAAATTTTTCAAGGATTGCTGCACCCCTAACTTCTTTGACTAGGAAGAATATAAAGTTCGATTGGGGTCCTAAGCAGCAAGAATCCTTCGATATCCTCAAGCAAAAGTTGAGCAATGCTCCTGTTTTAACATTGCCTGAAGGTATCGAGGAATTTGTGGTTTACTGCGACGCATCGCACACTGGTATGTGATGTGTGCTTATGCAGAAAGGCAAGGTTATTGCCTATGCTTCTCGACAGTTAAAAGTGCACGAGAAGAACTACACCACCCATGACTTGGAGTTAGATGCCGTTGTATTTGCACTAAAACTATGGAGGCATTATTTGTATGGAATCAAGTGTGTGATCTATTTTGATCACAAGAGCCTCCAGCACCTCTTTAACCAAAAGGATTTAAACATGAGGCAGTGCCGATGGATGGAGACGTTGAATGATTACGATTGTGAAATCCGATACCATCCAGGCAAGGCGAATGTAGTCGCTGATGCCTTGAGCAGAAAGGAAAGAGTTAAACCCTTTAGAATAAATGCCAAGAGCATGGAAATAAAGAATAGTTTGACTGAGAGGTTGTTAGCTGCGCAGAAGGAAGCTGTATTGGAAGTTAACTATCCTGCTGAAAAGCTAGGAGTAACTGAAGAACAGTTATCCTATGGCAAAGACGGAATCCTAAGGCTAAATGGACGAATATGGGTTCCAGTTTATGGAGGACTTCGGGATGTTATTCTCCAGGAAGCCCATAGTTCTAAATATTCCGTTCATCCTGGAGCTGATAAGATGTACCAGGATCTAAAGTCAAACTATTGGTGGATAGGTTTGAAGAAATCTGTAGCCACTTATGTGGCCAAATGTCTGACGTGCGCACAAGTTAAAGCTGAACATCAAAAGCCGTCAGGTTTGCTACAACAGCCTGAACTTCCCACTTGGAAGTGGGAGATGGTGACAATGGATTTCATCACCAAGTTACCAAAGACAAAGAAAGGAAATGATACTATATGGGTGATAGTAGATAGACTGACTAAGTCAGCACATTTCCTACCCATTAAGGAGACTTATAGCTCCGACATGTTAGCCCAATTGTACGTAGATAAGATTGTATCTCTACATGGCATACCAATGTCTATTATCTCTGACAGAGATACTAGATACACTTCCCATTTTTGGAAAAGTTTCCAACAATCTTTGGGCACGCGCTTAAATTTCAGTACGGCTTACCATCCTCAGACGGACGGGCAAAGTGAGCGTACAATCCAAACATTGGAAGACATGCTTCGTGCATGTGTGATTGACTTAGGTGGTAGTTGGGATAACCACCTGCCATTAATCGAGTTGGGAAGACATGCTTCATGCATGTGTGATTGCCTGGAAGGGAGTGATGCGATTTGGTAAGAAAGGCAAGTTAAGCCCGAGATACATAGGACCATTCGGGATCATCGAATGTGTCGGATCAGTTGCTTATAAGTTAAACTTACCTGAAGAGCTCAGTGGTATTCATAATGTATTCCACGTCTGCAATCTGAAGAAGTGTCTAGCTGATGAATCACTAGTCATACCACACACAGATGTGCACATCGATGAGAGCTTGAAGTTTGTTGAAAAACCTATGTCGATCGAGGATCGACAGGTTAAGAAGCATCGAAGGAAGCATGTACCGATCGTAAAAGTAAAGTGGGATGCCCGAAGAGGTCCCGAATACACGTGGGAGGTAGAGTCCACAATGAAAGAAAAGTACCCTCATTTATTTCAGTAAATCTCGAGGTCGAGATTTCTTTTAAGGGGGTGAGGATGTAACACCTTGAAAATTCACGTCCTATAATGTATTGACACGTGTCATAAGCTTTGAACGTGTGAAAGAATGTTCTAGAGAGACTAAAGTTGGCAAACAAGGAAAGTATGTGAATATAAGGGTTCAAAATGTCAACAATGAATAAATATACTTTACAATAACCCTACATGATGTTAATACCCTTAAACGAATAAATCATGGATCATACGAAGCTAATTGTGAAGGAAAATGAGAGATTACAAACTACAGGGGTTAAATTTGTCAACATGTTTAAAGTATACCTCTGAGTGACCTTTTAGCAAACCCGAAGCTTTGTAACGATTAATTATGCTCACTAGAATGCATGATAAAAATTTCACCAAGTTTCGTTATCGTATGAGAAAGTTATGATAAAATTCGTATACAAGGGGTTAAGAGCGTCAACGAAGAAATTTATGACTTTTCGGGTAATCAAAAGTTAACCAAGGACTTAACAAAGTGGGTATAAGTCTTGAAGCCCTTATAAATCAATTTAGAGGGTTCAAAGTGCAAAACAAGAAGTTAAAACAAGCTTTAAAAGGACCGGGGGCCAAAATGCAATAACTAAAACATGTTTAACCTGAACCCGAGACTCACGCGGGCCGCGTAAGAGTAGGCTGACCTCTTACGCGGGCCGCCTCAGCCGCCCAGAACCAGAAAACGCTAACAGGTGTCTGCCCATCCTTGTAACCGACTTAATTCGATTGTTTTGCATACCATGGGCTGTCCCAACTGGTTTTTAGGCTTAGGGGGACACTTGTATTCATCTTGGACCAATCCTAGACTTGTTTGTCATAATCTAGTGAGATTAAACCCACTATATAAAGGTCCTTGTTTGCAACAATCATGCACTCATTCCATACTTCATTTCTGGAACTTCCTGAAGCACAAGACCACCTCCTAAGCATCTTTAGTCGTGCATTGTACTTTGGTAAGCTTCCTTAACCTTCCTTAATCGTGTTTTACTTAGTTATTAGCTTAAAAGTCAAACCGTCGTAATTAAGGTTTGACTTAACAATAAATCACTAATGGTCCAGCGATTAGTCAAAGTAAAGGTAGTTATAAGTTGGAATTTATGTGGGCATTAGACCCTTAAAAGGGCACCCTCTGATTCCCGTCCTAACTAAGACATTTGTCGGGTCAAAGTTGTTTATAAAAAGTCAACAAAATTATGTTTTTCGATTTAACGCATAATTAACAATGTAGAAGGCGTGAAACTTATTTTATCACTCATATAACTTGGTAATTAGTATAAGAACTGGTCTAAATTTGTTCGACCCGACAATTATCTGTTTAGGCCCGGTTCGGAACCAAAGGACGCGAAACTTTGACTTTTGCTTTGACTTCATTTCTGACCCATATTGACATTGTTTAGACATGCCTTAAGGTTCCTTTTAGACCAGGTTATATGTTAGTACAACCCTCTGTGATTGGTTCGTTGATTGTCCGATTCGTTTGCACGTTTCCGTTAATTGCTTAATGTTGACCATAATGCCCTTTTGACCATAAAACGAGAATTTTTGGAAATGTGAGAGGACAATAATCTTTGTTACTGATTTATAAACATGTCCCTAAATTTGCACATCAGTTGGAGGTCTAGATTATGAGTTATGCTCAATAGCGTAATTAGAACACTTTTTATGAATTAAACGGCGTAATTAGCATAAAGCCTATCTAAATCCAATTTTTGACACCAAACCTTTTACCCACTGATGTAATATAATATTTTGGGATTTTTGAAGATTTTTAATTATTTTTAAACTGATCTTAACATAGGGTTATTGCCTTAATTCGGTAATTACCGATCATACCCTTTTCGCTTATAAAATGAGTTTTACATAACAATTTGATACCAAACCTTTGACCACTGATTTTATATAATAAATGAAGTATTTTGAACCTTATAACCTGATCAGAAAACTCAGATTTCCTGTATGACCCGGAAATCGCTTAAAACGGTTTTTTACGCGTATTAAACACCTAGTATGGGTTTAAAACCATTTTGTCATATAATACTTCTCACCAACTGATATAACCTGCTAAAATTAGTTATTCTACTGATTATCTCAGACCCGAGTCTCAGAATTATAATTAATCTCTTTTATAATCTTTAAAATGACCAAAATGCCCCTACGGGGCTTAATTTGAGATTAAACTCGTTTTGGGCATAATGGAAGATATCCTACTGATATCACAACATATTTAAAGCATATTAACTTTGGAAACCTTTTCGTGAATCATTCGGTTACCCGTTATGCGTTATTCGCGTTCGGTTCGGTTTATGTAACTAGTTTGCATAAATTAGCCGAAACGGGTCAAACCTTATCATTTTTATCTCAAAATCCAGAATGTGTTTAGATTACCCATATTATACAAGTATTTAAACTTGTCGGGTCTAAATAACATTCTATTCCGGTCTTCGCTTAATCATGCGTTCAAACCGTATCTTCCTTTAAAACTAACCGGTCTAAGTTTAGGCTTTATTAAAGACCCGTTAGGATTCTAATAGGTTATTATAAACCTTCGTTCCAGAATAGGAGACCCAGTAAAAGCTACGTGCACTTGCTTGTTGTGATTATTACTTGCAAAGGTAAATACTTTTAACTTATTTTCCCTATACGGGCTTGGGGTATGGTATATAAAATACCGCTTGGTCGGGCATTGAATCTTTAATCGAATATAGGTTAAACCATTGGTATGCTCCGTTTTGAATGTTTTGTTTGCTTAAAGCCTTTGGGGGTTAATGACCATGTCCCGGATATCCTTGGCATCATTTTACGAAATGGCCACGACCTAAGCACGGGGTGTAGGCGTACACCCGTCAGTGCCTAAATAAATAATGTGGTGTGTCTATTGATCTTTAACCCGGCACGAACCGGGCTACTGAACGCATAAGAAACATGTAATTCTTTTACAGGATTATATTCAAATAATTATCCCAAGTTATAAAAGTTTGTGTCACGTGCATTCAAATCAATTTTTATTAAACCTTTTCAAAATGAGTCAGTTGATTGTATTTACCAGTGTAAACTGACGTATTTTCCCAAAAAAGTTAAGTGCAGGTACTACTCGTAATAGGCTGGCTTTCTCCTAGCATCCACAATAAGTCTCGCAAGCTTGGATGACATAAAACTGTTGAACAATGTTTCCTCTTTATTTTGATCCACCTGTGGATTATTTTCAACTATTTGTGATACTTAATATTACAATATTATTTGGTTGAAATGAATCTATCTTTTGCTTCTGCTGTGCATTTAAATATTGTGTTGTTTGACTATAATGATATCAACTACATCACGATACTCCCCTACCGGGCCCACCGGTAAAACGTGGAAATATCGAGGTGTGACATTTGCAATGCTCTCGTGCTCTCACTGCCCGACGGAAACGAAGATTTCGTAGTTTACAGCAATGCCTCGAACCTTGGTCTTGGTTGTGTTTTCATGCAACGAGACAAGGTTATCGTGTACACTTCTCGACAGCTCAAGATCCACGAGAAGAACTACACCACACATGACCTCGAGCTTGGCGCAGTTGTTTTTGCGTTAAAGATTTGGCGACACTACCTTTACGGTACCAAGTGTACGATCTTCACCGATCATAGGAGCCTACAACACATCTTTGACCAAAAAGAGTTGAATATGCGTCAACGCCGGTGGGTAGAACTCCTCAACGATTACGACTATGAGATTCGCTACCATCCAGGCAAAGCAAACGTCATTGTCGATGCCCTCAGTCGATGAAGCTATTTGCATAGCGTTCGTAATGTTCAAGCCCAGCATAATCTCGAAGCCCTTATCCGTGACGCTCAGCATGCTTGTTTTACCGAACGTACTTTGAAGAAGGAAAGGATTCTAAATAATGGCGCCCAACTCGAGAATAAATCGAATGATATCTTTCATTATTTGGACCGAATTTGCATTCCCAAGCGTACCAATTTGCGATAACTTCTGATGGACGAAGCCCACAAATCTCGGTATTCTATTCATCCCGGTGCTGACAAGATGTACCAGGACATGCGCTACAAGTACTGGTGGCCGGGCATGAAGAAGGATAACGCTCTCTATGTTTCGAAGTGCCTGACTTGTTCCAAGGTCAAGGCCGAATAATAAAGGCCCTCTGGCTTACTCGTACAACCCGAGATCCCGATGTGGAAATGGGAGAGTATAGCTATGGACTTTATAACGAAACTCCCACGCACGACGTCAGGTCACGACAGCATCTGGGTTGTCATTGACCGTTTGACTACAGCTCACTTCCTACCGATACGAGAAGACTTTAAGGTAGAAAAATTAGCCCGAATCAACACCGATGAGATCATTTGTCGACACGGGACGCCTCGTGACATCATCTCTGACCGCGATGGTTGGTTTACCTCACGTCTTTGGGAAACGTTTTAATCTGCTCTCGGTACTACTCTTAATCTAAGTACCGCTTTCCATCCCTAAACCGACGGTCAGACTGAAAGAACGATTCGTACCCTTGAAGACATGCTCCGATCGTGTATCATAGATTTCGGTGATAATTGGGATGCGTACTTACCTTTGGTCGAATTCTCGTACAATAACAATTATCATTCTAGCATCCAAATGGCACCATTTGAGGCATTATACGGAAGGAAATGTCGATCGCCTATTGTATGGCACGAGATAGGCGACGCGCAAATTACCGGTCCTGAGCTGTTGCAAGAAACGACTGACAAAATCCTCCAGATTTGAGACAATCTGCTGAAAGCTCGGAGTCGTCAGAAAAGTTACGCCGATAGACGCTGCAAGCCCTTTGAATTTGACGTTGGCGATCACGTACTCCTAAAGGTTGCACCTTGGAAGGAGGTGACCAGATTCGCAAGAAAGGAAAGCTGGTGCCTCGATATGTTGGACCCTATAAAATTCTGGAATGGATTGGAAAAGTGGCCTACAGACTCGAACTACCCGAGGAAATTAGTAATGTACACCCGACTTTCCACGTTTCGAACCTCAGAAAGTGCTTAGCCGACTAGGAATTACATATCCCTCTTGAGGATTTACAAGTGGACGAAACATTACACTTCATGGAAAAGCCTGTCGAGATCATGGGACGAGAAACCAAGGTACTCAGACGCTCACGCATTCCCATTGTGAAGGTTCGCTAGGAAGGCAAACGCGGCACCGAGTTCACCTGGGAACTTGAAAGTGACATGAAGGCGAAGTACCCGCAACTGTTCGTTACGCCGACTTCTTAAATTTCAAGACGAAATTTCCTAAAGTAGGGGAGGCTGTAACAACCCGCTTTTTGGAAAGTCAAAGTACAAGTCAAAGTCAAAGGAAGAAAAGATTGCTAATTGCGATCTGTCACTCCTTGCATTCACAACTCGAATTATGTGTTCTGGATATTGTTTTACGTGTGAGTGCTATTATGTGTTACTTGTGTATGTTATGTTTATGTTGAGGTGTTTAATCGCAATCGCAATTGTATCGCATAGCAATCTAATCGCAAACGCTAAACGCATGTTATTTATAGTGATTGTGTGTTAGATATAGTAGTTAAGTTATCTGTGTAACTAATGGTTAATACTATCACATCGCTCACTCAAATCGCTCACTCGAATCGCATCGCAACGTTCAACATGCGAATCGAAACGACAAAACTCAACACGCCGGACACTTGGATCGAATGGCCAACCGATCTAGTGGTCATCCGATCGGATTGCCATCCGATCAAGGCGCCATCCGATTGGTGGCCAATCTGACACTTGTGCACTTTCCCTTTTTGGAAACCCTATAAATACCCTCCTGTCACATCACAAGTGATGTGACAGCTCTCCCATTTGACCAGCAGCACTCAAGCCTTCTTTCTCTCGATTTCTCGCGATTCTTGTAAGTTTTCAACTCAAATCTTGTACTTCTATGATCTACACGCACTTCTCTATCATTTTCACCTTTGAATCTTAACTTTTAACCGTGAAATCAACGGATTTGAGGTGTTCTAGGGTGATGTCATCATGGAGTTCTTATGAACTTCAAGTTTTGGCTTCATTCCACCAAGAACAATTTAGATCTGAAAGATTTCCACATGGATAAACAATGATTTTGCATGGATCTAAACATTTTCAAAGTTGAAAGGATTGAAAGATGGTTTTCCAACTTTCTTTCAACTCTTTTACACTCAATGCACTCAAAACCAGTAGAACCGGAGCTCGTTCTGATCTTCTACTCTTCCTTAGTGATGAGTTGGTTTAAGATCTGGTTACTATTAAGGAGACAACCGATTTCGAGTTAAACAAGAACAACCGTCACGAACAAGTAAATTGATCGGATTTGGGTGATTCCTGTTCGATCGTACGACTTGGGACTTGACGAGGTTCTGTTGTTTAGTACGTTGTCAAACCGTCTCGAACAAACCGCAAACTTTCAAAAATAATTAAGTTCAAAACGATCAGATTCGTTGGGACGGATTGCCGTCCGATCGGATTGCACTTGAGGTTCAACACTTAAACAATTTTCAACATGTTCAATGTACAGTCAGAGCTAACGGATTGCTATCCGATCGGATTGCCATCCGATCGAGTGACAAACCTGCTGTGAACTTGTTCTCACTAAGTGTCTTGCCAATCGGATCGCTATCCGATTGAATGGCCGTTCTATCGACTACCTGAAAGGTAGAGATACTTCTCTGTTTTCAAAATGCTACAACGAAAACTTCAAAGCCATTATACACAAACACATTCTTACCAAAACGAATGTCAATCCGACCGAATGGCCATCCGATCGGATGACCATCCGAACGGATTGACATCCGATCGAATGACCATCCGATCGGATTGCCATCCGATCGGATTACCGTTCGACACCTGGTCTCCTTTCACCGATTTACGCACCGTTCTTCACTTATGCTATCGTTAACTGTTCAGGCTAATAACTCTAGCGCTCCCTTCAATCCATTTCCATCGCTGTGAGTATACTCGATCCCTTTTTGCTTTATGCACTTTGGGTGTTACATACGTTACTTATTCTAAATCACATCAATCACACAACGCAAACACTATTTATATGCTGACCGTTATTGCATGTTACTAGTTATTCGATGAATGCTTGTATGTTATGTTAACACAGTGATTGTTGCCTGACGCCTTTGCAACTGGGGGTGGTTTTCATTTTAGCGGCCATATATATATATATATATGATTAGGTTCAAGAGTGAACACCAGTGTAGTTTGCGACCTAAGCGAACTAATCCTGATATCCCCTGAGGAGCTTATAACGGGCGTCGGAGGAACTCACGAAGACGAAGAAATAGAAGATTGACTAGCCATTGATGAGGTGGATGATGCTGTTACCGGTGCCGGTGACGATGATAGAGAAAAACGTGATTGTTGTTGAAGATGTTTCTTCAATTGAGCTATTATTATCCACACAGTAGAATAAAATCAACAAATCAAATGTGAAAAGTGCAAATATATATAGTAGGTGGTGGTGATGATGATGGAGGTAGTTGGTGGTGGGGATGATGGACAGTGACGAAGCTTGAGATTTTCGACGGGGGTCGAAAACTTATACACCACAAAAATTCTATAGAACCAGGGGGTCGAAAGCATATATACCAAAAAATTTCTATACGAAAACCACATATATTACACTACTGAGCGAAAAGTTGGAGGGTCGGGCGTCCCCGGCCCCTTAAGACTAGTGGGTATGGTGAGGGTCATCCCCAAGGCGATGGGCCGCCACGTAGGACGCCACGTCACCGGGAGTGAGATGGGCCTAAAGGGGATGGACCAAGGGGATGGAGGATGGGCCCCACACAATTTATAAAAACAATTAAAAAATATTAAATTGATTTGATTTTAGAGAGAGAAAGAGAGAGAGGAGAGGGAAAGATGCAATAGAGAGAAGAAAGGAGGGCCGGCGACTTCGTCTTCTGGACGACGGTGAAGACGAGACGGACATGAGGGGGGCGGTGTGGGGGTGCGGCGCCGAGCCTCGCCGGGCTAAGGCCGGCCCCCACACCCTCTAGTCTAATAGCTGGGCAGCTGGTTGGTGATGAGTGGTATAGTAATAAATCACATGGGCACATACAGTCAAACTAACGTTCAACCAACGGTAGGACGAAAGGTGTGATGAAATATCTAACACAGCCAAATTGTAATATGTACCAAACCAGAATTTGGCAAATTGTAGTTTACTCTATTCAACTATTAAAAGGGGGGTTGGCCAGTATAAACAAAAGAGAATTAGGTAGGCACATGGCCCTATATCTCAACTTTTCTGTATCTTACATTTGACTTCTAATGATGATAATGCTGATCTACTTGTAATTGCCATCTATCCAAGGTAACACTGTGACATATGACGTTCAAAAAGAAAAACACTTTGATATATGCTTACCTTTTATTCTTTTTTTTTTTTTTTTTAACAGCAAATTTGGATCACTGACGGACCACTGGAGTATCATTGTGCCACCAGGAGAACCACCCGATCATATCCATCTCCACTAGGCATAATGCCTATACACCAATTCAGGAGGAAACCCAATAAATATGGGAAAACCCCCCTTGTGGGAATCGAACCCATGACCTATTGGCCCCAAAGCCTTATCCCACCACCAAGATGCCACTAGGCTAGAAAGCCATGGGCGCTTACCTTTTATTCTAATGGGACAAAATGCCTTTATCAGGGCCGGCTCAAGGGGGAGTGAAATAAAGCAAGAACTTTAGGCCTCCATTTTCCTAGGGCCTCAAATTCTAAGAAAATATATTATATGTTGGTAATTTTGGCTTTGAGATTGTTAACATTGAGGTTTATGATCTATAATTATGCGTATACAAAGATGATATACGAATAATAGGATCCATAGCAATTTTTTTCGTTTACAAAAAAGGCCCCAATTTTGCTATCCGCTTTAGGCCTAGAAAAATTTAGAAAATTTTGAGCCGGCCCTGACCTTTATAATTGGTTAAAGTTCTATTTTACTAGATGATTCACATGTAACTTTAAATTAATTGCATCTGGGTCATGTTGCAAAACGTTAATCACCTAAAATATATCATATCAAGAAAAAAAATTCTCATGATAATCATATCAATATACTATCATAATTTTACAAATCAAAGACAAAAGGAAAAAAAAATACAGAAATATATCTTTTTTTCAAATTGGTTTATGAGAAAATTCATACATAATATTGAAAACTAAAATAGCAATTGAGGATTCATTTCATCTCTAAGCTTCTATAGTCTAAAATAGGGCTGCTAAACGGGTCGTGTTCGCAGATTGGCAGGTTCAACCCGATCCGAACCCGAAAATCGTAATATACATACGAACCCGAACACGACCCAAAGTTTTATGGATTGACCCGAACACAACCCATTCAACCCGAATTTTTTAATTTTTTCTGATTTTAATATATTAAAATTAAAATTTACTTAAAAAACACAAATAATATCTCTTTTTAAGTTATAATTATGCATTAAAATAAATACCCCATTTAATTTCTAACATAAAATATTTAGTAAAAAATATAATATAATATAAATGTGTTGAACGGGTTAACCCACCAACTTTACCGGGTTGACCCGAACCCAGCCCGTTAACCTAAACAGGTTCGCGGGTTCAAACCCGAAACTGACCTGAACCCGTTTAGACTAAACCTAAACCCACGAATTTCATGTTAGGTTCGTGTCGTGTTTTCGGATCGTGTCAGACATTCACACCCCTAGTCCAAAACACCAGTTTTCAAACCTAGGAAATCATAACCAGTGCTGCTGCTGTTTGTACCATTGAGACTCGAGGCACAACTGCACTGCTTGTTTGTCTCTACACCTAAACTGCATGTAAAGCATATAGTAGTACCACTAGCAACACTAGATCTTCTTCCACCTGTCTTTAATGGCTGATGTTGATCATGATGATGATTGTGGTATTGAACTTGTGGTTGCATATATGATGATGAAGATGAGCTTTTGTTTTGATGATGATGATGAGGTGGACTAATTCTCAACTCCAGATTTAAATCCAGACATCTTTCTTGAACCTCTGATAACTGCTGGTTTACCATTGTAACTGTGTTGTTTTCACCATCAATATTATGTTTGGCTTCATCCTCCATTTGTTTAACTAGATGATGAATAGTTGGAGTAGCACTACGCCAAATATAGGCTACAGCCACACCAAAAAAGTGTGACCATATACCTTTCGCCACACCAAATTTTTTCAGGTCAAGTGTGACCAAAGGTCCAGTCATCATAGGTATCATACGGCCACACACACTTTTTAGTGGCTAAAGGGTATTAAAAGTGTGGCTAAAGGGTATCAACATTTCTTACTGGAAGTAGACATTCCCTCCATTAAGTGTGGCTAAAGGGTAGCAACAGACACATAAATTAAGTTTATGTGTGACAGTTTTTGTTTTATAGTCACATGAGTTTACTGTAAAGCTTGTTTTAGCCACATCAGTTAAAAAAAGTGTGGCAAAATAGGTAGCAACAGCCACATGAATTTAATACATGTGTGGTTGTTTCTATTATATAGTCACATGTATGTACTGTAAGTGTGGCTAAAAACTATTGTCTAATGGTTATGTATATCCTTTGGTCACACATATTTTATAACTATGGCTATTGTCTAACCTTTTGTCACAAAATTTTTTTTCTTCCATGACATTTGCTATCATTCTGACACACAAAATAAAACAAAGCGACGATTGTGTGGCTAATGGTTATATATAGCCACATGAAATTTTGTAACTTTATGTGTGGCTATACTCTAAATTTTGTCACACATATTTTTTTCTTCCATGACATTTGTTATCATTCCGTCACATAAAATAAAACAAACGGAGGATTGTGTGGCAAATGGTTATGTATAGACGCATGAGCTTGTAATTTTAAGTGTGACTATTTTTACTCTTTGGTCACATATTTTTTTTCTTCCATGACATTTGCTATCATTTGGTCACACAAAGAAAACAAAGTAACGATTGTGTGGCTATTCTCTAACCTTTGGTCACACATAATTTGTTTCCCATGACATCCGGTATCATTCTGTCACACAAAAAAAAAAAAGTGGCGATGGTGTGGCTAATGGTTATTTAAAGCTACAGGATATTTTAGAATTTTAAGTGTGACTATGTCTTATCTTTGGTCACACATATCTATTGTTCTATTGTGTGGCTATTTTTGTGCAATAATCCATTTTATTTCTTTTTTTTTTTTGTTAAATAAAAACATTAAACATGAAAAAACTTAAAACCCAAATGATATTAACAATAACATACCAAAATTCATACATAAGTTCTCAATTAGAGTACTAAAGCTACAAAATTTCTAAACAAAAGCTATCTACAAATGATGTAGCAATTGCAACAAAACCTTCATCACTCCTAGCAGCAAAGCACTTGCAACAACAGCAAACCCACTTGCATTCATGAACCTCTACGCTCTTCATGAAATATGACAACATTGCGTTCATGGTCATCAAACAAGTGGGCGAAGAGAGTATTACACAGCCATTTGTGGAGTGTATGGACTAGATGGCGACCCTCTGGTTTTCCAAAATCTGCACATTTACGTTGTTTAAGTTTCAGGATCAATCTTTAAAATGTAATTGTCATGTCCTTCTTGTGTATCACAAAAATAGTCTAGTCTTTTTAGGCTTATCTGAATTAAATGTTTGCTCCTAACCTGGGGGATGCAAGGTAACAATTTAAGGTGAATCAAAAATTTCCTGTTCGTGCAAATGGCACATTTGACATCTGCTCCCATCTTGGTCAACCACTTCTCTACTTGCAAGTGGTGCTCTTGGGGCTGAATCCCCCTCTGCGAACTGCAGTTAACATGAAATTTCAAGTTATGCAGACTTATGTGTGAAAAATAAAAAATATGATCTTCAATGATCATCATACGCATGCTACTAAATGATATACAGCTAATTCAACTAAAGACTTATGTGCGAACTGCAGTTAACTGGAATTTATACCAAGTGAAATTTCTTCTATCAAAATATCTACAGTTAATTCAACTAAAGAATTGTAGAAAACGTACCTCGATGTGTAAGGTCTGAGTTGTTCGTCAGAAGTGCCGTTGATAAAGATTCTTACGTCTCTTGACGAAATTCACTGTCTCAGTCATCATTTCGACCATATAACAACATAAGAGATTTAATTACATACCATAAGTAGTTAAAAACAGAAGTGAGCATCATATTTATCGTTCTGTTAAAAAATTAGTATGGTAATACAACTTAAATTGCAACAATCCTATACATGTTTCAGGGATGTTTGCAATCTAAAATATAAGATTAATATTGTCGATTTTGCAAATAAAAGAAGAATGTAAAAATGGTTAATTTTAGGAACAAATGCCGAATTCTCATGCTAAAACTAACCACTATAGACTCAAAATTGTGCATCTTAAAGCAAGGGCAGACCTGGAGTTTTTTTCCGTTTTTATATGTAATTTATAGTACTGGATAATACTTTTTAGTTTACTTTTCCGTCCGTGCTTTATTTGTTTGCTTAAATCATCAATTTACCTAGCTTGGCAGGCAAAGTTCACTTTGCGATTGCATGGTATGCGACATTAAGACGTTTGTGCAATGTGTTATTTTCCCAAGTAATCCAATGTGGTTCAGTCTCTACGAAGACCAAACCTTTAAGGAGAGCTACTTGAGATCATCGCATAGAAATGAGACTTATGTTACTCCTTTAAGAGATATTATAGACAACTCCTACAGCATAGTCACATGTAAACTTGTAAGACTATAACCCTAATTGTACATAGAAGCCATTAAATGTGGAGATGAGGGGATGTGGCTCCTATTTTCTTATAACTATACATTGGTATTAAGAACTTTTTGTTGTGTAGCTAGCATGATTAATAGATTATTGATAATTCAAGTCCAAATTCTACTTGCTGATTTGAAAGAACAGATGTTCTTACCGACGGAATCACGGCTGCCGGAACTCTGGGGCATGCATCAAATAATACGCAAAGTGTGAAATAACCTAAGCCACTGCACAAACTGTAAACAGATTCACAGAATTACAAAACTAAAAGCATTAATCAATTGAAACGCAAAGTCAAATAACCTAAACCACTGAACGAACTGTAAACAGATTCACAGATTTACAAAACAGAATGGATTAATCAATTACTACGTGAAGTGTAATACCTAAGCCACTGCACGAACTGTAAACAGATGAACAAAACAGAAACAGAAAAGCATTAATCAATTGATACGCGAAGTGTCAAATAACCTAAGCCACTGAACGAACGGTAAAAAGATTCACAGATGTACATAACCGAAAGCATTATTCAATTGATATGTGAAGTGCAAACTAAACTAAAAGCCACTGAACTAACTATAAGCAGATTCACAGATTTACAAAACAGAAAGCATTTATCAATAGATCCGGGCGATGTGTCAAATATTCTAAGCAACTGAACGAACTGTAAACAGATTCACAGATGTACATAACCAAAAGCATTAATCAACTGATAGGCAAAGTGTAAAACAACCTAAAAGCCACTGCACAAACTGTAAACACATTCATAGACGTATAAAACCGAAAGTACTAATCAATTGATACGCGAAGTGTAAAATAAACCTAAAAGTCACTGAACGAACTGTAAACACATTCACAGATTTACAAAACCGAACATATCAATCAATTGATAATGAACTGAACGAACTATAAACAGATTTACAAAATGGAAAGTATGAATCAACCGATACCTCCGCTGATTTAGCCGGCTGTTGCGGAGGAGTAACCGACGGATCTACCGGAGTCGTCGGAGACGATGAAAGAGGTGTGAATTTCTTCCTCCGTATCATCTGAGGAAACCGGTGCGAGTGAAAGGGGATGGACCTGCTGCGTACGGTGAGATTAGTGAAAAAAATGTGTTTTTTATTGAAATCGATGGTGGTGGGATTGTTACAACCGATTCGGTGTGGCTGGTCATGGTAGAACCCTAGGGTTAGGGTTTAGATTTGGGAAAAGTGAAGCAGATTGTGAGAGTTAAAGATTTGATGGAGATTTGTAGGCAGAACTGAAGAAAGATGGTTAACTGGGGATTGGAAATGAAAAGTACTAAGATGGATTTTGGGAAGGGAAAGAAAATTTAGGCGGAAAATATAAAAATATGAGCGGGAATTTAAAATTTTCATGTGGGAAATTAAGTTGGGGATTATATTCGTTAGGGATACAAACAAGTCGAGCTACTCGAGTTCGGCTTCAAACAAAAACTTGAAAGGAGCCAAGCTAAAAATTAACCCGAGTTTAGCTTATCGATCTCAAGATGGTTTGCGAGCCTTCACGAACCCACCTTTTATATTTTTTTCAATTAATATATAAAATATATATTTATATAATAATAATAATAATTACCATTTATAAAATATATTAAGCGATCCGAACCCAAGCCTAGGCCGAGATCCAACTTCAAAAGCCGAATTCAAAGTTTATAACCAAAGGCACGCGCATACACACAAGTACACCAACATTAACACATGCATGCACAAACAATATACATATACATATACACTAACACATATACATACACACATAGACACATGTATACATACACATACGCACAGACATATACACACATACACAAACACCTATAAAAACACATATACATATACAGTAACACTAACGCATATACATACATACATACATAGTCCATTGTGATCCATACATACATACATAGTCCATTGTGATCCATCAAGGCCCAAGACGATCCATTAAGATGTATACGGTCTACTACTGTCCATTGTGAATCATTAAGGCTCAATATGGTAAATTAAGATGTATATGATCTATCATTCCCCATTGTGATCTATTAAGGCCCAATATGGTTAATTAAGACATATATGATCTACTATTCCCGCCTATTCCATTAAAGCTCAATATGGTCTATTAAGACATATACAATCTACTATTATCCATTGTGATTCATTAACGCCTAGTATGGTCCATGAAGACATATATGATATACTAATGTTCATTGTGACCCATTAAGGCCTAATATGGTCCATTAAGACATGTATGATCTACCATTAGCCATTGTGATCCATTAAAGCCTAATAAGGTCCATTAAGATGTATATGATATACTATTGTCCACTGTGATTCGTTAAGACCATGTATGGTCGTTAAGACATGTATGATTTACTATTGTTTGTTTTGATCCACTTAGGCCCGATATCGTAAGATCTACTATTGTTCGTTTTGTTCCATTAAGGTCCAATACGCTCCATTAAGACATGTATAATCTACTATTATCTGTTGTGATTCATTAAGACCTAATATGGCTCTTTAAGAGATGTATGATCTACTATTGTCCATTGTGATCCATTAAGGCCCAATATGGCCTATTAAGACATGTATGATCTACTTTTGTCTATTGTGATCCATTAAGGTCCAATATGTTCCATTAAGACATATAATTCAGTTGGTACTACCCCGTTGTGATCTGTTAAGGGCCAAATGGCCCATTAATACATATATGATATATAATTGTTCGTTGTGATCCATTAAGGCCCATTATGGCTCATTAAGACATATAATTCACCTACTATTATCTGTTGTGATCCACTAAAACACAATATGGTTAATTAAGACAAATATGATATACTATAACCCATTGTGATCTATTAAGACCCAATATGATCTATTAAAACATGTATTATTGTTGTCCATTGTGATCTATCAAGGCTCATTGGTAGTTTTTAAAGTTCAAACCCGGCTCGTTTATTATCAATTAATTAATAAATTAAATAAAAATAATATAAATAATAGTCTCGTTTAGGCTCGCAAGCTCGATAAGTGAAGCTTGAGCTCAGCCTGTAAACAAGTTTAAATAGTGTATTTTTTTAGTTGAGGGTATTATTTAAAGGAGAAGTTTTAGGATAGGAACCAAACTGAAATTTAAATATATTAAAAAAAAAAAAAAAAAGAAGAGGTTGCAACTTGCATGTATAATCTTTGTGAATCTTATATGGGATCAAAGACACAAAATATAGAAATGATTTATATATTCTTTAAATACAATGAAAACAAAAAACCTAAGACCCGAAGTTTAATAATTGGGCATGCATAAACAAAGTCCGGCATAAAGTGGTTATATCTCACACAAAAGCCATGTCTGTTCAGATGTTAGTTTTTAGACGACGATACGAAGAACATATTCTAAGAATAAAGCCCGAAATAAAGTGAGTATACAGTTCTTTTTGGAGAGGAGCCACCTTGTAACAAACAACCTCAAGTATCTGAAAATTTCACTCAAAATTAGGAAAAAAAATTATCCTAAGATGGCTTTGCACTCAATTCTGCTGAACGCTCATCGCGCTTGAACTCTATTCCAAAAACTCCTCACTGGGTACTGAAGTTAGACTTTCACATCACCTGTAAACAATCATGAATGAGAAACCAAATAAGAGAGTTATTTTTTTTTTGAAATAGCAAGCAGAGTTTATTGTTTAGTTTAGTAAACAAACCCGAGCCCAAGCTTTACTTATCGAGCCCACAAGCCTAACGAGTCAATTATTTATATAATTTTTATTTAATATATTAATTGATCATCCGTAGATTGTTATTCGCTGAAATCATCTATTTGCTGTCCATCCGAAAACAGAATTGCACATGTGCAGAATCTGTTCATTTTAGCGCTCAGATTACTGTTTATCCGTGGGAAATATATCCATCCGCTGCAATATTCAGAAGTTCGAAACAGTTTATTCGCTGATAATTCGCTGCAGACCCGAATCAGTTTAGAGTTTATTTGGTGTACAGTTTGGTGTCGTTTATTTGGTGTACGGCCACTGCAGAATTTACGTTGTCCGCTGAATCGTTTGTCCGTAATTGTGCAGAGTTTGCGGAATCTGTTCATTGATATTCGCAGAAATAGTTGCTATTGGATTGTTTCTAGTTCATTCTCTAATTTTCGGCAAAGCAACGTTTCACGGATCAGTAGGTTTGTAACGGATTGACTCAGGATCCATTCCAACGGATCAAGGAAGTTTTGTCACTGATCTGGTTCAGCATCAGATCTGATTCAGTCACTGAAATTTGTTCGTTATTCGCTGATAATTTCATTCGCTGGTTAGTTTGCAGACTCAAACTTCATCAGCAGAATCTGTTACATCCGCTGATAACTGCACATTTGCAGAACATCCGCTGCAGAAAAATTCAGTCGTTGAAATCAGTATATTTGTTTAAATCTGTTCATTTGCTGATTCAAAGTATATTAGTGGAAACAGAACTTCATTTGAAGGATTTTATAAATAAAAATAAGAAGATGCCCGGATAGTCCCTATGGTTTGGCCTTTTAAGGAAAGGGCATTTTGGTCATTTCAACACCCACAAAACAGAGAAAAGTAACTGAAGTTAGACCCAGGGACTATCCGAGAACAAAAATCGAAAACTTGGGGACTATTCAAGTAGTTTTAGAAAGATAGGGACTATAGGTGAAAAAAGGCGAAACCACAGGGACTATCCGAGCATTTTTCTCCCATATTTATGTGTACTAAAAACTTTAAGGAAAGTAATATTAGAACATTTATTCACAATGCACTTAGACAACGTTTAACAAACAAAAAAAAAAAAAACCTACAGAAGACAGACTTGAACACGGGACCTTATGATTTAATAGCTAAACTCAAAGACCAACCTATTGGAACACTCAATTACTTTGTTTTAAACGATCACTTAAATTTATGTAACAGTTCACTTAATGCTTGGTTATACAAAAAAAAGTAAAACATTTTTGGCCCTCGGAGAAAACGGGCCTCAGCCGGGGGTGCGGCTCGCCCACCCCTAGGGCCGGCCGTGTTAATGATATTAAACTAATTACTTTTAGTACCATCCATCTTTCAAACTGCACAATCTCTATTTCTAATTTTACGTTGATTCTCATTTTTCTTGAAAAGTCCAACAAATTATTTAGGAAATCCAAGAAAAGAGATTTGACCCACATTAAAGAACCAGATGTTTTTACTGTTACCCAACCTCCCATCTCCCATTTCACTTGGACTTTATTAGTCAATGGGTTGAGGTAGCAAGTAGACTAATTTGGCTACGTTCAGAGCTTGTTTTGTTTATAGCGGGTCATTTTTAGTTCGAACGGAAGACGTACAAACTAATTAGTCAAAATAATTCTATACGGGTCAAAATAATTCTATACGAGTCAAACCCACAATTCTAACATTTTGTTTCCTGGGCTCTGTCCCTTTGATCCCAGGTGTTGGGCAAAGATAATACAAACTGCTCGTAAAAGATGAGCCTAAAATTATAAACGGGTCAAACTCATCATTCTAACCTTTTGTATCATGAGCTGTTAAACACTAGTTGTACAAGCTAGTTTAAAAGACAGCCTAAAGTTCTAGACGGGTCAAGCCCATGAAACTAATTTTTGTTACACGAGCTCTGGCCCGTTGATCCCAACTGTTGGGCAAAGATGGTACAAACTGCTATAAAAGATGAGCCTAAAAGATGAACTTCACTGCAGAATTGTTATCAGATCTGTTATCAGCCGCACAGAAGCTGCGCAGAACTGTTATCACTGCAGAATTGTTATCAGATCTGTTATCAGCCGCACAGAAGCCGCGCAGAACTGTTATCAGATCTGTTATCACTGCAGAATTGTTATTTGTCCGCAGAATCGAGATTCATGCACAGATTTTAAGTTGCGCAGAATAAAAAAGTTGGTTCGCTGCAGTTCGCTGCAAGATTCGTTTGCGCAGATTACAGATCAGGTTCATTCAGAAAAGATTTGCAGATTCGATCCGCAAAATTATTACGGATCAGAACAGTGGCGGATCCAGGATTTTTTTCCTATGGGTTCACTTTTTTTCGATAATTAAAACTTTCACAACCAATCGTTAAAATTTTCGTGGTCGGTCGGGTCAAATTTCTAACAATCAAAGTTATTGCCGGAGTCTAGGCGGTGCAAACGCGTGAGCTAACGTCCCCAACACACCGTCAAACTCCTCACCATCGCCGTGTTCTCCGGCGTAGAATCCGATTTTCATATCAGTGGTGAAGTAGTTAACGCTTTCGGTAAATGTTATCGGTGTCCATTCGGACCACCGCGTGAACGCGTTAGCGAAAACGCGCCATAGCTGGACTGTGTCGGTTACATATCGAGCAAACAAATTCACAAAAAACAGGTAAAATTCATGAGAAATTAGAAAAATTTAAAAAAATAAAAAAAAATTAAAAAAAAAAACTAAAAAAAAGGTTTAGTGCTTTTTGAGGATTGTACGTCAAGATGAACTTCATTTGGTACCGAGTACCGGTACCGAATGTGCAGAAGCGGTGAGATACTTAACTAACCAAATGCCTCAAGTAAACTAAACTACTTCTAACAACAAAAACCTCACCGTTGCCTCTTATCATTAGTCGACTCTCGAAACTCAATATCGCGGTGCCTCTGCTGCAACAACGAGTATATGCAATTGCAAGTTCGCGCAACCGAAACCTAAACATAACCCATAAACAAAAAATAAACACAAAATAAAACAACAAAATGTCAAAATCATAACACAAACTCAAAATTCTCAAACCGGATTAGTTGCAAACAAATCCAGAGAAGCCGGGAATCCAAATGTGACTAGCGTCTGGTTCAAATACTTCGTACAATGGTCCAGATTATCCACGGCAGCAAATGTATACTCACTGCACAACCGTACAGAAGAAATCTTACAAAATTCGAACAGATTCGATACCCAGCTCGTAGCGAAAAAGTGAAAAAACGATTAAACTGTAACTCGCGCCATAGCTGGACTGTGTCGGTTACAGATCGAGCAAACAAATTCACGAAAAACAGGTAAAATTCATGAGAAATTAGAAACTATTGAAGATGAAATTGAATTTAAGAGATGAGATAGTGTACCATGAGACCGTTGACTAGAGCAGCAGCGGTGGAATGGGGTAACTTTACCCGGAAAACCATCACCATCATTCCACCTAGACACAGATCGACCTCCCACTCTCTGATAGCACAAATTCAAACTATCACCACCATAAGAAACATCAACAACCGTATTACCACCATTCCGACACCTCGAAACGACCTCCAACTGATGGGAATTTTGGGTGAAAATGGTAACTGGGGATTATGGTTTTTGCTTGGTGGGGATGGAAGAAATGGAGGAGATAAAAGAGTGAAAATGGATGGTCACTTTAAATTACTTAAAGTGTGGCAATAGACCACTTTTAGTCACGTTTTTTTTCAAAACTTTTAATTAGTTACACATAAAATATTATGAGTGACTAATAAAAAATGTTTTTTAGTCACAATAACTTATAAGTGGCTATATTTAATATTTTTTAGCCACATTATTAAAAGCCTATTGTATCGGTTAGTAACATTTAGTCACATTTTTCTAATATGGCTAGTGATTGTCATATTTTTTTATTGAAAGTGTGACTAAAGGTTTCAAAAAGATGCGTTACTGTCACATGAATTAGAAAATCAAACAAATATTGTGGCGGTAGGTCACATTTCGTCACACTTTTAGAGTTGTGGCAAGTCAATGTCACATTTTTTTGGAAAAATGTGGCTAAAGGTTTTGAACTATTGTGCAATGGTCACATTAATAATAAAATGTGTGGCTAAAAGTGTTTTAAAATGTTATAAAGGACCTTTCGCCACATATTTTTTCAAATGTGTGGCAGGGCGGTTTTGCTAAAAGTGTGGCCGTAGCCCTATTTTGGCGTAGTGTAGCCTTAGAAAAAGATATGGTAGTTGTGGTGGTTGTGGTGACTGCGACATCTAGTACAGAATTATCGTTATTGTTATTGTTATCGTTATTGTTATTCGTAGCGGAAGGATTTTCGTTCATCGGCCGGTGTGTGGCTGGATCAATTCCTCGATTTAAAAGCTTTCTTCGGATATGGGTATTCCAGTAATTCTTGATCTCGTTATCTGTTCTCCCGGATAATCTTCCAGCAATCAAAGACCACCTATATATATTTTATAAAAGTGTTTTTGCATATATAAATTGATAATTATTATTTTTCTACAAAAAATGAAAGAATCTTGATGAAATGAACATACTTGTTACCAAGAAGGCTATGTAACTTGATGATGAGTTCATCTTCATCTTCAGTAAAGTTGCCACGTTTGAGGTCAGGGCGAAGGTAATTGATCCACCGGAGACGGCAGCTCTTGCCGCAGCGGAGGAGTCCGGCAGCCTTGGGGAGTGACCGCCAGCAGCCTTCGCCGTGAGCCCTTATGTAAGCAATTAACCGATCATCTTCTTCTTTGGTCCATGCTCCTTTGTTTGTGTGTGCCTTTTCACAACAAGGTGATCTTCCCATTTTTTTGTGCTTTTCAAGCTTTTAATCCTGATTTTTGTTGGTTGTTTTTTTGGGGTTGTGAAGAAAATTAAAGCCCTTTTAAGAGCTTGGGGTGGGGTTTTACAATCTTTTGACTATACATAGATATATGTATATAGTTAGTTAGTTACATATTTACGTATAGATATCTTGACTATGTGGTGGAACGGCTGAGGGATGTGAGAGAAGTGTGACCTTATGAATGCTTCTAGATGTGAGTTGGTGAGAAAGGTTTGAGGGTGATGATGATGATTGATGATATTAATAAACCTATTATAAAATGTTAACTAATGCTCTTTTTGTTTTTTACTTTCAATTATGAAACGTTTAATGAACAATTTTATATGCTTTCAAGTTGAAGCAATGGTTTAATAAAGAGAAAAATGCATAAATCAACCTTTATGTTATACTTAAATTGTATTTCGTATCTTTTACTATGAAATCGGCAATAACCAACCTTTATGTTCATGTTTTGCTACAGAGTATAACCTTTACAACTAACTTGGTCTAAAAACTCAGTTAAATGCCCTCACATCTGTTGCACATGAGGGCATTTCAGTCAATTCCCCTCACATCCTATAACCTATACATCTTCACAAACGTCATTTTGAGATTTCGAACCATTATTGTACACAGTATCCACCGATGCAGGTTCATCTTAATGTCCATTGCAGGTTTGATTGAAAGGATGGTCAGTAATCCACCGGTGAGTTGCTGGCAGCTGCGGCTTCCATGAAGAGAAAGCCCACGCCGGAGCGACAATATCTAACGAAGAAACCTGCTTTCGGTTCGAAATAGTTTGTTCTAAACGAGCTAAAGATGACGTCATATATGAAGCATAACATTGTCTTTGAAAAGCACCATGCACTCATTTCCAAATGTCTCAGATCTTAAATTCATTATGTTTCGTCGTACTAATCTTGTTCAATTGCCGCTAAAAATCATTGATTAAAATGAGTCAGGGTTTTGTTTTTGTAGTGGATCAATATAATAGCATTGATAGCATTTTAAAAGTGTTGGTACCAGTGTTAATTGAACCCACATGTTTATTTTTCAATTGTGATGAAGTTGAAGTTCCTTTGAAATTTGACGGTGTAAAAACAACAATTCCCGGCGGAACCGCCACCTTCCGGGTTGGGCTCGATTGACTCAACCGATCTAGGAGTCGAGTCTGAACCAGAAACCAACAAACCGACCAACACCTTGGGCCGGTTAGGAGCGCATGGAACTAGGGAATAGATCCGGTGAGGGATAGAGCTGGATGGATGTGGATGATGGAAATTCAGATTTCGTATATTTAAATTCAACTTTCTTTTATACAATTAGGGCTTTAATGAAATAAGGGGATGAAGAAAACAACCTGCTATTTCATTTGAACATTAAAAGACATGGTGAAATGTCATTAATGCCCTCACATGCAACACATGTGAGGGCACTTAACCAAGAAATTAACGTGGTTAGTTGTAAAGGTTAGACCCTGTAGCAAAATATGAACATAAAGGTTGGTTTTTGCCGATTTTATAGTGAAAGGTACGAAGTGCAGTTTGGGTATAACATAAAGGTTGATTTCTGCAATTTACTCTTTAATAAGTGGAGTGTAACACCCACCTATCGGACTGGAACCGGATCACTCCAAGGTTCTGTTTGGTGGTTCTAAACCGGGTTCTTTTTATGAACCGTGCGGCTTGAGCAAGATTGACAGTGAACTAGTAAACCAATAAGGGCTCGTATAAAAAAAGTATTTAATTTTTTTTTCCAGATTAGGGTTAAGTGGGAAGGTCATTTTGAGACAGTGAGTTCAGTTCCATCTTACCCAACGAAACGTAGATATATACGTCGTGAGTTGGGCTTGGTTTTACACTACGAAGCGTAGATAAAAAATATGTCATGACGTAGATCAAAATTTTTAGAATATATAATTTTTCTCACAACGAAATGTAGATAAAAATATGTCGTAAGTTTGGCTCTATCATATCTTATTAAGTTTCTATACAGTTGTAGAAGACTTGTTATATATATGTGTGTGTGTGGTATGGTTCATGCGGTAATTAGCTTTAAGAAGAGAACTTGAGAACTAGTATAAACCTAAACCCCACCCCCAAAAAAACTATACCCCACAAAAAAAAACCCACCCCCACAACAAAAAAAAAAAAAAAAAAAAAAAAAAAAAAAAAAAAACCCCTAAAGCCCCACCCCTAAAAAACCTAAACCCCCTCCCTACCAACAACCCCAAAAACCAAAACCCTCACCCCACCCCAAAAAACTTAAAAGAAAAACCTAAACCCTCCACCCCCTAAAAACCTAAACCTCAACCAAGTTAAATGCTAAAAACTAAACCTTAAAGATTAATCACAAAATTAAATGCTATTTTTTTTCTTTTACATTAAAATTGAGACTCTTTAATTATAAAAAAAATCAAATAAATGCGAGAAAAGTGAGAAGAAGATAAATAATTCATTTGTTCAAACTAAAAAACTTTCAAAATATAAGAAAATTATTGAAATACAATGTTTATTCATCTATCTTGAAATTTACGACAAAAATATGAACAAAATCCTTTTATTTCTACAACCTACACATGTTAAAGTCAAGTTTGGATGCACACATATCCAATTCATCATATGCATCTCTGTTATTTTGAATTTTCAAGCTTGCATCCCTATTTTTAGTTCTAATTTAAACACAATAAGCCTTCAACTAAGTTGATCTAAGGTCCTTTAAGGAGATTCTTCAGTTCCCTAATTTTTAGGGTTTCCATTTAAACCTCACAATATATATATATATATGGAAAAGTTCCATTCAGAAATCAAATCAAATGAATGTGAGAAAAGTGATAAGAAGATAAATAATTTTTTCAATATAAAAACTTTCAAAATATAAGAAGAATAATGAAATAAAATGTTTATTCATCAATCTTGAAATTTAAGAAAAAAATATGAACAAAATTTGTTTATTTTTACAACCTTCACATTTTGAAGTCAAGTTTGGATGTCCACGCATCAAATTCATTATATGCATCTCTGTTATTTCCAATTTTCAAGCTTATATCCCTTATTTTTAGTTCTAATCCAATTTAAACACAATCATAAGATCTGAGCATTTAATTAAATTGAGCTAAGGGTTCCTTAAGGAGGTTCCTTAGTTCCTCACTTTTTTAGGTTTACCCAATAAAACCTCACACGATATATATGAAAAAGTTCCATTCATAAATAAAAGAGTTAATTACCCGAATAGTCCTTGTGGTTTGTCATTTTTTCACTTTTAGTCCATATCTTTTCAAAATAGCATGTTTGCTCCTTGTGGTTTGCTCACTTGTTACTCGAATAGTACATAAAGCAGATGGAAGTTAGCGTGCTTAGTTAAATCCATCTTAAATGACTAAATTACCCTTAATCATTAAACAATTCAAATTAAATAATTATTAATTATATATGAGTGGGGGCCCACTTATAATAATCTTCTCCCACAAATGAGGCCGACCACCCACGTTCCCACCCTTTCTTCTTTGCAACAACCAGTCGCCACCATCAACCCTGTCTCCGGTCACCACCAAAATTCCAACGACAACCAAGGAACACTGTCACATTCGACGGCATGTAAGGTGTTCAGTTATTAGAATATCAATTTCCATCAAATAGCTGTAACATATCATCAACTCACAACAACAACATCTCACATCTAATCTAATACGAGAAATAGGGACACCGAATCCGACACTGGTGATTAACGGCCACTTCAATTTCCGAGTGTGAAGATTCGCGGCCGACGATTAACGGCGAAAAAAATGCGTGAAGATCCGACGGGTCCAACGCAGGTGATTAAAGGTCGCTTCAATTTCCTTTGCTTTTCCAATTTAACCATTTGCCTCTATTTTAATTGGGTGGTGGCAGTAGTCCTCTGTTACATGTTCCAGAGAAGAAGTTGAAGGGGGAGGGGATAGTGTGGGGTGGGAGATAGTAAATTGTATTTAGATATAGTGGTGTGGCCCACTTATTTGTTATTATTATTAGAAAGAAGGGTAATCTAGTAATTTCATACAAAATTAACTGAGCAAACTAACTTCCATCTGCTTTAGGGACTATCCGAGTAACAAGTGAACAAACCACAAGGAGCAAACATGCTATTTTGAAAAGGTGAGGACTAAAGGTGAAAAAGTGACAAACCACAGGGACCATCTGGGCAATTAACTCTAAATAAAATGAATGCGAGAAAAGTGAGAAGAAGATAAATAATTCATTTGTTCAATATAAAAGACTTTCACAATATAAGAAAATTGTTGAAATACAATGTTTATTCATCTATCTTGAAATTAAGACAAAACTATGAACAAAATTCGTTTATTTCTATAACCTACACATGTTCAAGTCAAGTTTGGATGCCAACACATCCAATTCATCATATGCATCTCTGTTATATCCAGTTTTCAAGCTCGTATCTTCTTGATAACCCAAAAACTGGTTCTATATAACAGAGTTAGACGAATTGAAACTTTACAGAGATTCCCTTTTACCCTTGTTTGTTGGAAATCTTTTGGCATACAAATCTCATATGCTTGTTATACACTTGCACTAATCTTCTCATAGTTCGTGCTTTACATGTAAGTCAATGTTCATGCACTTTGGATAAACGACCCTAAATACTTGAACTTAGTTATCACATGACAACTTGGTCTTCGATTGTTATTTTGGTGTCTTCCTCATTCTTGGGACTAAGGTAGCCGCAGAAAAGATACTTGGTTTTAGAATGACGTAAGCATAAGTTATGCCCCTTAAGGTTGTTCGTCACTTATACATCAAGTTATCTATCATCTCATTCAGGTGCTTCTTACTCACGGCTACCATCACAATATCTTCTACAAAAAGCATGCACCACAAGATGACTTTTTAATATCTACTTCAACAACTCATTCAAAACTATTACAATAAGAATGGACTCAACTTGGATCCTTGGTGAAGTCCCACCTCCACAAGAAATAAGTTTGTATTCCTCATTGGTGCCCAATTAGCTTTCCATAGCACTACCATTCATACCCTTAATTATCTCAATATACCTCCATGGAAATTTAGATATGGCAATTGAGCCCGAACCTAATGGACAAACTCAAAACCCAAAGCATTTGGGGCGAGTATGGGGTAGAATAATTGGGTATGGGATTATTTTGTATTTATCTACAGGTATGGGATGAACATAGGATTTGGTGATATACCCGTTTACCTGGTAATGTATGCCCATTTAGCCAGTTATAAAACCGAAATCATTTCCATTTTTTTATTTATTTAAGTTACGTCATATATATATATATATATATATATATATATATATATATATATATAGAATCACGCTAAAATGAGAACCACCTCGAGTTGTAAGAACCGTGAGAACTACACCGTACGGGGCGAGGTGGACCAAATTTTTTTTCACAAACGTAGATGCGTGTATTATAAACACATTTGTAAAAAAAATTCAAAAAAAAGTTTTTGAGCACCACAAGTGTGTGTTTACGGGTACCGTAAATTTTCCGTTAGGATTTACGGTCCCCGTAAACACAAACTTGTGGTGCTCAAAACTACACACACGACATTTTTTTTTTGAAATTTTTTTTTACAAATGTGTTTATAATACACGCATCTACGTTTATGAAAAAAAAATTTGGTCCACCTCACCCCGTACGGTGTAGTTCTCACGGTTCTTACAACTCGAGGTGGTTCTCATTTTAGCGGTCCACCTCACACATATAAAAGGTTATCCTACACATTTCGAAAATTAACCTACACATGCTTAAATTTATCCTACACAACTCATAATTTATCCTACACACCTAGTAATTTATCCTACACTTTAATTTATTTTTTTTATTTTTGAAAAAATATATATATTATGAAAATAAGTTACAAATTTAATGTAGTTAGCTATTAAAAAGGAAGACTAGATATTAATGATTTATGTAACTTTACAAATATACCCTCACATTAAAATTAAATGCAAATATTAAATAAAGTAAAATGAAACATTCTTATTGGTTGAAACTTATTCTTTTTTATTCTTACAAAAAATTTCTTCTCATTTGAACCTTCCACTATATATATATATATATATATATATATATATATATATATATAGGGGACCGCTAGAATGAGAACCACCACGAGTTATGAGAACCGCGAGAACCACGTGACACGGAGGGGCGTTGACCACGATTTTTTTTTTACAACTAGATCCGTATATTTTAACAACATTCGTAAAAAAAAAATTCAAACGGCGCGGCCGAGGGGGTAGTTTTTTACACCCAAAGTTTGTAAAAAAAAAAAAAAACAAAAAAATAATAAAAACACCAAACTTTGGGTGTAAAAAACTACCCCCTCGGCCGCGCCGTTTGAAATTTTTTTTTTACGAATATTGTTAAAATATACGGATCTAGTTGTAAAAAAAAAATCGTGGTCAACGCCCCTCCGTGGCACGTGGTTCTCGCGGTTCTCATAACTCGTGGTGGTTCTCATTCTAGCGGCTCCCTATATATATATATAAGGGAAGGCTAGACAGAAAACCCTTAAATTTTTAGAAAACTCTGGAAACTCAAATCTCCCCCCATTTTTACCCAACCTTCCAACATTTTTTTTTGAAAAAAATAACACATGTAATATACATGTGTTTAAAGTGTTTTGGGCCAAAAAAACAAAAAACAAAAAAGCGCCGAAGGGATTTAAAAAAAAAAAAAATTTCAGCAATGTCCGGTTGCCTAACATGTGTTAGGCACAAAAGACAGAAATTGCTGATTTTTTTTTTAAAAAAATCATTCCTTTGGCGCTTTTTTGATTTTTTTGATTTTTTTGGCCCAAAACTCTTAAAAACATGTATATTACATGTGTTATTTAAAAAAAAAAAAATGTCGGGAGGTTGGGTTTTCTAGGGTTTTCTATATATATATATAGGGTTTTCTATATAGCCCTCCCCTATATATATATATATATGATCCATAAATTTCGTAGTTATCTTTTTTCTTCTTTTTTGGCCCCGAATTGTCATTTAGTACCCCTAATATCTCTACTTATTCGTAGATATATCCTTAATACCATTAAAAATTATTACAATTGGTCTTCACGATTTGTAAAAATACTACATATTGATCTTCAAGATTGCCATACACTTTATTTCTAATATTTTTAGTGATATCTAGATTGTAATTGATTAATAGTTACAGGATAGACACTGACGAGTTTTGGGTTGGGTTTACTCAACAGATTTTTTAATAAACTAATGGGTATACTCGATACCCGACGGGTTTTTGGCTAGGTATAGGATAAAATATTTATAATTAGATACGGGATTAGGGTTATCCAAATCCATCCCAAACTCACCCCATTGCCATACCTACATGAAATCCCTTTACCCACAAGACTATTAAGGACCTGTTTGGTATGAGGTAATAGAATGGACGAGTGAATAGAATTGGATGAGATAATGGAACGGAGAAAGGAATGAAATGGTTCATTACCATTCCATTTTATTTTTTGGTTACCATGTCGGAATGGAATGAATAATTACGTTGTGTTGTTTGGTAGGCCAGAAAAGACAAAGGAATAAAATAAAATTAGTGAAGAGTGGAGGTGGTGGTGGTGGGTAATGGTAGTGGGTGGCGGGGGCGATTGTGGGTGATGGTAGTGGGTGGTAGTGCTGGTGGGTGATGGTAGTGGGTGGCGGGGGAATTGGTGGGCGGCAGACGGTGGACGATGATGTTGGTCCGTTGTGGTGGCAGTGGCGTATAATGGTGGGTGGTGGCGGTGGTTGTGGCTAGTAGTGGCGGTAGTGGTAGTGATGGGTGGCGGTGCTGGGAGGTGGAGTTGGCGGTGGTTAGTGACGTTGGTGGTCTGTGGTAGTGGGAGGGCTGATGGTGGGAAGGTAGTGGAGGTGATGTAGACTAAAAGAAGGAATATAATAGAAAAAGAAGGGGTGGATGGAATGATTTGAGGTGTTTTAGAGGGAATAGTTAGGATGTGGTAACATATGATTTCATTCTATTGACCAACCGAACACCTTTTTTTCCATTCTCTCACTATGGTCTCTTCAGGGTGTCGCATCCCGGTCAAAGATAATATTTATATGCTCAAATTACCCTTAACTATGACTTAGTGGTAGTAAGATTTCGATCCACGAAGAGTTCGTGGATTGTGTATGGACTTGTTTGATTATGAGGTTTTGTCACGATTTATGAAGCTTGTTATTCTTTATTTTATTTGTTTGTTTGTTTGATTGGAAAAAGGGATGTCGGATTAGACCCCCACTTTGAGTTGTAAAATTATTAAACTTGATCATTTGCAAATAAAACTAACTTTGATTACTCAGAACTTGCTTAAAACACAATTTGGATTGAAAACAATAACTAGAACAAGGGTCACACCCGGTGTAACACCCAAAAAATATTAAATTTAAATATAATTATATAAAAACGTGTGTTTGACAAAACCAACGGAAAAGTAAATAGGAGTAAATAACCTAGTTAACTAAATGTTAGTAAATGATAAGGAAATTGTGAATAAAAGCACCTTTTATAAACTTAAAAACCCTAGAGGACTAAAGGGGAAATTATGAAATAATGTTTTAATTAAATTAAATCAAAAACCAAAACACACACACATGTGTGTGTTCTGGTCGAAGAATACACAGAGCACAAAAGGGGCTCTCATCTTGAACCCTAATTCACAAAGAAATCATCAAAATTCAAGAAGAAAAACATATCAAAATCAAAACCAAGCTGAATTTAGTGATCACTCAAGTGAAGGGATCACAAGGTATGTCTAATTTTCATGTTTGGTGATATCTTGAAATTTTGGTGAACACTCATAATCGAAGTTCTTGATGGAATGTTGAATGAATGAGTGAAATTATGATGAATCCATGTCTAGGAACAAACCCTAGTTGAAAGCTTGATGATTTAATGTTGAAAACTAGGAAATTGATGAACACCCATATATGTGTTAAGTGGGTTTTTATATAATTGTGATGAAAATATGATTTTGTATGCTAAATTGTGAGAAAAAACTGATGTTATGATGCAAGCTAGTGATATTGTTCATGAATACTAGACCAAGGGCTTGACTTTGATAATTTAAACTTGGTTAAAAGTTAGTAATGAACTAGATAAAAGTAGTATAAAAATCTTGTTCGTAAGGTGTTTGTTAAAATGCCTAAACGAATGTTCATAAGTTGAAATTATGAATGAAACGCGTAATTGGCGAATTTGATGAATTACATGTAATATGTGATAATAAGAGTTCTAAACACGGTGTTGGTTGAACTCTATAGGCAAAGCGGGTGAATCTTCAAGCGGTCAAGTTGGAGCGGACGCGCGCCTGAAGGATAAGCTATGAAGGTACGCAACTTGTCATTTTGTTATATTCATGTAGACAAGCTTAGTCATAATTTATGCTAAATGTTGATATAGCGAAAATTGTAAGTGTTTAGCCAGTCATGGAAGTGATGGAATTCACTCGACAAACCAAACGGGTCAAAATAAATAGTTAGAATATGATTGATGTAGTTATAACGAAAATATATGTGTTTGGTATGTCATTGAATTGATGGAATTCACTCGACAACCAAATGGGTCACATGATAGTTAAAACAATAGCGATTTTAAGTGACTCGAATGTCACGCAAAAAATCGGTAGAATGAGTGCATAAGCCGAGAAACGGACACTCCAAAATTTGATTGATGAACCCTTGGATTTGGGTGAAAACTTGATTTCATTGAATTTTGATAAAAAGTGTATGCTTCAATTGTAGATATCAAGCATGACATAAATGTGTGCGCAAACCATGTAATGAAAGCAAAAAAGCTAAATTTTGACAAGCCCGGAATGGGTAAAAATGGCAAGAAATGACCAGTGTTATAATACATGTAGTGAGATGTTAAAATGAAACAGGTCGAATAATCACATAAAGGATTTATAAGCCGTTAGTTTATAATTCAGATTATGTTGTGAACCGAGGTGATAAACGTATCTGTAATTGTATTACGATCGCATAGAAACAAGAATCGTGTAAAACTGTAACACCTCGAAAATTCACGTCCTATAATGTGTTGACACGTGTCATAATGTTTAAACGTGTGAAAGAAATATTATAGAAGGACTAAAGTTGACAAACGTGGAAAGTATGTGAATATACGTATTCTAAGTGTCAACTGTGAATAATTATATTGTATATTAACCCTACAAGATGCTCATACCTTCAAACGAATGAATCATGGATCATACGAAGCGAAAAGTGAGTAATTACAAACTACAGGGGTTAAATGTGTCAACATGTTTAAAGATATACCTCTGAGTGACCTTTTGACAAATCCGAAGCTTTGTAAATGCTAATTATGCTCACTAGGTTGTACGATTAAAATTTCATAACGTTTCGTTATCGTATGAGAAAGTTATGACCAAATTCGTGTGCGAAGGGTTAAAGTGTTAACGTTGAAAGTTAAGGCTTTTCGGGTTAACCGAAAGTGTTCAGGGACTTAGCAAAGTGGGTATAAGTCCTAAAGTCATTGTGGGTATATTCCAAGGGGTCAAATTGCAAGTTAAAGCTTAATTACCCTTTCAAATTAACCAAGGGTCAAGTTGGAAAGCAAAGGAAATCAAAAATCAGATCTCGCCGGCCCAGGCGGCCCGCCTAGGCTTCGGAGAAATGGGACGCGGGCCGCGACCCAGGCCCAGATGCAGAAAACGAAGACAGTCGCCTGTATTTGCGGAAACTCGACTTTTAATCGCATTTGCAACATGGTGGGCGACCCCTAACTGTGCTAAAACACTAGGGACATGTGTTGGATGGTTGTGGTTGATCCTAGAGTTGCTTGTCAACATGTTATGGTGGATCAAAGTGCTATATAAGGCCACCTTATGCAACAATCATTCTCACACCATTCTCTGCATTGTTGGAGTGATTCTGGAGCTCAAGCTTGCTTCCTAGTGATCATATCTCGTGCATAGGACTTCAGTAAGTATTCTCCTCCTTCTCTAATTGAGTTTAGCTAGGATAATTAGCTAAAAGTCAAACCGTCGTAATTACGGTTTGACTTCGAGATTAGTCAATAATGGCTCAGTCATATCTCGAATTAAAAGTGGTTATAAGTTGGTATTTATGTGGGTAATAAAACCCCAAAAGGGTTTCCCCTGATCACCATCCTAACCAGGTCAAATGTCGGGTCAAACCTTTAATTAAAAGTCAACATAATGCTTAAAATGTCAATTATGCATAATTAGCTATCTAGAACATATATAACCTGTTTGATCATTGTTATAACTTAGTAATTAGTGTAAGAACATGTCCAAACCTGTTCAACCCGACTATTTCCTGTTTAGACCCGGTTCGGAACCGAAAGTCACATAGTTTGACTTTCACTTTGACTTTCAGTTCTGACCCGTTTAGGCATATTTTAGAAATGCCTTAGAGCTTTAATTGGACTAGGATACATGTTAGAACAACCCCCTGTGATTATACACCTTGGTTCACTAGTTATCCAATTAATATGCATGTTTCCGTTAATTGCTCATATGTTGACCGTTATGCCCTTATTACCTTAAAACGTGATTTATGAAAATGTAAAAGTGTAGAAACCTTTGTTACTGATATATAGACTTGCATGCAAAGTTTGACATCAGTTTGACTTGTAGATTAAGAGTTATGCTCATTATCGCAAAACTAATGCTTTATGTTAATAAAATGGCGTAATTAGCGTATAGCCTAGTTAAACATACTTTTTGGTATCAAATCTTTTACCCACTGATGTAATATATTATTTTGGGATTTTTAAAGATTTTTAATTAATTTTAGGCTGAGCATAACTCATAGTCGTAGGCTTAATTCGGTAATTGTCGGTTTTGCCCTCACGGGCCATAAAATGAGTTTTACACATCTAAACGACTCCAAACCTTTTGCTACTGATTAGTTATGATAAATAAATTATTTTAAGCCTTCTGGAAATATAAAAATATCAGATTTAAGTATCGAACCCGGTAATGGCCTTTAATCGCCTAAATTAGCGTTTTTAACGCATAGTATGTTTTAAAATCATATTGGACATACCCGGGTTGATACCTACTGATATAAGAGGCAAATTATAATATTTTAACAGTAAGCAAAGGTTGATAAACTCAGACTTCAGTTTTGAGCTTTTCGGCTTATGTGAAATTACCAAAATACCCCTACGGGGCCTAGTTTGGTTAAAAATGATAAGTTTCACATACATGCTTTAACCTACTGATGTAACTTAGCAAATTGAGTATATTTGCTGATTACATCAGACCTGTAACTCAGGTTGTCACTTAAACTCTTTTATAAACTTTTAAATGACCAAAATACCCCTACGGGGCCTAGTTTGGGTTTAAACACATTTCGGGCATAACGAAAGACACCTTACTGATGTCACAACATATTTGAGACATAATTAACTTAGGAAACCTGTATATAGCTCTCATGACTACCCGTCACGCTTATTACGCGTACGGTTCGGTTTATGTAACAAGTTTACATAAATTAGCCGAAACGGGTCAAACCTTAACGGTTTTATCTCAAAATCCAGAATGTGAATAATGAACCCATATTAAACAAGTCTTCAAACTTGTCGGGACTGAATCACATTCTATCCGGTCTTCGCTTAATCGTGCGTACGAACCGTATCTTGAAACTAGCCGGTCTAAGCTTAAGCTAAATAAAAGACCCGTTAGAATTCTAATAGGTTATATTAAACCTTCGTTCCAGATTAGGAGAAACAGTAAAAGCTACGTGCATTCTGCTATTTGTGATTTATACTTGCATCAGGTAAATACTTTTAACTTATTTTCCCTATACGGGCTTGGGTTACGGTACATAGTGTACCGCTTGATCGGGCATCAAATCTCCACGCTTAGTGGGTAGTTGAATAATTTGATCGGCTCGTTTAAACAGTCTTGTTTACTTTACAGCCTTTGGGGGGTTAATGACCATGTCCCGGATATCCCTGGCATCATCTTACGAGATGGCCACGACCTGAGCACGGGGTGTAGGCGTACTCCCGTGTATAACTCACTTAAAGTGGTGTGTCTATTGATCTTTAACCCGGATTTGATTCGGGCTACTGAACGCATAAGTAACATGTAATTCGTTCACAAGATTATAATATTAAATAATTCTCCCAAGTTAAATAAAATGATTTATGCCATGTGCATCCAAACAAATTTTCAATCATTTTCCAAAATGAGTCAGTTGAATGTATTTACCAGTGTAAACTGACGTATTTTCCCAAAAAGACTGAATGCAGGTACTAAACGAAATTTGGCTGGATTGTCTCCTAAGCATTGATAAAAGTCTCGCAAGCTTAGGATGCCAGAAGTCTGTTGAACCATTAAATGTTATTTTGTTTCGATCCGTTCTGTGGATAAACACCGGATATTATGACTTTGATTACAATAAATAAATTCGCTTGTATCTTATTTTAAATTGCTTCCGCTGTGCATTATTATATTGTGTTGTTTGACTATTACATTGCCAACCACGTCACGATACTCCCCCACCGGGCCCACCGGTGACACGTGGAAATCGGGGTGTGACAGGTTGGTATCAGAGCCAACGCTGAGTGAATTAAACACTAGCCTTTTGTGTTTAATCTCAGTTACACAATTGCACATATCTAAACCTTCGAGTCTAGACTTATAACTTAGGACAAATTCCACCTTTTCGGTTTTTGTTTTGTCCTTTAAATTTTATATTTTTGTTATTGTTATCTCATGCTTTATTGACAGGAATAACAAAGATGCCTCCGAGATTCTTGCGTACGCGAGGACGCGGAAAGAGGCCGGTAGCCGCCCCCAACGACCATGAAGCAGGGCCGTCTAATACACGAGCTCCAGCTGCGACGGAAAGCGAGGACCCCCGCCGAAACAGGCGCAACCAGTTCGAACCAGCAAGGCGATCCGTTTCGCACAGCTCAACACCGCCAGTACAAAACGCATACGGACCGTACTCAGGAGACGAGCCTAACAACCCTCTGCCCTCATACATACCACTGCAGAGGTCTTTGTCCCATCATTCCTATGGGGACCCCACACCCATCTTTAGAGGCCAGTTTAATCCGGCCGATTACCTGCAAGAACCCGTGGGTTTCAACCCACTAGGGCCAGACGATCACTTCTCTGGTGATCAAGCTGACGACATGGACGAGGATACGGACCCCGTCATGCCTGCGAGTGGTACTCCGAACCACCCGATAGAGATCTCGGACGGATCTTCGTTTCACGGATCACCCTATGGTGGTCCAGACAGTTTCCAAGCCTTCTTTAATCAACACCAGTGGTATTATACACCATCACACCACTCGTCGTCTCATGGGCAGCAACAGCCGCAGCAGTCACCACAGCCGCAGCCGCATCATCAAGATTCATCCGAGGATCACCGGTTTGTGGCAGTTACGCCACCACCTCCACCTCCACCGCCACCAGTTCAACCGCCACCTCCTCAACCGCCAAGGCGTAGGAGAACCGGTGCCCGCATGTCGGTGCGACCAGGGGACTTTCATTTTAGCTCCCCACGTCAGTCGAGTGCTAGTCACTACCCGCCACACCAGGAGGACCCGCAAATGGGTGGACCCTCTAACCCTGCTGTACTACAACCACCGCCGATGGGATTTGATAACCCAATGCCGGCGTATACGAGTGGCATGGGATATAACCCGTTTGAACCCCCAACGCATCACAACTATGGTTACGGGGAGGCTGATCCGTACATGGTAGCAGCGAACTATAACACCCAAGGACCCTTTGGGGATCCATGGGAGGTGAGTTACCCGCCTCAGGGATACCCTATACCTCCTAGACCCATTATCAGGACGCAATCGCAGCCACCACGGTTTTCTCCCCTAGAAAGGGAGGAAATTCTTCATAGGTTGGAGCAAGTTGAACGGGAAGCTCACGAGGATCGTAGGGAAAGACAGACGTTCCTCCAAGGGTTGGTTAGTTTGATCAAGGGAAAGAACAAGAAGAATCGTTGAATCCTTCCACAGTTATTTTCTCCTGTATTTACTGTTGAGCCCCTGCGTGGGTGTATTTGTTTTGTTGCTTTGAGCCCCTGCGTGGGCATGCTTGTTTGTTTGAACCCCTACGTGGGTGTATTGTTAGTATGAGTCCATGCGAGGACATGTGTGATATTTAGCCCCTGCGTGGGCATGTGTGTTATTTGACCCCTGCGTGGGTAAGTATCTGTTTCACCCCTTCGTGGGTAAATTTATAATTTGAAAGACCCGTTTAGGGCAAGTGTGTAATGCTTTGAATAAATAAATGGAATGTTTGTTTTTATAAATTTCATGATTGCCAATTGTGCATATAAAACTTATAAATGAAATAAATAAATTAAAATCATTCTTTTTAAATTAATCTGCCTAGGAAATTATTTAATTAAGGATCTTAAAGTGTGAAACCTAGCCTGGTGTCAAATATAAGACCGGGCCAAAATGGTAAGACCTATTTAAAAGATTCAAATCCCTGTTAACATCTTAACACATGTTAACACTCCTGGCAGAAGTGATTCGTTAAAATCACATGTCATTTATATATGTATAAGGATTCTTTAGAAGATTCCAACCCAATTATATGATCTCTGAATCATGGGTTAAGATCATCAATTAAGATAATCATATTTTACCATACTTGGTAATATAATGCCTACGGGCCCAACTCACTCCCATATGAGCCAAAGGATAGTGGAAGCTATGACTCCCTGTCTGATAAGGGTAATGAACTAGGTTCAAACCTTAAAAGTCTTGATTCTCTGAAATCATAGCTTATAATTTAAATTGTCCATGTGACCAAGCCTTATGTGCTAATATATATTGTTATTGTTTATGTTTAGGATAAATTTTAATTGAAATCCTAAATTAATACGATTAATAAGTTAACCAAATATGGTCTCTGTTTACCATGGTTAACGAGTTACCCTAAGGGGTAATTCCATAATAAACTCCCAAATAAATTATTGTCCTTGTTTTCTGCAACAGTTCAATACAAATGGCTAACTCAAGTGAAATCAATAGCCATCCAGTGGAGCCAAATGTGAACGCCCAGATTACATTAACAGGTGCCGAACTAAAAGCGATCATAGACGACGCTGTTACTCAAGCTTTGGATAGGCAGTATGAGGAATACAGTGGTACTCGAAGTAGGACCCACACTGCATCACACTCAAAGCCCAAGACACTTTCTGAGGCTCATAGCAAGCCTCCTCCCAAGAAGGATGGACCCAAGAAAGATGGTGATGACCGTCAGTCCACCAACCGTCAAAGTGTCCCATCTCAGCATATAGTACTGCATCAAGAGCCCAGTAACAAGGGTTGCTCCTATAAGTACTTTGTGTCTTGTAAGCCCAGGGATTTTACTGGGGAAAAAGGAGCCGTCGATTGTATGACGTGGCTGGACGAGATGGACACGGTGGTAGATATCAGCGGGTGCGCTGAAAGGGATATAGTCAAGTTTGTGTCACAGTCCTTCAAGGGTGAAGCGTTGGCATGGTGGAGATCTCTGATGGAGGCCTCCGGAAAGATCCCGTTGTATAGTATGTCGTGGGATCAATTCATTGCCCTGATCAAGGATAATTTATGCCCTCAACACGAGGTGGAGAAGATAGAATATGACTTTCTATCATTGGTGATGAAGAACCTCGACTGTCAAGCTTACCTGACAAGCTTCAATACGCTGTCCCGGTTGGTTCCCTACCTGGTAACCCCGGAGCCAAAGAGAATCGCTCGCTTTATTGGTGGTTTAGAACCCGAGATCAAGGCCAGTGTTAAAGCTTCTCGGCCAGTTACCTTCAGGTCTGTAACTGACCTTTCCGTATCCCTCACTCTGGATGCGGTCCGACAGAGATCGCAGAGGAATAAGGAGGCCGAGAAGAGGAAGCGTGAAGATGATGGTTCACGAAGGTCGAATAAGAAACACCGTGGGAACGGTGATAACAAGAAGGGATCTGAGTCGAGGAAGGATGGGCGTAAGTCTGATGAGAAGCCCAAGTGTAAGATTTGCAAGAAGCAGCACTATGGAAAGTGCAGACTGGAGTCGAGCTCTCAGACTCAGTCAAAATCCTTTGCTTGTGGAATTTGCAAGTCCACGGATCATAAAACCCTGGATTGCAAAAAGATGAAAGACGCAACGTGTTACCGTTGCAATGAGAAGGGGCACATCAAGACCAACTGCCCGAAATACAACAAGAAGCCTGAGGAGGCTAAGAAGACTAATTCCAGAGTCTTCAGAATGGATGCGAAAGAAGCTGTGCAAGACGATAATGTCATAACAGGTACATTCCTTGTAAATGATGTCTTTGCAAGAGTACCTTTTGATTCAGGCGCAGATAAGTCTTTCGTAGATCATAAGTTTTGTAAATTGTTGAATTTACCTGTCAAAACCCTAAGCGTAAACTATGAGGTAGAGTTAGCAGATGGTACCATAGAAACCGTCTCTACTGTGTTAGATGGATGTGCTATATCCATTAAGAACCATTCTTTTCCTCTATCTCTACTTCCGTTCAAATTGGCTGGTTTTGACATAGTTCTGGGTATGGACTGGTTATCTCATAACCAGGCCCAAATTGTCTGCAACCAGAAACATGTGGTAATAAAGACTCCGTCTGGTGAATCACTTACCATTCGGGGAGATACCCAGTATGGGCTGCCTGAGCAGGTGACTATGCTCAAGGCTTCCAAGTGTTTGAAGAAGGGATGTGTCATTTACATGGCGCAAGTGATTATGGAGGAACCTAAACCGAAGTTAGAAGACATCCCTGTCATTTCTGAATACCCAGAAGTGTTTCCTGAAGATCTACCTGGGTTACCACTAGATAGACAAGTCGAGTTCAGGATCGATATCATCCCCGGAGCGGCACCAGTTGCTAGAGCACCATACAGATTGGCACCCACAGAAATGAAGGAGTTGCGGACGCAGCTAGATGAATTGCTGGCTAAAGGTTTCATTAGACCTAGTTCATCTCCTTGGGGAGCTCCAATCTTATTTGTCAAGAAGAAGGATGGGTCGATGCGTCTGTGCATCGACTATCGCGAGCTTAATAAAGTCACGATCAAGAATAGGTATCCTTTGCCTAGGATCGACGATTTGTTCGATCAGCTTCAAGGGGCAAGCTACTTCTCGAAGATAGATTTGAGGTCAGGATACCATCAATTGAAGGTAAAAGATGAAGACGTTCACAAGACTGCATTTAGGACTCGTTACGGTCACTACGAGTTCCTAGTGATGCCTTTTGGGCTCACTAATGCACCAGCCGCGTTCATGGATCTCATGAATCGTGTCTGCAAGCCTTACTTAGATAAATTTGTTATCGTCTTCATCGATGACATCCTTATTTATTCTAAGAATCAAGCTGACCATGAGAAACACCTCCGTTGTATTCTCAAACTTCTACATCGGGAGAAGCTCTATGCCAAATTCTCTAAGTGTGAATTTTGGCTACGAGAAGTCCAATTTCTTGGACACGTGGTCAGTGAGCGTGGTATCCAAGTGGATCCCGCAAAAGTTGAAGCTGTTATGAATTGGTAAGAGCCAAAGACGCCTACGGAGATTCGTAGCTTCCTGGGATTGGCAGGTTATTACAGGCGTTTTATTGAAAATTTTTCAAGGATTGCTGCACCCCTAACTTCCTTGACCAAGAAGAAAGTAAAGTTCGTTTGGGGCCCTAAGCAGCAAGAGTCCTTCGATGTTTTGAAACAAAGGTTGAGCAACGCTCCTGTGCTTACCTTACCTGAAGGCGCTGAAGAATTTGTAGTTTATTGTGATGCATCACACACTGGCATGGGGTGTGTGCTTATGCAGAAAGGCAAGGTTATTGCCTATGCATCACGACAGTTAAAGGTGCACGAAAAGAATTACACCACCCATGACTTGGAATTGGGTGCCGTTGTGTTCGCACTAAAACTGTGGAGGCATTATCTTTATGGAATCAAGTTTGTGATCTATTCTGATCACAAGAGCCTCCAGCATCTGTTTAATCAGAAAGAATTAAACATGAGGCAACGCCGTTGGATGGAAACTTTAAATGATTATGATTGTGAAATCAAATACCATCCCGGCAAGGCGAATGTAGTCGCTGATGCCTTGAGCAGAAAGGAAAGGGTCAAACCCATTCGAATCAATGCCAGGCGCATGGAAATAAAGAACAGTTTGATAGAAATGGTGTTAGCTGCACAGAAGGAAGCTGTGTTGGAAGCTAACTATCCTAATGAAAAGTTAGGAGTAACTAAGGAGCAGTTAACTCTTAGCAAGGACGGAATTCTACGATTAAATGGACGAATATGGGTTCCAATTTTTGGAGGACTTCGTGATGTCATCCTCCAGGAAGCCCATAGTTCCAAATACTCCGTTCATCCTGGAGCTGATAAGATGTACCAGGATTTGAAGGCCAATTATTGGTGGATAGGCTTGAAAAAGTCTGTAGCCGCCCATGTAGCAAAATGCTTGACATGTGCGCAAGTCAAAGCCGAGCATCAGAAACCGTCAGGTTTGCTACAACAGCCTGAACTTCCTACGTGGAAGTGGGAAATGGTAACTATGGATTTTATTACCAAGTTACCCAAGACGAGGAAAGGAAATGATACGATATGGGTTATAGTTGACCGACTGACTAAGTCAGCTCATTTCTTACCCATCAAGGAGACTTATAGCTCCGATATGCTAGCCCAGTTATACGTTGATAAGATTGTAGCCTTACATGGCATACCTGTAGCTATCATCTCTGATAGAGATACTAGGTACACGTCACATTTTTGGAAGACCTTCCAGCAATCTTTGGGCACACGTTTGAACTTCAGTACGGCTTACCATCCTCAGACTGACGGTCAGAGTGAGCGTACTATTCAAACGTTGGAAGACATGCTGCGTGCATGTGCGATCGATTTGGGAGGTAGCTGGGATAAGAACCTACCATTGATCGAATTCTCCTACAATAATAGCTACCATACCAGCATAAAGGCTGCGCCTTTTGAGGCATTATACGGTAGAAAGTGTAGATCGCCTGTTTGTTGGGCGGAAGTTGGAGAAGTCCAGTTATCAGGACCAGAGATCGTGTTCAAAACGACGGACAAGATTGTCCAGATTCGTAACAATCTCCAAGCTGCCCGGGATAGGCAGAAGAGTTACGCTGATCCAAGTCGTAAGGATTTTCACTTCGATGTAGGTGACAAAGTCCTACTTAAAGTGTCACCCTGGAAAGGAGTGATGCGATTTGGTAAGAAAGGCAAACTAAGCCCGAGATACATAGGACCTTTCGAGGTTATCGAACGTGTCGGGTCAGTTGCCTATAAGTTGAACTTACTAGAAGAGCTCAGTGGAATTCACAATGTGTTCCACATCTGCAATCTAAAGAAGTGTTCCGCTGACGAATCACATGTCATGCCACATACAGATGTGCATATAGACGCGAGCTTAAAATTTGTGGAAAAACCTTTGTCGATTGAAGATCGACAGGTAAGAAAGCTTCGAAGGAAGCATATACCTTTTGTAAAGGTCAAATGGGATGCCCGTAGAGGTCCCGAATTCACGTGGGAGGGTGAATCCACGATGAAAGAAAAGTACCCTTACTTATTTCAGTAAATCTCGGGTCGAGATTTATTTTAAGGGGGTGAGGATGTAACACCTCGAAAATTCACGTCCTATAATGTGTTGACACGTGTCATAATGTTTAAACGTGTGAAAGAAATATTATAGAAGGACTAAAGTTGACAAACGTGGAAAGTATGTGAATATACGTATTCTAAGTGTCAACTGTGAATAATTATATTGTATATTAACCCTACAAGATGCTCATACCTTCAAACGAATGAATCATGGATCATACGAAGCGAAAAGTGAGTAATTACAAACTACAGGGGTTAAATGTGTCAACATGTTTAAAGATATACCTCTGAGTGACCTTTTGACAAACCCGAAGCTTTGTAAATGCTAATTATGCTCACTAGGTTGTACGATTAAAATTTCATAACGTTTCGTTATAGTATGAGAAAGTTATGACCAAATTCGTGTGCGAAGGGTTAAAGTGTTAACGTTGAAAGTTAAGGCTTTTCGGGTTAACCGGAAGTGGTCAGGGACTTGGCAAAGTGGGTATAAGTCCTAAAGTCCTTGTGGGTATATTCCAAGGGGTCAAATTGCAAGTTAAAGCTTAATTACCCTTTCAAATTAACCAAGGGTCAAGTTGGAAAGCAAAGGAAATCAAAAATCAGATCTCGCCGGCCCAGGCGGCCCGCCTAGGCTTCGGAGAAATGGGACGCGGGCCGCGACCCAGGCCCAGATGCAGAAAACGAAGACAGTCGCCTGTATTCGCGGAAACTCGACTTTTAATCGCATTTGCAACATGGTGGGCGACCCCTAACTGTGCTAAAACACTAGGGACATGTGTTGGATGGTTGTGGTTGATCCTAGAGTTGCTTGTCAACATGTTATGGTGGATCAAAGTGCTATATAAGGCCACCTTATGCAACAATCATTCTCACACCATTCTCTGCATTGTTGGAGTGATTCTAGAGCTCAAGCTTGCTTCCTAGTGATCATATCTCGTGCATAGGACTTCAGTAAGTATTCTCCTCCTTCTCTAATTGAGTTTAGCTAGGATAATTAGCTAAAAGTCAAACCGTCGTAATTACGGTTTGACTTCGAGATTAGTCAATAATGGCTCAGTCATATCTCGAATTAAAAGTGGTTATAAGTTGGTATTTATGTGGGTAATAAAACCCCAAAAGGGTTTCCCCTGATCACCATCCTAACCAGGTCAAATGTCGGGTCAAACCTTTAATTAAAAGTCAACATAATGCTTAAAATGTCAATTATGCATAATTAGCTATCTAGAACATATATAACCTGTTTGATCATTGTTATAACTTAGTAATTAGTGTAAGAACATGTCCAAACCTGTTCAACCCGACTATTTCCTGTTTAGACCCGGTTCGGAACCGAAAGTCACATAGTTTGACTTTCACTTTGACTTTCAGTTCTGACCCGTTTAGGCATATTTTAGAAATGCCTTAGAGCTTTAATTGGACTAGGATACATGTTAGAACAACCCCCTGTGATTATACACCTTGGTTCACTAGTTATCCAATTAATATGCATGTTTCCGTTAATTGCTCATATGTTGACCGTTATGCCCTTATTACCTTAAAACGTGATTTATGAAAATGTAAAAGTGTAGAAACCTTTGTTACTGATATATAGACTTGCATGCAAAGTTTGACATCAGTTTGACTTGTAGATTAAGAGTTATGCTCATTATCGCAAAACTAATGCTTTATGTTAATAAAATGGCGTAATTAGCGTATAGCCTAGTTAAACATACTTTTTGGTATCAAATCTTTTACCCACTGATGTAATATATTATTTTGGGATTTTTAAATATTTTTAATTAATTTTAGGCTGAGCATAACTCATAGTCGTAGGCTTAATTCGGTAATTGTCGGTTTTGCCCTCACGGGCCATAAAATGAGTTTTACACATCTAAACGACTCCAAACCTTTTGCTACTGATTAGTTATGATAAATAAATTATTTTAAGCCTTCTGGAAATATAAAAATATCAGATTTAAGTATCGAACCCGGTAATGGCCTTTAATCGCCTAAATTAGCGTTTTTAACGCATAGTATGTTTTAAAATCATATTGGACATACCCGGGTTGATACCTACTGATATAAGAGGAAAATTATAATATTTTAACAGTAAGCAAAGGTTGATAAACTCAGACTTCAGTTTTGAGCTTTTCGGCTTATGTGAAATTACCAAAATACCCCTACGGGGCCTAGTTTGGTTAAAAATGATAAGTTTCACATACATGCTTTAACCTACTGATGTAACTTAGCAAATTGAGTATATTTGCTGATTACATCAGACCTGTAACTCAGGTTGTCACTTAAACTCTTTTATAAACTTTTAAATGACCAAAATACCCCTACGGGGCCTAGTTTGGGTTTAAACACATTTCGGGCATAACGAAAGACACCTTACTGATGTCACAACATATTTGAGACATAATTAACTTAGGAAACCTGTATATAGCTCTCATGACTACCCGTCACGCTTATTACGCGTACGGTTCGGTTTATGTAACAAGTTTACATAAATTAGCCGAAACGGGTCAAACCTTAACGGTTTTATCTCAAAATCCAGAATGTGAATAATGAACCCATATTAAACAAGTCTTCAAACTTGTCGGGACTGAATCACATTCTATCCGGTCTTCGCTTAATCGTGCGTACGAACCGTATCTTGAAACTAGCCGGTCTAAGCTTAAGCTAAATAAAAGACCCGTTAGAATTCTAATAGGTTATATTAAACCTTCGTTCCAGATTAGGAGAAACAGTAAAAGCTACGTGCATTCTGCTATTTGTGATTTATACTTGCATCAGGTAAATACTTTTAACTTATTTTCCCTATACGGGCTTGGGTTACGGTACATAGCGTACCGCTTGATCGGGCATCAAATCTCCACGCTTAGTGGGTAGTTGAATAATTTGATCGGCTCGTTTAAACAGTCTTGTTTACTTTACAGCCTTTGGGGGGTTAATGACCATGTCCCGGATATCCCTGGCATCATCTTACGAGATGGCCACGACCTGAGCACGGGGTGTAGGCGTACTCCCGTGTATAACTCACTTAAAGTGGTGTGTCTATTGATCTTTAACCCGGATTTGATTCGGGCTACTGAACGCATAAGTAACATGTAATTCGTTCACAAGATTATAATATTAAATAATTCTCCCAAGTTAAATAAAATGATTTATGCCATGTGCATCCAAACAAATTTTCAATCATTTTCCAAAATGAGTCAGTTGAATGTATTTACCAGTGTAAACTGACGTATTTTCCCAAAAAGACTGAATGCAGGTACTAAACGAAATTTGGCTGGATTGTCTCCTAAGCATTGATAAAAGTCTCGCAAGCTTAGGATGCCAGAAGTCTGTTGAACCATTAAATGTTATTTTGTTTCGATCCGTTCTGTGGATAAACACCGGATATTGTGACTTTGATTACAATAAATAAATTCGCTTGTATCTTATTTTAAATTGCTTCCGCTGTGCATTATTATATTGTGTTGTTTGACTATTACGTTGCCAACCACGTCACGATACTCCCCCACCGGGCCCACCGGTGACACGTGGAAATCGGGGTGTGACAAAAACGGATATGTATATTGAAAGTTATGCTAATTTAAAGTTGGATGTTGGATAAATACATAGCTGGGCATATGCAGCTCAAAAGAAGGAAACCTTCTGTCGAAAAGTGGTTGTCGCGTCGTGCGACAAGAAACCAGGATCACCGTCGCGGCACGCGAGGGTTGTCGCGGCCCGCGACAGAAACGACCAAGGCTCTCGAGGCCCGCGAGAGGCCCTGCAGCTGGCAAAATTTTTGATTTTGTTTGTTTTGCTTATGGAACTTGTTTTAAAGTGTTTCAAAGCCTTCATAACTAAAGTTTATGTTGGTTTTGATTCTAGGTGAATATTTTAGGCCTTCGGAAGAAGATCAAGCGACGAACAAGAACTGAACACACGTCTAAATGAAGCTTCCGCATTGATCTTATTTTGTTTGATTAAAAGTGAATTATGTAAACACTTCAAACTATGTTTTTGAATGTTTTAAACATGTATGAATACTCTTGATGTAAAATTTTTTAGTAAGTGGTATTTTTGTTCTAAAATGCTTACTTTAATGTTAACGAAATGTTTAAATTAGAATGGGTCTTACACCCGGTTCGGTAATTGATGACCTAGGGTTCCTACACGTTTTAGATTCAATTTAGTTCCATATGGTGATTAACGGATTTAGTGTCACGTGGCTTAGGTGCCAAGAACTAACGACATTTACGAACGGACCACGACGCACTTCTTGACCAAGAACATGTAAATCCTATCAATTGATAAGGCATAAGTGCAGAAATTCATTTTGCAAAGTCAAATTTTATCATCACTCGACAATTCACAAATTCAATTCAAATGCACAACAATTATCAAAAGTTTCGAATGATTAATACAACTTGTCACAAAATCAAACAAAAAAACATAAAGTTGAAACCCTAGAAAATCTTACAAAAACCTACACCAGGGTGGAACCCGAGAAGATTAGTCGCTCATGATGAACGAAACACAATCAATGGATGACTGGAACACGAACTCAAACATCTAAATTACTTGAAATGATGGAAGTGGAGTTAGGGTTTCGGTTTGGTGATAGTAGAATGGTTGATTGGTAATTGTGGTGAGGAAGAAGATGATCGGGATGAAGATGGTGATGGATTATAATGATGGTGCTTATTGGCAATGATTATGGATTAAAGTTTTTCTCCAAGAAGGCTCCAAGAACAAGTGGTCAAGTTCAAAATCTCGTAACTCCTTATAAAACCCCAAAACTTTGGTCAAAATTCGGTCAAAACCACTCAAATGCGAAATTCAACACCGGCAGAATCCAGCTTGCGTCGTCGACGACCAAGCTGTTCATCAGCGATGCAATGTGTATGCCTGGTTTTCTGCCGATGCACAATGCTATGGTTTAGGGGATTTCTTGATCGACAGAATGCGTCGGCCACGCGCCATAAGGTCGTCGGCGACGCAATGTGCAATTCCAACTTCTCGTTTTGTTCGTTTCTTGCACCCGGTTGATCCCGAGCGCTTCTCGATGCTTGGTAAAGCTTCCTATGAGCTCCTTAAACTTCGTTAGACCTGCAAACACAAATTCTATCAAAGTAGGCTATTCAAAACTCAAATTCATGTAAAACATAAACTTTAAAATGATTAAGCAACGAGTTTTCAACCGTGTATCATGGTCCATTCCATTCCGTCTCTCACTCCTGTATACCAAACACTACCTAAGGTAAGGTTATTGTACAAAAGGTCTCAACATACTAAACGTAAGAAATGTAGGAATGATTCTTTTTTTTTTTAATTCCCCTCTAGTGAAACATGTATTTTATTCCTAAAATCCAATATATATATATATATATATATAGGGGAGGGTTAGATAGAAAACCCTAAAAATTTAAGAAAACCCTAGAAAACCCAACCTCCCGACTTTTTTTTGAAAAAATAACACATGTAATATACATGTTTTTAAGAGTTTTGAGCCAAAAAAATCAAAAAAGTGCCGAGTGGTTTTTAAAAAAAAAATAAACAAGTTTCAGCAACTTTTTGTCTAACACATGTTAGTGATGAAAGTTGCTGAAACTTGTTTATTTTTTTTTAAAAACATCCACTCGGCGCTTTTTTGATTTTTTGGCTCAAAACTCTTAAAAACATGTATATTACATGTCTTATTTTTTTCAAAAAAAAAAAAGCGGGAGGTTGGGTTTTCTAGGGTTTTCTCAAATATTTAGGGTTTTCTCCCTAGCATTATCCAATATATATATATATATATATAGGGTCGGGATTTAGGGAAAACGGTAGAAAGTGTGAGAACGGTGAGAACGCTTATTGATCATCCGATCAAAACAATCTATGGACTAGATTGGCGCGGTGGCATTTTCGTAAATAACATCAATTTTATTACGTGGACGCGCTTCATTAAGGGTAAAAAAGGTAAAACACCATTTCTCACATAAACACCATTAAAAAATAAAACGCCAAATAAATACAAAACGCTAATTTTATCAGTGCATATTTTTTTCTATGTTTTTATTTAAGCTCTGTGGCTACAAAAACACCACAAATATAAAACGCCATAATATATACGTCAAACCTCACATTTGGATAAATGTTAATTACAATTTTAGTAACAAAAATAATATCCCGCCTAAACTACGCGCCAAAAAAATTCTATAAATAGAAACGTCTCACCACCTTCCGTTTATCACACCAAAAAAAACACACAAAAAACACAGTGGTTGCTAAAAAATACAACTCAATGTAAAACGCCAAAAAATACAACGATTTTGCTGTAATGTTCTGCATGGTGTTTCGCTGAATAACTTGTTACGTGAGTGTAGAAAGATTTTGCTGCATGAGATGGACAAAATTGAAAAAAGAGGGACTGATGACACCCATATGTCATACTGTCATCTTTGTTCTTGAAGAAGGTTTGGATGATAAGAAGAAACCTTTACCAGTGTAAATGCTACTTTGGCCTCGATGATTATAATGAAGACGACGGGCAGATAGCATCCACCCACACGGGGTCGATCTATGTCTACAACATCCACAAAGAGACTTCAACACATGAACAAAGAAAATAAGCAACGCTAAACCCAAAACGGCATTTATTTGTCACAGTTCTTGTAGTTTCAAAAGAAAAAAAGAGATTGATGACACTGAAGATTTAAATCATCAATTGCTTCTACTTTGTTTTATTTTTTAATTTTCTTTATCTGTTGTTTGTTTTGTAATTTCAGTTAATAAACAAAAAAAGAATATTAATACTATAATGAAAAATATAATAAAACGCCAAAATGAGCAAATGTTTGTAAAACGCCATCATTCCATAAAAACCCCCCAAAAAAACTACCAAACTATAATAAAATTACTTTGAACAACTACTATTATAAAAAAAAAGCGTGAAACAATATGCAAAGAATATAAAACAAAAAGAAGTCCAATCGTTATCTAACCGCCATTGGAAAAAAACACCATAATTACAGCCGTCAAGATTTGACGTGTTACACCATAAAAACAGTTGAGTCTGAAAACAAAATACGGTAAACTGCAAAAAACAGTAAAATGAAATGACGGAAAACATAATTACTAACATTTATAATATTAAAAGCAAAATTCTTGGGGAATTAAATCTATTTATCTTTTTCAAAACGCCATAATTACCTGTCATACGCGGGAAAAAAAGTCAATATAAAAGAAGACCATGAGAACACAAGCTCAAACACGCCAAAATTTTTTGACTAAAACGCCACATATTATCCAAAACGCCAAAAACATAAAAAATGGCTAAAGTTATTGCATGGAGGTTTGAAAGAAAAGAGAAACGATTCATCATAAAGTTCTCTGATAGGAGAAGGGTAAACGTAAGGACAATCAAAGCAATGCTTGGAATGAGTGAAAAGGTTCAGAAGGATATCCTGGCCCTTGGGGTTCCTTCCGATGGACAACGATTGTGAAAGAACCAGAACTGTAATAAAAAGACTGAAGAGGAAATTTCCGGCAGAAGATGATGAAGATGATGATGATATTGACGACACTCATATACCAAAACTTAGCAGTTAGGTATTGCATGAGGAAGAAGGAACACTTGAAGTTACTTATAAAAACGGGGTGTAATATTCAAGTCCAATGGAAGAAATGTTGAAGACATGGTTGCTATCTATCATTGAACAACTCTGTGATTTAGCACCGTCAAACGATCCAAAATCCAAGGATGCAGTGATATTCAAGAATAGGCTACAGCAAAGAAGAGACGAACTAATGGCGTTATATGCAAATATGAAATTTGATGATGAAGAATCTGAAGAAAGTGATGAACAAAGCGATGGGTACATCTCTGATGTAATCCCAACTACAGAAGACTATTAGTTAATTTTGATTTCGTGTTATTGTAATTTTATAAAATATTAATCTATGGAAAGCAGTTATAAATAAAAAGATACAAAACGCCAAAAATGACATGGAAAAAGCCATAACGCCAAAAAATTAACTATGTGACACAAAAAGAATTAATTCAACGAGAAGAAATATGAGAAAAACAGTAAAACGCCAAATAATTAATAATTCTAGATAACGCCAAAATTATCTTACACACAAAAAATAAAGCAGCATGTCAAACGCGAAAATCGGGAAAGGAGAAGAATACTAAAAAGACAAAAAAGCCCCTCGGACCCTGATCATGCCCCGCGTCACGTGTTAGGCCAGGATGCATTCTCACCGTTCTCACACTTTTGAGTGTTTTCTCCTGATCCCGTTTCTATATATATATATATATATATATGTATATATATATATATACAGAGTGGGAGTTGGCTAGAAAGCCTAAGTTTCTTAGAAAGTCTAGAAAGCAATAGGAAGGTGACATGTGGCATGGAGGGTTTTTAATAAAAAGGGCATTTGTGTAATTTGAATATTATTTTAATTATGGATTATATTATTAGGATAACTAACTTACCAGATAATTATGGAAACTAAATATCCCATTTAATTCAAATTGACAGTTTTAATTTAAATTATATAATCCATACAACATATTCACAGGGAATTCGTAAATTTGGTCTTTCACAACATCTTTACCAGTAATGATTTTTGCTGAAGGATTTCTTAATTTCTTGACATTGTGTTTTACCAGCAAACAGACTAATACCATTGAGTATAAAACTTGATTTATTGTTTGGTTTTACTAGAGGATTTCTTGACATTGTGTTTTACCAGCAAAAAGACTATTACCATTGAGTATTAACTTGATTTTTTGTTTGATTTGCTGGAGAATTTCTTGACATTGTGTTTTACCAGCAAACAGACTATTACCATTGAGTATTAATTTGATTTTTTGTTTGATTTGGGGGAGGATTTCTTGACATTGTGTTTTACCAGCAAACAGACTAATACCATTGTGTTTTAATAGTTTTAATTTAAATCATACAATCCATACAATGATTTTTGCTGGAGGATTTCTTGATTTATTGACATTGTGTTTTACCAGCAAACAGACTATTACCATTGAGTATTAACTTGATTTTTTGTTTGATTTGCTGGAGATTTCTTGACATTGTGTTTTACCAGCAAACAGACTAATACCATTTTGTTTTAATAGTTTATCATTGGATTAATTAGAGGATTTTTGTCGTTATGTTTTATCAGTTACTGGTTTCATCACAACGTGTTTTATTAGTTACCGGTTTCAGTTACTGGTTGATATGATTTTGGCATTCTTGATGTTGTGTTTTAGCAGTCAGTCACTAGTTCGTCACATTGTGTTTTATCGCTAAAACACATTACTATGAACACATCTAGATCTGATTTATCGTTATTTTTTGTTTGATTTGGTGTTTTCAAATGTGAGGGATTAGAGAGAGAAAAAAATTGCGACATTTTTGGAGGTGGTTTTATGATTGTTAGTTATTTACTTATTTAAAACAACTTAAGTGACACATTTACCCCCAATCAATTAAATTAACCTATTTTAAAGACATGTATATTACAAAAATGCCATTAAAATGATCTCAACTATTAAACACACTCATCTGATGGCCCAGATCGCTTCCTACACTTTCTTGGAAAAACACACTTTCCGCAGTGTCACACCCCCAAAAATCCACACGCGGAGTATCACCGCTTGTAGGCGTGACTGACCAGGACCAAGCCACCAATCATATTGAACAACGTATGTAGTAAATATAATTCAACCAAACAATATGAAAGGTGTTCAAAACCAAAGCATAGTTAAGTGTTTAGCGGAAGCATAATTGAAAAAACCAAAGTAAGTATTAAGTATGAAATAAAGTAATGTTTTTAGCATGGCACACACTGCCATGTCCCACAACGACCGCGCCTCCCTGTGCAAGCTCCATGAGTACCTAACGACCTGCAAGGCATGTAGCAACGAATCAACAACAAAGTTGAGCGAGTTCACAGTTGGTTGTTTGGTTATCGTATTCGTTTCGTAAATCGTATGTTCGTTTTGTAATCCATGAATCGTATTAATTCGTATCGCGGTCTCCCAGACATGTTTGCGAAGATTAGTGGGGGCTTCCCTTGTCACCATGAATTACCAAAGGTTCTTCACCAGCACGAGGAATGCGGACGATCTTTTCTTTGCAAAGAATCTCTGATCGATGTTGAGGTAGCCAATCCATACCAATAACGATGTCGAACCTATCACAACGTTGGGGTCATTCCTAGCATCACCCTGACCAATCACGAACACTCGACCCTTGGCACCATTGCCGTCATTATTACCCCCGTTGTTATTCCCGTTGCCCAGATTATTGTTGTTGTTGTTGTTCAGATTTTGATTTAACTGGGGGCGGTCCTGTTTGAAGTGGCCTTCAGCACCACACTGAAAGCATCCCCTGTTACCTCGCTGTCGCTGTTGGTTCTGTAGAGCTGTTGGTTGTTGTTGTTGGTTCTGATTCGCAGGTCGTGAGCTCCTGCAATCCTTGGCTTCATGACCCATCTTGAGACACCTCTGGCAACGACCCCTGTTGCACTGACCACTGTGGAGCCTGTTGAATCTGTTGCACTTTGGGTGGTTTCCTCGATATCCACCCTGCCCCTGATTACCTGAAGATTGCTGACCAGGACTCTGGTAGTCATCGATCTTTCACTGCTGTGCCTGGGACTGAACTGAAGTCGAACCCTTGCTAGAGGTTCCATCCCATTTTTGTTTGTTGTCACTGGGAGTAGCAGAAGTAGTAATAGTAGTAGCACCAATACGTTTAGGCAGCTTGTTCTGTTCCACTGCCTGGTCTGTGAGACGATGAGCAAGACGAGTAACATCCTGGATAGTAGCAAGGTTAGCAGCAGTCACATGGTTTTGAATCTCTGGTACTAAGCCTTTGAGGTACAGCTTAATGCGCTTGATGGGAGGATCCACCATAGTTGGACATAACACTGCCAGTTCGTTGGATCGTTTCGTGTACGCTTCTATCTCTGACCCCGTCATCTTCAGGTTAAAGAACTCCACTTCCAGCTTGTGGATGTCATCACGACTACAGTATTCACGTTTGATCAGTTCCTTAAAATCATTCCATGGGGTGGCATTAGCAGCCGCCAGCCCCAGCATCTGAACTTGCGCGTTCCACCAAGTTAGCGCAGTGCCTTCGAGAGTACCAGTGGCGTACTTCACCCTACGAGCCTCAGGGCATTCACTCATCTCGAAGACAGACTCGAGCTTTTCAAACCAATGGAGAAGTCCAACGGCTCCTTCAGTGCCACTGAAAGTACTAGGACGACAGTCCATGAACGTCTTGAATGTGCACACAGGAGGCTGAGCGTGTTGACTTGTCGTGTGCGTAAGAGTAAACAAAATTAAGCACAAGTGTCGGTTTACGAAAGTAGGATCTAAGGATCCTAGAGTAAGTTGTGATGGCAGGCTATACGTCCTGCCTGGGCAGCTGCGAGTGCTGCAGTAACTTGTTCAGTGATCAAAGCCGCCAACTGGGCTTGAGTTAGGTTAACGCGTCCACTCATGATCTTCATATCAAAGGAAACATGAGTGAGGAAGGTTCGCGAAAGTGCAGTGACAGAAGAGAGTAAACACACAAGTGTTTTCAAACCATAGTTGTTACGTTTATCTAAGCATACCATGAGCAAAGTTCTATGTAATCTAGCAAGTAGGCAATGTAAACATAAATCATATCACCTAGAATGTCGAGTCTTGCACGTGGAGCGAAGCGTCGTTGTGGATCGTTGAGCACTATTCAGGTTATAGTCTGGTTTTAACAAAAACTTTTTCCCTTATTAAAACCAAGTTCACTATAACCAATGGCTCTGATACCAATCTGTCATACCCCCAAAAATCCACACACGGAGTATCACCGCTTGGAGGCGTGACTGACCAGGACCAAACCACCAATCATATTGAACAACGTATAGTAAATATAATTCAACCAAACAATATGAAAGGTGTTCAAAACCAAAGCATAGTTAAGTGTTTAGCGGAAGCATAATTGTGAAAAACCAAAGTAAGTATTAAGTACGAAATAAGGTAATGTTTTTAGCATGGCACACACTGCCATGTCCCACAACGACCGCGCCTCCCTGTGCAAGCTCCATGAGTACCTAACGTGTAACACCCCAAAAACGGGTTTGGTAATCAAATCACGTTAATACTAAAAGACGGGTAAGATACCATTAGTGGTAAAATTTAACCCAGTGAATATTAGGACTTAAACAAATAATCCTAATATTAATTACAAGTGAAAAAATAAATACTTTGAGAAAACAAAATATAAGGAGCCCGAGTTGAGGGGACTTAAAATAAACTGAGTCATGCCCGAAAATATAAACCCTTATATTATAAGTTTAATGTCAGATATAAATGATATGGAAATAACTAGGAATAAATAACCTAGTTAATCACAAGTCTTGTAGTAATGAGAAACTTGACTAAAACACCCTAAATAAAACTTGGGAAAAAGTTTAGGGGCCAAAGTGGGACAAGTGCAAACTAATTTTAATAAAACAAAAATTAAACACCAAACACACACTTGTGTGTGTGTGTGTGGTTCAATAAAAAACACAGGGGGCGACCAAGTTCTTCCACCAAACCCTAGTTCATGCTAAATTGTCCAAATTGAAGGCCTAAATCAGTTCCAAAACGAAATCTGAGCAGAGATTGGTGATCTCCTCTGAAAAGGGATCATAAGGTATGTAAATTTTGTAAAAAATTCCCATCTAAATTTCTGGATGAACTTAGAGAAATCAAAAATTGATGTTGCATGAATTATATGTAGATGAAATAGGAACATTTAAATGCCTACGAGTAAACCCTAGACAAGTATATATTGAAATCATGCTTAGCTCAAGTAAATTCAGATTTTTGTTGATGCTAAATTCATGTATGAGATGTTTTTAGGGTTTTGATTGCTAAAAATTAGTGTTATGATGTCAAGAACATGCTTAACTTGAAAGCTGAATTCAAACAGCTCCTGATCAGAATTTACAGCCGACTTGTATTGGCTGTAACCTGAACAAAACGTGACAAAAACATGTGTTTCTTGAGTCTAAAATGTAATTCCAGGAAATATCTTTAAAACCCCACTGGAATCGCATTTTTTCGACGAAAATTGAGCGTTTTATGAATTTTTCCGTATCAAAGGTTCAAGCTGCGTTTTCTAGCAGAATTTGCAGCCCATTACGAATGTCATAACTCAATTTAGGAATTGAGTTATGATCTCAAATTCTTACTGTAGAAAGTTTTAAGTGATTAAAGGAATCGCCAATTGGAATTTCGTCAATCGGATAAACGAGGAATTTTTAATGAATTTTTCCGTACGTTGCAGTCAGAAGTGACGAATCTGATTGCAGCTTAGTAAATGAATTTTTACGAATTTTTTGTAAAGAGTTAGATATTGAAATTTTAACACAAGGCCTAAACCTCCGAGAGGTACGCCACATAAAAAGATCATAATTTTTGAAGACTTGTAAACAGGTCACCAAAAATAGCCTATTTTCAGTTATACGAAACTTGATTGTTGATGTTATAAATTATGCCCACAATGTTCATATGTTGAAATTATGAATCAAATGCGTAATTTCCTAGTTCGACTAATTACGTGTGATGTGGGGTAATACAAAATTATGAAGTTGATTTAGCTTATATGCACATATCATATAATTAAGGATAGTTAACTTTTGAAAAGTTAAACTAACCATGGACGGAGTCGAATAGTAGTTTTGACATAGAAAATACGTAAGGTGGAATAGTCGTGGTTATAATGACTAATCTAACCACCTTGTGAATTATGATAATAGTTTGACTCTTGACAAGCTAGATGGAGGCTTGGGAATGAAGCGGGTCAAACAGAGCAAGTACGAAAATGAAAGCGTAATTTGGATGCGAGGTAAGTAAAAGCTTACACCCTTTTTAGTATACATCAGTTATGTTTATTGAAAATGAATAAGGAAAAGTTAGTAATAGAGTTATAATGTTCTGACGCAAATAATATGAGTCGGAACTAGTGCAATGGTGAGAAATCATAAACAATGGCAAAAAGGGTAAATTGGTAAATTAGTCATGTGACGATGAACTAATAAGAAATTTTGAAACATTACGTTATGGTGTAAACCAGAATGGGTAAAAGGGCGAGATGGTAACTAGATATCATCTCATAATGGAAAATGGTCGTTCGGACTAAACGGGTCAAATGACATTGGCAAGATCATTTGACAATATTAATTGATGATCGCTTGTTGAGTTTTGTGATTACAGGAAATATCATACGGTTCGCGTTGGTATTAATTAGAAATTAATAGTGAAAGATATTTAAACGGGTCAAACCTATGACTCGAGCCAGGTACGCATATTTAAAATTATTGTTAAAAGCGATATTTTTGGTCAAATATTAGCGAAAGTCCTTCGTCGTAAAATGAAGGACTAAAATTAACCAAAAAGCACTTAATGGGTGAATTGGGCAAACGACCCATATGGGTTGTTTAGGAATTCGCATTAAGATTACGAAGAATAGGTAGATACCTTAATGTAGTAAAATGATGAGTGAAATTTAAAGTTAATGGTAAATCCCTCCAACGGGTCAAAATGAAGTTTTGCGCTTAACTCAACCTTTCGTTGCATAATATATGAGAGTCTTGAACTCATGAGTTAATGGGTTTGAGATAATGAATATCTCAAAAATTTGCAATGATTTAAACAAAAGTGGTTTAATGAATCATGAAACGGGTCAAAAGTGTTAAAAAGGAATTTCAAGCTGAGAGCTTGAAATCTGAATTTTTGAAGTAGTTGAATATCAGGTTTTAACTCCATAAGATGGAGAATTAAATTTCGAACGCGTAGGAAAAAGAATCACGTAAAACGGACTTCTAGATCAAAAGTTATGGCCTTTGAAAGTTTGATTTTTGATAAATAAACATAGCTGGAAGAAATGGAGGTCCTAGATGCGGACCTGCTGGAAAACGATCTCCCCTGCGGCACACGAAGGAGAACCGGGCACCGGGCGCGACACACGGGTGCTGTCGCGGCACGCGAAGGAAAAGAAGGAGCCTCTCGCGTGGCGCGAGAGGCAAATTCCGAAATTTTATTTTTATTTTATTTGTTTGTTTATGAAACTTGTTTATACATGTTTATAAGCTATCAAAACTAACTTTTAAGTTGGTTTTGATCATAGGTGATATCAAGTGTACCCGGATGGAGATCAAGCGATGGAAAAGGACCGAACACACGAAAAATGAAGCTTCCGCAAGTTGTTTCGTCGTTATTCTAAAACGATGAACTAAATCACATTATGTTGTATTACTTTAAATTGTAAACAGACTAATACCATTGAGTATAAAACTTGATTTATTGTTTGATTTTACTAGAGGATTTCTTGACATTGTGTTTTACCAGCAAAAAGACTATTACCATTGAGTATTAACTTGATTTTTTGTTTGATTTGCTGGAGAATTTCTTGACATTGTGTTTTACCAGCAAACAGACTATTACCATTGAGTATTAACTTGATTTTTTGTTTGATTTGCTGGAGGATTTCTTGACATTGTGTTTTACCAGCAAACAGACTAATACCATTGTGTTTTAATAGTTTTAATTTAAATCATACAATCCATACAATGATTTTTGCTGGAGGATTTCTTGATTTATTGACATTGTGTTTTACTAGCAAACAGACTATTACCATTGAGTATTAACTTGATTTTTTGTTTCATTTGCTGGAGATTTCTTGACATTGTGTTTTACCAGCAAACAGACTAATACCATTGTGTTTTAATAGTTTATCATTGGATTAATTAGAGGATTTTTGTCGTTATGTTTTATCAGTTACTGGTTTCATCACAACGTGTTTTATTATGTTAGGGTTTCAGTTACTGGTTGATATGATTTTGGCATTCTTGATGTTGTGTTTTAGCAGTCAGTCACTAGTTCGTCACATTGTGTTTTATCGCTAAAACACATTACTATGAACACATCTAGATCTGATTTATCGTTATTTTTTGTTTGATTTGGTGTTTTCAAATGTGAGGGATTAGAGAGAGAGAAAAAAATTGCGACATTTTTGGAGGTGGTTTTATGATTGTTAGTTATTTACTTATTTAAAACAACTTAAATGACACATTTACCCCCAATCAATTAAATTAACCTATTTTAAAGACATGTATATTACAAAAATGCCATTAAAATGATCTCAACTATTAAACACACTCATCTGATGGCCCAGGTCGCTTCCTACACTTTCTAGGAAAAACACACTTTCCGCAGTGTCACACCCCCAAAAATCCACACGCGGAGTATCACCGCTTGGAGGCGTGACTGACCAGGACCAAGCCACCAATCATATTGAACAACGTATGTAGTAAATATAATTCAACCAAACAATATGAAAGGTGTTCAAAACCAAAGCATAGTTAAGTGTTTAGCGGAAGCATAATTGTAAAAAACCAAAGTAAGTATTAAGTACGAAATAAAGTAATGTTTTTAGCATGGCACACACTGCCATGTCCCACAATGACCGCGCCTCCCTGTGCAAGCTCCATGAGTACCTAACGACCTGCAAGGCATGTAGCAACGAATCAACAACAAAGTTGAGCGAGTTCACAGTTGGTTGTTTGGTTATCGTATTCGTTTCGTAAATCGTATGTTCGTTTTGTAATCCATGAATCGTATTAATTCGTATCACGGTCTCCCAGACATGTTTACGAAGATTAGTGGGGGCTTCCCATGTGTTACTAGACCACGCGTGCTAACGAAAGTTATGATAAGCTATGCGAGTCGACCGGTTCTAGTTGAACAAGTCGAGTAAGAATAAGCTACCACCCGTTTTAAATGGGTGGTCATGAATGCTATGATGAATGCTTGAAGTTTAATCCGTTATACGGATGGAAAGAAAGAATTATGTTGAAAGCAATTAACCCGATGTTACCGGGTTGTAAGTGATAAGCTTGAACCTCATTATGAGGGTATGTGCCATTACCCATTTAATTGGGTAAATCGAATATGTAAGAATAATGTAAGCATATAAACGAATGAAGTTAATATGTTGTTACATCGAGTTAAATGAGTATTACGACTAACTTTTGAAGTCTTGTTATTGAATGTAGGTAAATCCTCAATCTTAGGCGACTCGGCGAAATGGAGCGAGCACATGTTCAAAATATGTCTTACCAAGTGCTTCCGCTAGCTTATGTAAATGTTTTGGGTCAAAATACTTTTTGTACAAATTGTTGGTAAAACGTCTTAAAGTACATGATGTTTTAGCTTTAGTAGTATCTTGTAAAAATAATATTGTTTTGATTGTGGTTAAAACAGGGGCATACTCGTTTTACGGACGGGTCATGCCCAAATTTTATTAAAATCATGTGTTATTGTTACAAAGCTTTTTACCCTTTTAAGTTGTGAAAGTTTCGTACATATTAAAAGTTTATGTTTCTAGCGTCTTTGGATGTCATTTCTTCTCGACGCAAATGTGGACGTTACAGTTATTATCACAAGGAACCAATGTTACCAGACCTACACGAGTTCAACATTTATTTACTTATTTGAGTTAGGCGTTAGATTTACTGCCATCTTTTATCCGTTGGTTTTTTTCAGTTTGCTGTGCCTAGCGGACCGTTGTTGTCAGATATGACAGAGGTAAGCATTTATTTACTTATTATAATTTGGCTTTAGATTTATCCTCATCTTTACCCATTGGTGTCACACCCCCAAAATTCATAAGCGGAGTATCACCGCAGGAGGCGTGACATGACCAGGATCAAGCCACCAATCATATTGAACAATGTATTTAAGTAAATATAAAACCAACCAACAATATAATTGGTGTCCAAAACAAATTAACTAAGTTCAAGTAATCAGCGGAAGCATAAAGTTTAAAACCAAAACATAAGTTTAAAAGTACAAATGTTTAACATGGAACTCATCAGTCCATGTCCCACAACGACCTCGACCTCCAATGCAAGCTCCATCTAAGCACCTAACGACCTGCAAGGCATATAGTAACGAATCAACAACAAAGTTGAGCGAGTTCACAGATGGGTGTTCGTTTTAAGTTGTTTCAAAAACATAGGTTTCTTTTAGCTGGCTTACTTGCCGTGGGGGGTTACCCCATAGTTTGAAAACATGATTATTCCTTTCCTTTACTCTGGCTCCCAGCCATGGGGGCTACCCCATGAATATCCCACTAGACGCGTTACCATATCGACTACTGACTGAGAAAGTTGGGTGCCCTAAGTCAATGTCTATCATCATTGACGTGCCCAGATCCATTAGTCCACTCCTGTCCTCTGCGGCATGGTATGAGGCTTGTCAAACCTAATAGCGCTATTTAACTAATGACCCGTTCGCCATTGGCCCGGGGATTAAGTCGATATAAAAATGAGGGACTTAATGATAGAGTTTTTGGTCTAGTATCAATGTTGTCACCCTTCAGTTAAGAGGGTGGAGGTACATGTCCCATATAAGGAGATCACGCAGGTTCCAATGTTGTCACCCTTCAATTAAGAGGGTGGAGGTATGTATTCTAACCAAGGAGAATACGCAGGTTTTCTTTCAATCAATTACCCATTCCCAACCACCGGGAATCCCATGCCTTGTAGAAAGTGTGAACTCACCTTAGGTTAGCTCGGCAGATATACAGAAAGGTCACTTGAGCTATTCGTGGTCAACCACGTCCTAACATGGTTACCATACAAGTCAGGTCTAGGTTCAAGTAGTGCACGTAAGTTTACACATACGCTAACCAGTTACGAACACCTAACGATCATGGCAAACACGTAGAACATATCAACAGTAGCAGTCAAGTAAACATAATGTCCAAACTTGTGCGATTCAGATGATTGGGCCGTTGAGCTTGTGCAAGCCCAATCATCTTGTGCGATCCAATATTTAAAGCCCAATAAACAACCGGCCCAGCCTGTTGTGCGTTCAGCACAATCTTGTGCGACCCACAACGGGTTGTGCGATTCAGAAACATACCCGGTTAACAACAAATGTAATCCAAAATTCATACGGCCCAAACATTTAAACAAATACTTATCTTGTGCGGTCCAAATATACTTGTGCGATTGGGTTTTGGGCTGTTCGGCCCAACAACATAACATAACTCAATATATTGAGCAGCCCAACATCTTGTGCGATCAGCACAACCTTGTGTGATTCACAAGATGTTGTGTGATTAAGCTTAAAGAGGGTATATGATGTGCTTTAACAGTTGTACCCTATGACTTGTGCGACTGGCCTTGTGCGATTTGTTTTATGTTTCCTTAAATATGCGAGTCAGTTACAAACAATTTGAACAGTTTCATGTTTTACAATTATTCGATCAAATCAAGAATTAAATCGGTCAACAATCAACAGTTTCCAACTTTGTGTCAATCGATCAAATCAAAGGTTTAACAGTTAATTCTTTTGACACTAATCAATACTCAATCATAAGCATAATCAGATCAAATGGTTTAACTTTCTTAATTTCATATGAACATCAACACTAATCATACCCCAATCGAATCATTCATTCATATCACAATCATCATCCGGTTCGGTTCTGTTCTGTTAACAATCATCACGACCCTATCATGCAGTTCTAATTACTTATGTATCATCACAACACCAAGATCATACCAAAGCTCACATTAAACATACACATATTCCGAATACCTATGATTAAACCTTCTAGCATAAACAATCCTAGTTATGACATACAATCATAGCAGGACTATCATACGATTATACAATGATGGAAAACTAACTGATAGAAAGGTAGAATGAGATTGTTTCGAACAATAAGGTCTTTGAGAAAGAAGATGTTGTCGTCAGTCTTCGAAGGAGAGAAAGAGAGGGTAGGGTTTGCAAATAATGAGGAAACAAAACCTCATAAGGGTTATGTGTTGGTTTAAATAGGGAAGTGGGCCGAACCCATCATGGGCTGCCCTTGGTTTCGAGTACAAGGAGTGTGGCCCAAAAGGGCTTGTGCGAATGGACTAGTGTTGTGCGATCGAGATTATTATACACTTATTCTTATAACACATTCACACATAAAATGTAACATTTAATCATTCATTAAAACCAACATATCAATTAGTCACATAAAGATCATACAAGTTACATCAAACACAAAGTTAGATTCTGAAATACAAGTTGTCACATCATCCCCAAGTTGAAAGAAATTTCGTTCTGAAATTTAGCACGTAGTTACTAAGAAAGCTAGTTAGGTTGTGTGGTTTTCGTGGGGTGTCACATCCTTCCCCCGTTGATTTGGAATTTCGTCCCGAAATTCCGTAGTAGCTTCAGCCTCAGTAGTGGTCTCACTTTTCTCGAACAATTGGGGATACTTGTGTTTCATTTGATCTTCTCGTTCCCAGGTGAACTCTGGGCCACAACGGGAGTTCCAACGAACTCGAACAATGGGTATCCTGGTACGTTTGAGAACCTTAACTTCTCGGTATGTAATCTTGATATTCGCTAATTTACACATATTTTAGTCCCCCGTTTTACCCCTATTTTATGCGTTTTTGGCCGTAAAACCGTCATTCGGATACTTAATTATCTACACTTTTGTTTACAGGCCTAAAACAGCATACCAGACAAGATGATAGCAAAAACAAGGACTTTCCGGACAAAACGATGAAGATGCGGACATTCTGTTAAGGAAACTGACCTGGGCCTGTGGAACGGTCGTGCGACCTGATGCACGACCGTGCATCTCCGACAAATGCTGAGTAACCCGGCATTGAACGAGGGTGCGACTAGGCGTGCAAGGCATTTAAGGTCAGCTCGGTGATGCACGGACGTGCCATCTGAAGAACGACCGTGCGTCTACGATGATCCAGCCTGATCTCGGTGATGAACGCCCGGCCCAGCAGCTCGTGCAACAAGAACCCGGAACCGAACGACCGTTCCATCTGAAGAACGGTCGTGCGATATCGTATCTGGTCAAAGATCTGATGACGTATGCAGTATGGTGCCCCATCCCTAATAATTGTTTAAAGTGCACGGTCGTGCCATCTGAAGAACGACCGTGCGACAGCGAAAAAATATAAAAACAGAACAGAAACATTCTGGTCGACATTCTGGAATTTTGGGAGCTTCACTGGCGATTATACAGGCTCCGGAGGCTATGCTTTTGACCCGGATTCAAGCCACATTGTGCCGTTTAGCTCCATTACTATCCGGATCCTTAGTCTAGTGCTTGTTTATGGTTTGGTTTTCTAATCTTTCCATGATTTTATTAATCTTTCAAGTACTTAGATTAATGTTTATGTATTATTATAGCCTTTGGGCAAAAACACAACAATCCCTTGCTTGATTATAGCCATTAGTATGTTAATCTTTGTTTGTAATGACATTTTGAAGTATTTTCTATGATTATATTTGATGATTAGTTTGCAACCTTGTTATTGATATTGATTTCTTGATTATAAGTAATTATGATGGATGATTGATGCTTGGTTAGTTAAGATAGTTGAAAAATGAAGCTTAATTAATCTTGTATTAGTAAACTTTGAACTTGGTTAACTAGTTTAGCTTGGTTTAAATGTATGCATCATGATACTAGAAATGGTTAGTGATTTAATAAAATGTAATTATTGTTAATCAAGAGAGCTTGCCGTCACGTAAGGACCTTAACGGGTTAGATGGTATCGTTATAAATTCTTGCCATGATTTGTTAGCTTAGTTAGTAGTTTAGGCCAAAATTGCTATCTTAGTGAATTATTGTGCAAGATTTGTAAAATGAACTCGGTTGTGATTTAATCTAGTTTATGCTTGTCTCGGTGGTTGCATTGTGTTTATCGGTGTCTCTTTCCTTGATTAAGTGCGGTTAGAAAACTCCTAACGGATGACAAACTTATTTTTAAGAGATTTTCATAGACATTTATCAATTGCACGTTAAAGAACAATTTTAGGTGGTTAAAGTGTGTTTATCGTTTTAACTTTCCGAATGATTGTCATGTTAGGATTCCCGAAAGGGATACTAATTGTCTTAAATTGGAATATTGACCGAATGCTTCTAGTGCCAAAACCGACTTAGTTGACATGCTGTGGTTGTGTATTAAGCAAGGCTTTTTATCTATTATCTATTATGTTTTTATTATGTATTTGTTTACTCTTACTTTAGTTTAATTAAAATCAAACAAAACTTATGTTTTTACCGGTAGTTTAGTGACAAAGGTCTAGTACTATTTCTCTGCCCATTTCCTTGGATCGATACTTGGTTCTTGCCGATACTTTATTACATATGTGACGGGGTACACTTGCCTCTTTCGTGTGTGTTTTGATGTAAAAGTAATAATCACTTTTATAAATTTAAAACCAAATCGTGTGTAAATTCATTGCAAAATTATGTATATATAGGCACACGTCAAGTTTTTGGCGCCGTTGCCGGGGACATGGCGAGTTTTAGGAACGACCCGAGTCATTATGTTATCGGTGTATATACTTGTTAATATTTGTGTATAATTTCTTGATTATTTATTTGTTTATTTATTTGTTAATATTTCTTGTTTTTATTTCATTTATTCGTTTTCCAAGTCATTTTTGGTACACTTGTAAATTTTTGTTCCATTTATTTATTCGATCCAGATTTATTTATTTATTTATTCTTTGAGTTTTCGGCTTCGGGTATCCATTTTTACTTTAGCCGATTCGATTATTTTTATTGTGTTGATTTTTATAAAATTTCGGGCCTATTTTCGGATTTTTATAAATTTTTCAGCCCATCTTTAATAATATTCTGCTTCTATTCAGCTGAAAAAAAACAGCATTATTTTTATTAATAAAATATTCACCGTGTCAAATTTTCGTTTGCAGGTTAATGTTCTCGACCCCCGCTCCAGAAGTTGTTGAGCCGTCAGACGAGCCCGAGCGTGATCTGAGGAGACGTCTTCGTGAGAAATCTCGTGCGGTTGGGCTACTGCTCGCCAGGGGTGAGCCGGAGCCGGTGGTACCTCTTGAAGCCGAGGGCTCAGGAGGAGACGTAATCATGGCAGACGATGAGCGACCGTTGAATGAGACAAATCAGCCTGGAAGGGCAGGCCTGGAGCCGAGTATCCTTCAACCTACTATTGATGTACCTACTTTTGAAATTAGATCTAGTATTATAAATATGGTACAAAATTCAGTACAGTTTGACGGACGTGAGCACGAGGATCCCGGGAGGCATATTGCTGCTTTTCTCCATGTTTGTTCTACGTTTAAGATTACAGGTGTTTCGGAGGACGCAATTCGGTTGAGGTTGTTTCCGTTTTCGTTACGTGACAAAGCTAGAGCTTGGCTTATGTCACTTCCAGCCGGGTCCATCAGGACCTGGAATCAGTTGGCGGAGCAGTTTATGCAGAAATATTTTCCACCTGAGAAAACGAACAAGCTACGAAACCGAATTGTATCTTTTCACCAGGACGAGGGTGAGTCGTTGCATTCAGCTTGGGAGAGATTCAAGGATTTGTTGATTGATGTGCCACATCACGGTTACTCCAAGAGACAGCTGGTTTTAACGTTCTATCAGGGGCTCAGTTACAACACACAGGAGCGATTAGACGTGAACGAGGGAGGCGATCTAGGAACTAAGACGCCTAATGAAGCGTATGATATTATAGAGAAAGCCGCGTTGAAATCCAGCTCGCATCGGGAAGGAGACAGAGGCCGGGCATCATCATCTTCATCTCGTGCAGGAGTCCATGCTGTAGACGACTATACGGCCATTACTGCACAAATCTCGGCTCTCGCATCGAGATTCGACAGGTCCCAGATGATTGCGCATGCGGGCTCGGGTTGTGACCAGTGTGGAGTGTCACACGAGCCTGGGGCATGTTTTCAGGGAGTCGTATACGAGGGCCACGAAGAGGTAGATTTCGTGAGTAATCAAGTAAGGCCGCAGAACAACCCTTACAGTAACACCTATAATCCCGGTTGGAGAAATCACCCAAATTTTGGGTGGCGAGCAAACACAGGCAATCAAAATCCTTTGGGATTCACTCCGCGCGCTCCAGCGCAACAGGGTCAGGGTCAGCAGTTCCAGCAGTACAACCAATCTTACCAGCAGCGTCCTTATTCATATCAAAATCAGGGCACTGGGAGTGGTTCCCAGCAGCAGGCCCCTCAGTCTAGTTCGAAGCTGGAGGATATGATGGCCCAGCTTCTTACTAGCTCCTCGAGCGCGAATCAGTTAGCTGAAAAACGCTACCAGCAGAGCGAGGATCGTTTTCTCTCTCATGAGGGAGAAATGAGGAGTCACAAGGCCTCGATTCAGAACATAGAGAATCAGGTTGGTCAGCTGGCACAGATGATGTCAAAGAGACCCCAGGGTGGTCTTCCGGGTAATACCGAACCTAACCCGGGCGGGCACAGGGATGTGAACGCCGTGATGACCAGGAGTGGAAAACCTACCGGACCCGTCATATCGGACTCAGCGCCGATCACTGAAGCGGTCCCGTCTGACACACCGGACGAGGTGCAAGCCAGGCTACGCCCAGCAAGTACAGCACAAGTCCAAGAGCCGGTCACAGGTTACACGCCTCCAGTGCCTTATCCAGGAAGGCTGAAGAAGCAGAAGAATGATGAACAATACGGTAAGTTTCTCGAAATGTTTAAGCAATTGCATATAAACATACCGTTTGTTGAAGCTTTGGCCCAGATGCCAAAGTATGCAAAGTTTCTGAAAGACATCCTCTCAAATAAACAAAAGCTCGAGGATATGTCTTGCGTGGTTATGAATGAAAGCTGCTCTCCTATTCTCCAGAATCGCCTGCCTACAAAAATGGGAGATCCAGGCAGTTTCACGCTTCCTTGCCTCATTGGCAATATGTCCGTCAGTCATGCGTTAGCAGATCTAGGAGCGAGTATAAACCTTATGCCCTATAAGGTTTTTACAAAGTTGGATCTAGGTGAGCCGTCACCTACAGGATGAGTATTCGACTTCCGGATCGTTCTATCAAGTATCCACGCGGGTTTGTAGAGAATATGCTTGTTAAGATTAACAAGTTTGTATTTCCCGTGGATTTTGTTATCATGGACATGGATGAGGACTCGAGAGTGCCTCTGATACTTGGACGGCCGTTTCTGAATACCGCCCGGACGATTGTGGACGTGGCGGCGGGCCAAATTACACTCCGAGTAAACGATGAGCATGTGACGTTTGACATTAAACGTTCTATGCAGCATCCTCAGAGTCAAGACGACGCGCTCTATTATGTCGACATCGTCGACACTTATGTGAGCACGCATTTCCAGGGTACGATCGAGGAGATAGATTCGGACACACATCTGTTGTGTGGGGACCTAGATGGCATTACGCAGGAGGGCCACGATTTAGAGCAGCCAGTCTATCAGATTGGTGATGATGGTCCCCAGAGTCCGGATCGATTCACAGAAATTGATCGCGAAAGTGAAGTGAAGTCGAAGCCTTCAGTGGAAGATCCTCCTACCTTGGAGCTTAAAGAGCTCCCGCCGCACCTGGAGTACGCATTTCTGGATGAGGAGCGTCATTTGCCTGTCATTATTTCATCTGGATTGGCGGAAGAAGAGAAGAGCAAACTGCTTAGTGTGTTGAAACTTCATAAGAAAGCAATCGCCTGGAAAATCATGGACATAAAAGGAATAAATCCCTCCTTCTGTACACATAAAATTCTCATGGAGGATCAGTTCAAGCCGTGTGAGCAGCACCAGAGGCGGCTGAACCCAAACATGCAAGAGCTCGTTAAAAAGGAAGTGATTAAGTTGTTAGATGCTGGTATGATCTATCCCATTTCCGACTCTGTTTGGGTCAGTCCTGTGCAGGTAGTGCCCAAAAAGGGGGGCATGACTGTGGTCACAAACGATAGGAATGAGCTCATTCCAACCAGGACGGTCACTGGATGGCGGGTTTGCATTGATTATCGCAAACTCAACGACGCCACTCGCAAGGACCACTTCCCACTTTCATTCATTGATCAAATGTTGGAGCGTCTGTCAGGGAAGTCATATTATTGTTTTCTGGATGGGTTCTCTGGTTATTTTCAAATTCCTATCGCTCCCGAGGACCAGGAGAAGACCACATTTACCTGTCTCTTCGGTACATTCGCCTACCGGCGTATGCCTTTTGGGCTGTGTAATGCGCCGGCCACTTTCCAGCGATGTATGGTCGCCATTTTCCACGACATGATTGAGGATTCCATGGAGGTGTTCATGGACGACTTCTCGGTATTTGGGGATTCCTTTGATCAATGTCTGGAAAATTTAAAAAGAATGTTGAAGAGGTGTGAGGAGACTAATCTGGTCCTGAACTGGGAGAAATGCCACTTCATGGTGAAGGAGGGCATAGTTTTGGGACACAAAATTTCTCACGAGGGCATGGAAGTCGACCCAGCTAAAGTCGACGTTATTTCACGACTTCCGCCCCCCACCTCTGTTAGAGCTACACGGAGCTTTCTCGGTCATGCCGGGTTCTATCGGCGATTCATCAAAGATTTTTCAAAAATCGCCAGACCCATGACCCGTTTGTTGGAGAAAGATGCTCCGTTCGTGTTTGGAGATGATTGCTTGAGGGTTTTTGACCTTCTCAAGCAAAAGTTGATTGAGGCCCCTATTTTAGTCGCAGCGGACTGGAGTCTGCCATTTGAAATCATGTGCGACGCGAGTGATTACGCTATAGGGGCCGTTTTGGGTCAAAAGAAGGAAAAGCACTTCCATCCGATCTATTATGCGAGCAAAACTCTTCACGACGCTCAAGAGCATTACACCACGACTGAAAAAGAGCTCTTGGCGGTCGTTTTCTCATTTGATAAATTTAGATTGTATTTAGTGCTTTCGAAAACCGTTGTATACACTGATCATGCAGCCATTAGATACCTCTTCAGCAAACAGGACGCTAAACCGCGTCTAATCAGATGGATCCTGTTGCTGCAAGAGTTTGATATCGAGATACAAGATAAAAAGGGTGCTTTGAATGTAGCGGCTGACCATCTGTCTCGGTTAGAGCACGGAGACATCGAGGATTCGCGTTGGGATTCAATCAATGACAAGTTCCCACACGAATCTTTGATGAGTGTTGAGATATGTGATGAGTCGCCATGGTTCGCCGACTTTGCGAACTATCTTGCTTGTAGAATTCTGATAAAAGGGTTGACTCACCAGCAAAAGAGGAAATTCTTTTCAGATCTAAAGCACTACATATGGGACGACCCTTTCTTGTTCAAGGTGGGTGCTGATCAGGTGATCAGAAGATGTGTATCAGGGGCTGAGGCGACCGACATTCTGCGCCAGTGTCATGAGGGACCTACCGGAGGCCACCACGGAGCCAACTTCACCGCGAAGAAGGTGTTGGATTCCGGGTTTTACTGGCCGACCATTTTTCGTGACGCGCAGAGTTGGGTGAAAGCGTGCAATGCTTGTCAGAGGGAGACGAACATATCGGCACGCGACGAAATGCCCTAGAACTGGATACAAGTTTGTGAAGTCTTTGATGTTTGGGGGATAGACTTCATGGGACCATTCCCCCCCTCACGTGGAAACAAGTACATACTCGTGGCTGTTGACTATGTATCAAAGTGGGCGGAGGCGCAAGCCTTACCCACTAACGACGCCAGAGTAGTTGTGAGGTTTCTTAATAGTTTGTTTGCCCGATTTGGCGCTCCGAAAGCGCTCATTAGTGATCGAGGGACTCATTTTTGTAATACACAGCTTGAAAAGGCTTTGTCCCGATACGGTGTGCATCACCGTTTGTCCACGCCCTATCATCCGCAGACGAGCGGGCAGGTGGAGGCCACGAACCGTGGGCTTAAGCGCATCCTTGAGCGGTCTGTAGGAGCGAACCGCAAAGAGTGGTCGGACAAACTTGAGGATGCATTGTGGGCATTCCGTACAGCTTATAAGACCCCTATAGGGACCACCCCCTTTAGGTTGGTATACGGAAAGGCATGCCATTTACCGGTGGAGTTGGAGCACAAGGCTATGTGGGCTTTGAAAACCGCGAATTTGGACCTAAAAACCGGAGGTGAAGCCCGGTTTCTCCAAATTCATGAATTGGAAGAATTGCGGCACCAAGCCTATGAAAGCTCCGTACTCTACAAAGAGCGCACGAAGAAACTTCACGACAAACGCTTGAAGGACCATAAAGAATTCCAAGCGGGTGATCTTGTTCTTCTGTACAATTCAAGGTTGCGCTTATTTCCTGGAAAGCTTCATTCACGCTGGACAGGACCATACACGGTTAAGGAAGTATTTCCGTATGGTACTGTTGCAGTAGAGAACGCGGATGGCGTTACATTTAAGGTAAATGGACACCGGTTGAAGTTGTACGTTGCCGGGCCGATAGAGTCGGTGGTGGAGGTGATTGAACTCCAAACCCCGCACACATCATAAGTGTGGGGAGGAGAGAGTCTACGCTACTGACTTGCGGATCAAAAATGTAGCAAGAGCGTATTTTGCGCTTTAGGGGTAGTCTCGTCTTTTTAGGTGTTTTTGTAGTTTTAGCGTAATTTGGGTTAGTTAGGTAATTTCCGTTAGTTTGTTTAGTTTTCGTATGTGCCGAGCGAAGGTTCTGTATTGCAATATTGTTAGAACAGTTGGCGTGTTGAAAAAACGACGAAAAACGGCCGAAACAGTTGCTGGAAATAGCTTCTGCAGATATTTCTGATCTGCACCTGATGCACGACCGTTCCTCGGGTCGCACGACCGTGCGTTTCCGAGGGCCGGCACGGTGGATCTCACCCCCGGTGCATTTCCTAGCAAAGTTGCTAGGGTTTGGGAGATGTCGGTGACGCACGACCGTGCCACACGGAGAACGACCGTGCGTCAGGCTGAGGGCAGTTTTGTCATTTGGCACTATAAATACCCTCATCTGCAGCCCCCATTCATAACTCGCGAAACCCTAGTCGCTGCAGGCCGTTCCAGAGCGATACTTCATCAAATCGCACGATTTTTCGCACGATCTCACACCCTTCTTCGCACGGTACGTTCCTAGTTGTAGATTTCTTGTTTCCTTGTTTTTTAGGTTAGATTTCTTCCGATTCTTCAAGGAAATTTTTAGGGTTCTCTTCATAAACAAATCGAAACCCTAACCCTTGTTGAATCGTTATGTCGTGAACATCCTGTGCATTTTCTGACCCCTGTTTGTGTAATAACTTGTTGATATGTGAAAAATCGGGCTACTTAGAGCCTGGGTCAGAATCTGCAGAAAACGAAGTCGCACGGACGTTCCTCGTATGGAACGGTCGTGCCTCGCCGATTGATTCACGATAGTTGGTTGTTGGTCGGTGTTGCACGGTGGTGCCGTTGGTTGCACGCCGTGCAGTTCCGACATATTTGGGCTTGATCTGTTAGTTCTCGGAGACGCACGACCGTGCGTCTCGAAGAACGACCGTGCCATATGCCCAGATCAGATTGACAGTTTCTTCATAATTGGCTGCTCGCCTATTTGTGATTCAAATTTCTCCTGTTTCCATCTTTCTAATGTTTTTCCTCTTACAGATGGACCATCCCTTCCTTCAATTCGATCCCAATATTGAGAAAGAAGCTTTGTGCATCCCGAAACGAGACGCATTGTGGGCGAGACGGGGGCAGTTTGGAGTCCCCCGATGGTTAGATTGGGAAGTGATGCGAGAACTCAATCAGTATGATCGACTGGACGACATGATGAGTCGCCCGCTTGCAAATCTGGTCGGTTGCAACCGACACGTTTACCTGGAGTTGACCATTGAGTTCTTCGCATCTTATGCTTATGAAAAGTCGGTTGCTCATCGTAGACCCAAATTTCGCTACAAGAACCGGGTCACTTTCAGGTTATGTGGGCAATGGAATACATGGTCGGTTGGTCGATTAGGTAGAAGACTCAGGATTTATACTAGGGACGACATGGATGATGAAGATGTCTTCACTGAACAGTTCACCTTCCCCTCTGATACAGCTCGGGATGAATTTTGGGCTGAAAACGCTATTGGGGAGCCCTACAACCCAAGGATGTCAAAGGCCTCGCGACTCAGAGACCCTTTGGTGCGAGTGATGCACCATGTATTTAGCCATTCGATATGCGGTCGCATGGACAGTCTCGGTAACTGTCCAACACCTGACTTGATCTTTTTATATGCGTTGGTTGACAAAGCACCTATCAACATGGGCGCACGAATGGCTGAGTATTTCGTCAAGAGCTCGGGGCGGACCCCGAACAGTGAGATACATGGCGGTCAGTACGTGACTGAAATAGCGTACAACGAGCGCCTTATGACTGAGGAGGTGCTTCAGAGTCTCGCTTTGATTACTGAGGGGGTTCATGTCGATATCAGGTCACTGAAGGCCATGGGGGTGATTGTAGAGCTTGATAGGGGGGATAGGTTGAGGGGATTGAACAACGAGGTCTGGGACCCGTTGCCTCCAGATGAGGAGGAAGATGAGGATGTTGAGATGGGGGAGCAGGGTCCGCAGCAGCAGCACCAGCACCAGCCACCGACACCACCACACTCGCCGCAGCACCATGCATTTCATCAGCATGAGGGCTGGCCCGCGTTTTACCAGCAGTTCCAGGATATGCGTGTGACGCAGGAGCAGCATGGTACCTATTTCAACGAGATTAGATCTAGCCAGGATGAGATTCGAGCCAGTCAGGCTCAGCTTCGGGCCACACAGGACCAGCTTCAGCATCGCCAGGATACTCTATACCAGGGGGTCAGTGCGGGGTTTTCATATCTTTTCGGGGAGATGCATCACGCATACCCCGACTACTTTCAGCACCCTCCGCAGTTCCCACCATGGAACACCCCTGGTTATGGCGATGCCGGCCCGTCCCATACGAGAGACGATGATGATGGAGACGAGTAGTTGGCGGTGGTGATAGCAGTTGGTGGTGTTTCTATTTCAGTACTTTATTTATATTTGGGTGTTTATTTTGACTGTTATTTTCAAACACCCCGGTTATGTATTTCAGACATTTTACTTTATGTTCTGTTTGGATTTTAGTATTTATGTATATTATGGTTGTTTTGTGATTTTTCTGTTTCTGTTATGTTTTGGGTGCACATGTGACATACTCGCAGGTTTTAGCTATCGGATCTTAGACCAGAGCACGTGCCAGATACAGCTTCGGAAGTCTCGTGGCATCAATATCATCTTGAGGGGAGTATTTTTTATCCCTTTCTCTATATTTCGGGTCTCGCATTGGGGACAATGCGAAGTTCAAGTGTGGGGAGGGGGTTAACTTTGTTTGTCCTCATTTATATATATGTTAAAAAAAATCAGAAAAATCATTCAAAAAAATACATGTGTTTTGTATATATGTTGGTAAATAAACCGGTTGGTTGTGTTTTAGAAAACTTCGGACTTGATAAAAACTCGACAAGCAAAATATTTTTGAAAAAGGAAACCGGAAAGCGTGACAAACAAAGAAAGACTTACATGATAGTTTTCACAGTTTTACCCATTCCTTCCGTTACATGAGCATATTTGAGCCTTGATTGTTATATATTTGTTCATTTCAGATATAGGAGTGAGCTGGATGTTATGTGCAATTTAGAACTTGTCACTAGTATGCTTGTTAAGACCATGAACTTGTGAATTTGTGTAAAAATGATAGAGGCACTTAGATTACCCCTTTGTTGTGTACTTGTTCTTTGTGTTGTGCTTCCCGTTCACCTTATATTACCCTTTAGGATTAACCATGTCGAGCCTTCCCGTTCACCTTTGTTTACCCACATTATCGCCCACTTAACCAAATTTAGCTTTTTTATGTTTTAAACCTTTTTAGTGTTGAAACTCGGTCAAAATAATAGTTTAACTAGCTTGTTATTGTTTATATTTCATTGTATTAGTTTGAAAAAAAAAAAAAAAAAAACAGAAAATAAAACACCCTAAAATAGGGTGAAGTTGATAGAAATCGAGCAATTTTGAATGCTTAAATGTTAAAATTTCGTTGATAAGCTCGATTGCGCTTTAGTCGCCTTTTTAAGGCGTTTGTATGTATAGTTGTATTATTTTCTTGCTAGTTAAACGCTACTACCGAGTTTTAACCATTTTCGCCACTTTAAATATCCATTTCCATACCCTTCGCCCAAGCCTAACGTTACAACCCGTAAAGACCTCTTGATTTACACTTGTTCGCATGTTAGTTGGTGGAGACGAGATCTTATGACAAGCTTATGATATTGCACATTTCATTGACTAGGCATTGAGTGTTTACACGTACACATCTTATGTATGTTTCATAAACAAAACCGAGTGTGTGTGAACATTGTGAGTTGTGTGAAGATTAACATGTGAGTCAATTAAATGTTATGTCACGGCTTTTTGGTTGTCGCTTTATAATTGCATATGCTTGTTGGGTTTGAGTCTTTTGATGATTGTCTTTCGACACACCGGCTAACCGTTTATAGTAGTTCTCAATAAAATAGTGTGTAAATTTTCGTTATTGTCCGTTTCTGTCTTTTATTGCTTTTTAGTTTAGCTTGCTTGAGGACAAGCAAGGTTCAAGTGTGGGGAGATTTGATATTCGCTAATTTACACATATTTTAGTCCCCCGTTTTACCCCTATTTTATGCGTTTTTGGCCGTAAAACCGTCATTCGGATACTTAATTATCTACACTTTTGTTTACAGGCCTAAAACAGCATACCAGACAAGATGATAGCAAAAACGAGGACTTTCCGGACAAAACGCCGAAGCTGCGGACATTCTGTTAAGGAAACTGACCTGGGCCTGTGGAACGGTCGTGCGACCTGATGCACGACCGTGCATCTCCGACAAATGCTGAGTAACCCGGCATTGAACGAGGGTGCGACTAGGCATGCAAGGCATTTAAGGTCAGCTCGGTGATGCACGGACGTGCCATCTGAAGAACGACCGTGCGTCTACGATGATCCAGCCTGATCTCGGTGATGAACGCCCGGCCCAGTAGCTCGTGCAACAAGAACCCGGAACCGAACGACCGTTCCATCTGAAGAACGGTCGTGCGATATCGTATATGGTCAAAGATCTGATGACGTATGCAGTATGGTGCCCCATCCCTAATAATTGCTTAAAGTGCACGGTCGTGCCATCTGAAGAACGACCGTGCGACAGCGAAAAAATATAAAAACAGAACAGAAACATTCTGTTCGACATTCTGGAATTTTGGGAGCTTCACTGGCGATTATACAGGCTCCGGAGGCTATGCTTTTGACCCGGATTCAAGCCACATTGTGCCGTTTAGCTCCATTACTATCCGGATCCTTAGTCTAGTGCTTGTTTATGGTTTGGTTTTCTAATCTTTCCATGATTTTGTTAATCTTTCAAGTACTTAGATTAATGTTTATGTATTATTGTAGCCTTTGGGCAAAAACACAACAATCCCTTGCTTGATTATAGCCATTAGTATGTTAATCTTTGTTTGTAATGACATTTTGAAGTATTTTCTATGATTATCTTTGATGATTAGTTTGCAACCTTGTTATTGATATTGATTTCTTGATTATAAGTAATTATGTTGGATGATTGATGCTTGGTTAGTTAAGATAGTTGAAAAATGAAGCTTAATTAATCTTGTATTAGTAAACTTTGAACTTGGTTAACTAGTTTAGCTTGGTTTAAATGTATGCATCATGATACTAGAAATGGTTAGTGATTTAATAAAATGTAATTATTGTTAATCAAGAGAGCTTGCCGTCACGTAAGGACCTTAACGGGTTAGATGGTGTCGTTATAAATTCTTGCCATGATTTGTTAGCTTAGTTAGTAGTTTAGGCCAAAATTGCTGTCTTAGTGAATTATTGTGCAAGATTTGTAAAATGAACTCGGTTGTGATTTAATCTAGTTTATGCTTGTCTCGGTGGTTGCATTGTGTTTATCGGTGTCTCTTTCCTTGATTAAGTGCGGTTAGAAAACTCCTAATGGATGACTAACTTATTTTTAAGAGATTTTCATAGACATTTATCAATTGCACGTTAAAGAACAATTTTAGGTGGTTAAAGTGTGTTTATCGTTTTAACTTTCCGAATGATTGTCATGTTAGGATTCCCGAAAGGGATACTAATTGTCTTAAATTGGAATATTGACCGAATGCTTCTAGTGCCAAAACCGACTTAGTTGACATGCTGTGGTTGTGTATTAAGCAAGGCTTTTTATCTATTATCTATTATGTTTTTATTATGTATTTGTTTACGCTTACTTTAGTTTAATTAAAATCAAACAAAACTTATGTTTTTACCGGTAGTTTAGTGACAAAGGTCTAGTACTATTTCTCCGCCCATTTCCTTGGATCGATACTTGGTTCTTGCCGATACTTTATTACATATGTGACGGGGTACACTTGCCTCTTTCGTGTGTGTTTTGATGTAAAAGTAATAATCACTTTTATAAATTTAAAACCAAATCGTGTGTAAATTCATTGCAAAATTATGTATATATACGCACACGTCAAATCTCTGCAGGTTCCTCGACGAATCGCAACTGATCGTCGATAGTGAGTTCCTTGAGAGGAACTATGAGGGTCTTATCTGACAGACACTTCTTCAGATTTGACACACGGAACACGTTGTGAACTCCACTGAGTTCTTCAGGTAGATTCAGTCTATAGGCCACCTTGCCAATTCTCTCAGTGATTTCGAAGGGTCCAACATAACGTGGATTCAACTTGCCTCGCTTGCCAAAGCGAACCACACCTTTCCAAGGTGAAACTTTAAGTAGCACTCGATCCCCAACCTGGAACTCGAGTAGTTTCCTGCGCATATCAGCGTAGCCTCTTCTGACGGTCACGAGATGCCGCCATTCGTTGTCGTATCTGGGCAATCTTTTCCGTCGTGTCGACGACGAGTTCTGGGCCAGTGATTTGGCTATCACCAACTTCTGCCCAGCATAAGGGTGATCGGCATTTTCGTCCATACAACGCCTCGAACGGAGCAGCCTGGATGCTAGTGTGGTAACTATTGTTATACGAAAACTCTACCAAAGGTAGGTGCCTTTCCCAACCGTTACCAAAGTCGATTACACATGCTCGAAGCATGTCTTCAAGAGTTTGAATGGTGCGTTTGGTCTGCCCATCCGTCTATGGATGATACGTTGTGCTCATGCCTAGACGTGAGCCAAAGGATTTGTGCATCGCTTGCCACAAATAAGAAGTAAAACTTGGATCACGATCAGAAATGATGGAAGTTGGCACCCTGTGCCTCAAAACTACTTCCTTCAAGTAGATGTCTGCTAGAGTAGAGAACTTATCCGTTTCTTTGATAGCCAGGAAATGTGCAGACTTGGTTAGCTGATCCACTATCACCCAAATGGTATCGTTCCCTCGTTGAGATCTAGGTAAGCCAGTAACGAAGTCCATGGAAATTTGCTCCCATTTCCATGTGGGAATCTCTGGTTGCTGAAGTAAGCCTGATGGCTTCTGGTATTCAACCTTGACCCTAGCACAGGTCAGACATTTACTAACATAGGTTGCTATGTTAGCTTTCATGTGGGGCCACCAGTACATAGCTTTGAGATCGTGGTACATCTTATCAGAACCAGGATGTACTGAGTATCGAGACTTGTGTGCTTCATCCATTACAAGCTCACGTAGATTACCATGAAATGGAACCCAGATGTGCCCCGCTAAGTAGTAAGCACCGTCTTCCTTTAGTTCTAATTGTTTCTCCAATCCCCGCAGGGACTCAGCCTTGATATTCTCTTCTTTCAATGCTTCGACCTGATCATTACGAATTTGGGCAGGAAGACTAGAGTGAATGGTAATCTGTAACGCACGTACTCGCTTAGGTTTGGTTTTCTTTCGACTGAGGGCGCCAACCACAACATTGGCTTTGCCTGGATGATACTTGATTGCGCATTCGTAGTCGTTAAGGAGTTCGACCCATCGACGCTGTCGCATGTTCAACTCCTTCTGATAGAAGATATGCTGGAGACTCTTGTGATCGGTGTAAATGGTGCACTTGGTACCGTACAAGTAATGTCTTCATATCTTAAGAGCAAACACCACTGCTCCCAACTCCAAGTCGTGAGTAGTGTAGTTCTTTTTGTGAACTTTAAGTTGGCGTGATGCGTAAGCAATGACTTTCTCACGTTGCATCAACACACAACCAAGTCCTTGGATTGACGCGTCACAATAAACCACAAAATCGTATGTTCCCTCAGGTAACGAGAGAATAGGTGCGCTACAAAGCTTCAACTTCAGCTGCTGAAATGCGGATTCCTGAGCATAACCCCAACGGTAGGTGATACCCTTCTGAGTAAGAACAGTAAGAGGCTGCGCAATCTTCGAGAAATCCTTGATAAGCCTTCTGTAGTACCCCGCCAATCCCAAAAATTGGCGGATCTCAGTTGGAGTTCGAGGTGGAGGCCAATTCCTGATTGAGTCAACTTTGGATGGATCAATGTGAATCCCATCCTTATTAACCACGTGGCCTAGGAAATGGACTTCATGAAGCCAAAAGTCGCATTTTGAAAACTTGGCATAAAACTGTTCTGTTCGGAGGAGTTCCAAAATGAGTCGCAGATGACGCTCGTGTTCCTCCTGACTCTTGGAATAGATTAGGATGTCGTCGATAAACACAATAACGAACTTATCCAAGTAGGGTTTCACACTCGGTTCATAAGATCCATGAAGACCGCAGGGGCGTTTGTCAACCCAAAAGGCATGACCAGGAACTCGTAGTGTCCGTAACGAGTCCTGAATGTTGTCTTAGAGATGTCCTCATCCCGGACTCTCAGCTGATGATAGCCTGATCTCATATCAATCTTAGAATAGAAGCTCGACCCTTGCAACTGGTCGAACAGGTCATCGATACGGGGAAGAGGATAACGATTCTTCACGGTCACCTTTTAGAGTTCGCGATAGTCTATACACATTCGAAAGGTTCCGTCTTTCTTCTTCACAAACAAGACTGGAGCTCCCCAGGGCGAAGAGCTCGGATGAATGAAACCCTTGTCCAAAAGCTCTTGCAGTTGCGCAGACAATTCTTCTAATTCTGATGGGGCTAAGCGATAAGGTGCACGAGCTATAGGTGCTGCTCCTTGAGCTAGCTCTATTTGAAACTCGACCTGACGATGAGGCGGAAGACCAGGTAATTCCTCAGGAAATACCTCAGGAAAGTCGCGTACGATCGGAATATCTTCTATCTTCTTTTCTTTCATTGAGGTGTCAGTAAAGAGGGCTAGAATAGCAATGTAGCCCTTTCGCGAACACTTCTAGGCCTTAAGGAAAGAGATGATGCCCACGACAGCACCACTCTTTTCACCACGAATAACAAGAGCTTCTTTACCAGAACGAGGGATGCGGACAATCTTCTCCTTGTAGAGTATTTCTGCTCGATGACGGGATAACCAATCCATCCTAATGACGACGTCGAAGCTACCAAGAACGATGGGGATAAGGTCTATAAAGAAGGTCTGACCAGCGAGTGTGAGATTACAACCCTTAACTATGTGTGTGGCCTCAAGACTTTTACCGTTGGCTAGTTCTACAACATGCTTGGTGTTTAAGGGAATTGGGGTACGCTTAAGCATCTGACTAACTTTTAAAGATACGTAGCTAGTATCGGCACCCGAATAAAATAAAACAGAAACAAAGAAATCATCCAGTAGGAACTTACCCGTCACGACGTTGGGATCGTTCCTCGCATCACCCTGACCAATCACGAAAGGACGTCCCCTAGCACCATTGCCATTAGTTGTTACCCCCATTGTTGTTCCCATTTTCCTGGTTGTTGTTGTTGTTCTGATTTTGGTTCAGCTCGGGGCAGTCTCTTTTGAAGTGGCCCTCAGCACCACACTGAAAACATCCTTTGTTGTTGCCCTGCTGTTGCTGCTGTTGATGCTGGTTCTGTGGAGTCTGTTGCTGCTGGCGTCTCTGATTAGCAGGATAAGGACTCCTACAATCTTGGCTGCATGACCTGGTTTGTTACATCTCTGACAGTTGCCCTTGCTACACGGCCCGCTGTGGTGCAAGTTACATCAATTGCACTTAGGGTGGCGTCCCCTGTACCCACCCTGTCCTTGATTACCAGAAGGCTGTTGACTAGGGCTCTTGTAGTCGTCAGTCCTTCGCTGCTGAGACTGAAACTGAACAGAACTTGAACCCTTGCTTGAATTTCCATCCTATTTGCGCTTGTTGTCGCTAGGAGCATCAGAAGTAGTGGTAGCACTAATACACTTTGGCAGTCTGTTCTGCTCAACTGCCTGATCAGTGAGACGGTGGGATTGTCGTTTAACCTGCTGAATCGTGAGAAGGTTAGCTGAAGTCACCATACTCTGAATCTCTAGCACTAAACCCTTGATGTATAGCTTGATACGTTTGTAGGGAGGATCCACCATAGTAAGACACAGAGCAGCTAGTTCATTCGATCTCTTCGTATACGCCTCGATTTCAGACCCCGTCACCTTCAAATTGTAGAACTCCACTTCTAGCTTGTGAATGTCATCATGATGACAATACTCCTCTTTGATCAGATCTTTAAAGTCATTCCATGGGGTGGCATTAGCAGCTGCCAACCCTAGCATTTGCACTTGTGCGTTCCACCAAGTGAGTGCACCACCTTCGAGAGTTCCCGTAGCAAATTTCACCCTACTAGCAACAAGGCATTCACACATTTCGAAAACAGATTCGATCTTCTCTAACCAGTGGAGGAGACCTACAGCTTCTTCTGTACCACTGAAGGTACTAGGTCGACAGTCCATAAAGGTCTTGAACGTATACACGGGGGGTTGAGCATTCAGACCTGTCACGCGAGAAAGAAAGGATAAGGTTAAGCACGAGAGTTGGTTCACGAGAGTAGGATCTAAACATCCTAGGATAGGTCGAAATGGCAGGTTATACCTCCTGCTTGAGCTGCTGCGAGTGACTCAGCAACTCGTTCGTTGATTAGAGCCGTCAGCTGGGCTTGAGTCAAGTTGAGATGTCCACTCATGATCTTCACATCGAAGTAAACATAAGTAAGAAAGGTGTCGTGAAAATGCGTAAGTATGGGATGACAGAAGAGAGCAAGCACACAGGGTTTCAAGCAATAATTGTTACGCTAACTAAGCATACCATGATCAATGCACTACGTAAACTAACAGGCAGGCAATACAAATAAAAACTATATCACCTATTGTGTTGAGTCTTGCACGTGGAACGAAGTGTCGTTGTGGATCCTTGAGCACTAAACAGGTTATAGTATGGTTTTGTCAAAAAGCTTTCCCCTTTTTAAAACCGAGTTCACTATAACCAATGGCTCTGATACCAATCTGTCACACCCCAAAAATCCACAAGCGGAATATCACCGCAGGAGGCGTGACATGACCAGGATCAAGCCACCAATCATATTGAACAATGTATTTAAGTAAATATAAAACCAACCAACAATATAATTGGTGTCCAAAACAAATTAACTAAGTTCAAGTTATCAGCGGAAGCATAAAGTTTAAAACCAAAACATAAGTTTAAAAGTTCAAATGTTTAACATGGAACTCATCAATCCATGTCCCACAACGACCTCGACCTCCTATGCAAGCTCCATCTAAGCACCTAACGACCTGCAAGGCATATAGTAACGAATCAACAACAAAGTTGAGCGAGTTCACAGTTGGGTGTTCGTTTTAAGTTATTTAAAAAACATAGGTTTCTTTTAGCTGGCTTACTTGCCGTGGGGGTTACCCATTGTTTGAAAACATGATTATTCCTTTCCTTTACTCTTGCTCCCAGCCGTGGAGGCTACCCCATGAATATCCCACTAGACCTGTTACCATATCGACTACTGACTGAGAAAGTTGGGTGCCATAAGTCAATGTCTATCATCATTGACGTGCCCAGTTCCATTAGTCCACTCCCTTCCTCTGCGGCACGGTGTGAGGCTTGTCAAACCTAATAGCGCTATTTAACTAATGACCCGATCGCCATTGGCCCGGTGATTAAGTCGATATAAAAATGAGGGACTTAATGATAGAGTTTTTGGTCTAGTATCAATGTTGTCACCCTTCAGTTAAGAGGGTGAAGGTACGTGTCCCATATAAGGAGATCACACAGGTTCCAATGTTGTCACCCTTCAATTAAGAGGGTGGAGGAACGTATTCTAACCAAGGAGAATACGCATGCTTTCTTTCAATCAATTACCTATTCCCAACCTCCGGGAATCCCATGCCTTATAGAAAGTATGAACTCACCTTAGGTTAGCTCAGCAGATATACAGAAAGGTCACTTGAGCTATTCGTGGTCAACCACGTCCTAACATGGTTACCATACAAGTCAGGTCTAGGTTCAAGTAGTGCATGAAGGAATTGAGAATACAACTAGATGAATTGGTAGCCAAGGGTTTCATTAGACCTAGTTCATCTCCTTGGGGAGCGCCAATCTTATTTGTCAAGAAGAAGGATGGATCGATGCGTCTATGCATCGATTACCGTGAGCTTAATAAGGTCACTATCAAGAATAGGTATCCATTGCCCAGAATCGACGATCTGTTCGATCAACTTCAAGGGGCAAGTTACTTCTCTAAGATTGACTTAAGGTCAGGCTATCACCAACTGAAGGTTAGAGATGAAGACGTACACAAGACTGCATTTAGGACTCGTTATGGTCATTACGAGTTCCTAGTGATGCCTTTTGGGCTCACTAATGCACCAGCGGCATTCATGGATCTCATGAACCGTGTCTGTAAACCATACTTGGACAAATTTGTTATCGTCTTCATTGACGACATTCTCATCTACTCGAAGAACCAAGCTGGCCATGAGAAGCACCTTCGCTGTATTCTTAAACTTCTACATCATGAGAAGCTCTATGCCAAATTCTCTAAATGTGAATTTTGGCTTCGTGAAGTCCAATTTCTTGTACATGTGGTTAGTGAACGTGGAATCTAAGTAGATCCCGCTAAGGTTGAAGCTGTCATGAATTGGCAAGAGCCGAAGACGCCCACAGAAATTCGTAGTTTCTTGGGATTGGCAGGATACTACAGGCGCTTTATTGAAAATTTTTCAAGGATTGCTGCACCCCTAACTTCCTTAACTAGGAAGGATATTAAGTTCAACTGGGGACCCAAGCAGCAAGAATCTTTCGATATTTTGAAGCAGAAGTTGAGCAGCGCGCCTGTACTGACATTGCCTGAAGGTACCGAAGAATTCGTGGTTTACTGCGACGCATCACACACTGGCATGGGGTGTGTACTTATGCAGAAAGGCAAGGTTATTGCCTATGCTTCACGTCAGTTAAAGGTGCATGAAAAGAATTACACCACCCATGACTTGGAGTTGGGTGCCGTTGTATTTGCACTGAAGCTATGGAGGCACTATTTATATGGTATCAAGTGTGTGATCTATTCTGATCACAAGAGCCTCCAGCACCTATTTAACCAAAAGGATTTGAACATGAGGCAGCGACGTTGGATGGAAACTTTGAATGATTATGATTGTGAAATAAAATACCATCTTGGAAAGGCGAATGTAGTCGCCGATGCCTTAAGCCGAAAGGAAAGAGTGAAGCCTATAAGAATCAATGCCAAGAGCATTGAGATAAAGAATGGTTTGAACGAAAGGTTGTTAGCTGCACAGAAGGAAGCTGTGTTGGAAGCTAACTATCCTAATGAAAAGCTAGGAGTAACTGAAGAACAGTTATCCTATGGCAAGGATGGAATTTTGAGGTTAAATGGACGAATATGGGTTCCAATTTATGGGGGACTTGGAAATGTTATCCTCTAGGAAGCCCACAGTTCTAAATACTCCGTTCATCCTGGAGCTGACAAGATGTACCAGGATCTGAAAGCAATTTTTTGGTGGATAGGCTTGAAGAAGTCTATAGCTACCTATGTAGCTAAATGTTTGATATGTGCGCAAGTCAAAGTTGAACATCAGAAGCCGTCAGGTTTGCTACAACAGCCTGAACTTCCCACGTGGAAGTGGGAAATGGTGATGATGGATTTCATCACCAAGTTGCCAAAGACAAGGAAAGGAAATGATACTATATGGGTGATAGTAGATAGACTGACTAAGTCCACACATTTCCTACCCATCAAGGAGACCTATAGCTCCGACATGTTAGCCCAATTGTACGTAGATAAGATTGTATCTCTACATGGCGTACCTGTGTCTATTATCTCTGACAGAGATACTAGATACACATCTCATTTTTGGAAAAGTTTTCAACAATCTTTGGGCACGCGCTTAAATTTTAGTACGGCTTACCATCCTCAGACGGACGGGCAGAGTGAGCGTACAATCCAAACCTTGGAAGACATGCTTCGAGCATGTGTGATTGACTTAGGTGGTAGTTGGGATAACCACCTACCATTAGTCGAGTTCTTGTATAACAATAGCTACCATACCAGCATTAAGGTTGCGCCTTTCGAGGCCTTGTACGGTAGAAAGTGCAGAACGCCCGTTTGTTGGGCGGAAGTTGGAGATGTCCAACTATCAGGACCTGAAATAGTCCTGGAGACGACAGATAAGATTGTGCAAATAAGCGATCGTCTCAAAGCTGCCAGGGATAGGCAGAAAAGCTACGCAGATCTAAAGCGTAAACCTCTGAAATTCGAGGTAGGTGATAAATTGTTGCTTAAAGTATCACCCTGGAAGGGAGTAATGCGATTTGGTAAGAAAGGTAAGTTAAGCCCGAGATACATAGGACCATTCGAGGTCATCGAATGTGTCGGATCAGTTGCTTATAAGTTAAAATTACCTGAAGAGCTCAGTGGTATTCACAATGTATTCCACATCTGCAATCTGAAGAAGTGTTTCGCTGATGAATCACTAGTCATACCACATACAGATGTGCACATAGAACAGAGCTTGAAGTTTGTTGAAAAACCTGTGTCGATCGAGGATCGACAGGTTAAGAAGCTTCGAAGGAAGCATGTGCCAATAGTAAAGGTTAAATGGGATGCCCGTAGAGGTCCCGAGTACACATGGGAGGTTGAGTCCACAATGAAAGAAAAGTACCCTCATTTATTTCAGTAAATCTCGAGGTCGAGATTTCTTTTAAGGGGGTGAGGATGTAACACCTTGAAAATTTGTGTCCAATGAAATAACGACACGTGTCGTGCAAGACAAAAGTGTTATAAACCCGGATTTAGTCAAAGATGTATGGTAGGATTTAAAAGTGTCGACATGTTAATTAAATACCTCTGAACGACCTAATTATAAATTCCAAGACCCTAATCTATATTATAAACATCTTATATACATTCAAATCCGGTAATTACTAGTAATAATTGATTCATAATTGAAAGAATGGGGTCCTACGAGGATATACACGACAACCTTCATTTACGGCACTTTCAAAAGGATCCAAGGCAACTTTAGAACATATCATGGTGGTCTTAACTATTTAGGACCTGTTCAAGAGACCCCCTGCTGAAAATAGAGGCCCAAATTCGTAATACATAAGTTGCCTGTTCGAAGCTTGAAAGGGCAAAAATTTTTGCCTGCTGTAAAGGGCTTACGGACCGTAAAGGTCAGCCTTACGATCCGTAAGGCATGCCCAGCGAACAGAATGTTGACAGCTGCCTGTTATGAGCGAGTAACCGACTTACATTGGTATTTTTCACTTCCATGAGCGACCCCTACTTGCTTTTAGACCTTAGGGACACTTGTGAATGATCCATGATCAGTTGTAGCAATGTTTGTCATGATCACAAGCAATCAAACTCACTATATAAAGGAGCACAATGTTGCAACTTTGATCATTGCATTCCATCTGCATTTGTGGAACTTCCTGGAGCATAAGATCAGTCCCCAAGCATCCCTGTTCGTGCATTAGACCTTGGTAAGTACCCTTGACCTTCCTTAATCGTGTTTTACTTAGTTAATTAGCTTAAAGGCAAACCGTCATAATTAAGGTTTGACTTATCGATTAATCACTAATGGTCCAGTGTTTAGTCAAATTAAAGGTAGTTATAAGTTGGTAATTATGTGGACATTAAACCCTTAAAAGGGCAGCCTCTGATTCCCGTCCTAACTAAGACATTTGTCGGGTCAAAGTTGTTTATAAAAAGTCAACAGAAACTTAATTTGTGAATTAACATGTAATTAGCAATGTAGAAGGCGTGTAACCTATTTTATCACTCATATAACTTAGTAATAAATGTATGAACATGTCTAAGCATGTTCGACCCGACAATTTTCTGTTTAGACCCGGTTCGGAACCGAAAGTCGCAAAACTTTGACTTTTGCTTTGACTTCAGTTCTGACCCGATTTAGATGGGTTTAGATATACCTTAGAGCTTCCTTAGGACCAGGTTACATGATGGTATAAACCTCTGTGATTAATTCGGTGATTGCCCGATTCGTTTACACGTTTCCGTTAATTGCTTAATGTTGACCATAATGCCCTTTTGACCATAAAACGAGAATTTTGGAAATGTGAGAGGACAATAATCTTTGTTACTGATTTATAAACATGTCCCTAAATTTTCACATCAGTTGGAGGTCTAGATTAGGAGTTATGCTTAAAGGCGTAATTAGAACGCTTTTTGTTAATTAAAAGGCATAATTAGCGTAAAGCCTATCTAAACCCAATTTTTGACACCAAACCTTTTACCCACTGATGTAATATAATATTTTGGGATTTTTAAAGATTTTTAATTATTTTTAACCTGCTCATAACCTAAGGGTATGGCGTTGATTCGGTAAATACCGATTATACCCTTTTTGTGTATAAAATGAGTTCTACATAATATTTTGACACCAATCCAATTGCTACTGATTTTATATAATAAATGAAGTATTTTGAACTTTATAACCTGATCAGAAAACTCAGATTTCTTGTATAACCCGGAAATCGCTTAAAATGGCTTTTTACTCATATTAAACACCTAGTATGGGTTTAAAACCATTTTGTCATATAAGACTTATCACCAACTGATATAACCTGATAAATTAAGTTATTTTACTGATTTATTCAGACCCGAATCTCAGAATTACATTTAATCTCTTTTATAATCTTTAAAATGACCAAAATACCCCTACGGGGCTTAAATTAAGGTTAAACTCGTTTTGGGCATAATGGAAGGTATCCTACTGATATCACAACCTATTTAAGGCATATTAACTTAGGAAACCTGTAAATGACTCTCATGGTTACCCGTTACGCTTCTTGCGCGTTCGGTTCGTTTTATGTAACTAGTTTGCATAAATTAGCCGAAACGGGTCGAACCTTATCGTTTTTATCTCAAAATCCAGAATGTGTTTAGTTTACCCATATTATAAAAGTCTTCAAACTTGTCGGGTCTAAACCACATTCTATTTCGATCTTCACTTAATCACGCGTTCGAACCGTATCTTCCTTTAAAACTACCGGTCTAAGCTTAGGCTTAATTAAAGGCCCGTTAGGATTCTAATAGGTTATTATAAACCTTCGTTCCAGAATAGGAGACCCGGTAAAAGCTACGTGCACTTGCTTGTTGTGATTATTACTTGCAAAGGTAAATACTTTTAACTTATTTTCCCTTATACGGGCTTGGTGTACGGTATATAAAATACCGCTTGGTCGGGCATTGAATCTGTAACATCTGTGCTTGTAATCATTGAGAACAGTTCGTTTATCAATAAAACAATGTTACTTGATCCCAATCTTTGTTTGGTTGTGTTTTACATTTTTTATGTTTTGACTTTTATTCAATTTCAAACTCTATATCGCTTTCTGGAGAGTTATACGCAAACTGGCGCGTAAACGTACTCAGTTTAACGCGAAAAATACTCCGGAACATCAACATATGCTTAACATACCTTAAATAACCCTTACATAACTTAGAAATAAGTTTTGAAGGCTTTGGTATGTCAAAAACAAGTTAATTCGCTTACAGGGACTAAACTTGACAAACTGCAAAAGTATGCCAATTTGAACAGTAACAAACATTCCGGAACATGACCATAAGTTAAACACACCTTAAATATCCTTTATATAGCTTAGAAATAGGCTTTGAGGGGTTCGGTGTGCTAAAATAAACTTTTGGGTCATTCAGGGACTAAAAGCGTCAAAAAGTGCACAAGTTTGCATTTTCGCGCATAACTTACGTTCTGAATACCTCTGGACATCCAAAAATTTATGTAAGCACTAAAATATTTTATTTTAGTGTTTGGCATAAGAAAAATCCATTCGTCACGCATTTTGGATCGTTTTTCGCGCTTGTGCGCATTCCGTCGTAATTAAGCGAGCATCGCGATCGTACGACCAAACGAACCAACATCCGACATATTTTTTAGCATGTTTCATGTCCACAATGTTTAGGCATCATTTTAGGGCCTTAACATTGGCTTAACAGGCCTTAAACGTGTCGGAAAAGGCTTTAAAACACAACAGGGACCAAAACTGTCATTTCTGAAAGTCGGTTTCTGACCAGTCAGGCCAGGCGGCCCGCGTAAGATTAGTGTGTCCTCTTACGCGGCCCGCGTCAGACTCCCAGATCAGATAAGATCAATTTAAACAGCAGATTACAGCTTTAAGCTCCCAACCACACACCCACACTTGCCCTTTCAGTTCATGAGGGGCCATTTTTAGTCACCACAACATTCCAACAAGTGTACGGACGAGATTCGATCACGTTATTCAAGAAACGATCTTAACGGTTCGAAGAATACTATAAATACCCAACCCCATTCATTGCAAAACCCACAAGAATCTGATTTGAGAAGCTCTAAGTTGAAACCATTGTTTCATACCTGAGCTACTTGAATCAAGATTAGCATTCGGGGACCCTTCGTAAGTATTCCTTCGTTCTTTTATTGCTTTTCGAGTCCGAAAGTCAAACTTTGTTTGACTTTTTGCATTGACCAGTTTATGGTCAATGCGAAGTTCGTTTGAACTACGCAACGTGAGCGTAATCACGATGGTTATAGTCCCTTGTGACTATGCCTACTGATTACCACGTTGTCTAGGGTCGTAAGGGTAAGCGATCTAATAAATCGCTTATACCTTCGAACCCGACCCATTTGGTCGATCATTAGGATCCGACCAAACACATTAGGTGACCATAGTATATAGGGAATAACCTTCCGAGGTTATGCCTTATGGTCGCTTCGTTTAAGTAGTTGTATGATAGGTAGTTTATATGCCTTAGGTAAATTACCAAAATACCCCTTTGACGCCAAAATTCATTTTAAGCATATGTAACATAACTTTTGACATCTAAACTGATTTGACAACAATATTAGACATGTTAAGGCATATGTTACTTGTCATAGGACTAGTTAAGCGGTCCGAACGCGTTTCACGCGAACGACGCGTTAAAGTAGCATAAGCTACCTAAACGGGTCGTAATGGGTCGTAAGCACTTAGGCTAGGTTTCATTTAGTATGTAGGCTTTGTTAAACCATACTACATGAGTTCCCATACTCATTTGGTTTACGAGCCCTCATTCTATCCGATCCTCCGATATAGGTCCGGTTTATTAACATAGTTACCTATATTAGGTACCGTTTGATTCCGTGATCTCTAGCATTGCTTGGTGGTTATCTTAGGACTTCTGAGCAATCTCAAGTGAGTACATAGACCCCTCTTTTACTGTTTTCCAAACGTTTTGGGGTGAAACACATGTGCCTACTTGTTACTTTCATGCTTTCCTGTTTTCACATCATATACTTGCTATGTTCATTAGTACATTTATAGTACATGATTTACTTACATTTCATGCTATGTATGCCCATTGTGTGCATACTTAGTACATCGCTTTACATTACATTTCATGCTATGTATGTCCATTGTGTGCATACTTAGTACATTGTTTTACTTTACATTTCTGCTATGTATGTTGACTGATAGCATGCTAGCACATTGATTTACATGACTTTTCTGCTTTGTATGTTAACTTAGCATACTTAGTACATTGTTTTCATATGACATGTACACAATTGCTATAACATTTGGTTTGCACAAACGAGACTTATATACGTTCATTAACATTAGCTACGCCGCTCGGTAGTAAGTACTGGTACCATAGGACTTGACAAATCCCATTCCTGACATCTCGGGTTTGTTTGGATGTAAGGAATGACTGAATCCGAAAACATTTCTTTTGATAACCTTGACTGAAAGGGTTATCCGACTGTCTCAAGGCTTGAATGTATGCGTTAACTTACCACATAAATGTTTGTATCAATGCAACATGCATTACTTTGCAAAACATAACTTTTTGATATATTCAAAATACTTTGTTTTTTACATTTCTACATTTGGATTATGTGACAATACTTTACTTACAATACATAACATTTGATACACATTACTTGACTACTTTTGGACTTATAAAAATTTGACATGGCTTATACAAGGACTATTGACTATTGGTTTAAACATAGACTTTATACATTGGTGGTTTGTTTAAGTGACTTAAGTAACGAGATGTGAGTAATATTATACAAGCATGGTGGATACGTCGCTGGTACTTCCTATATATAAGTGTTTGTATTATAGTACATATCATAGCGTTATTTAAATCATTCAATTTGGACTTATACATTTTACACAAGTAACACGATTTTCACAAGACTTTGGTTTACAAACAATTTACTTTATACAACTCATTTTACTTGGTTGTACATTTAACCATACATTATACTTTTATTTATACATATCATTTGATCTTATCGCTTTTTAAATGACTTACAAAACAAAACAATTTACAAGGTTCATGACTGACTTTTACTAAACAACTTTTTCTTAAACTTAAGTCATGAATCCTATTTTCACAAAACCTATGTATCTCACAGGCATTTTTATGCTGACGTACCTATTTTCACATGTGTTTTCAGGAGCTTTTGCGTAGGATGATGATCGTGACACTAGGGCGGACCTGTGCCTTAGAGACATAAAATGAAGATAGACTTAGTTTAATTATGTTCTGAACTCTTTATTTCCTGTTTAAGACAATGTAACTCTTATGTTGATAAATAAAGTACAACTTTGAATGCCATGGTTATGAAACAATTAATTCTGTTACAACACTCCCCGATGTTTTCCGCCACGTTTTGTATGTTATACGTGGTCGGGGTGTGACAGAATCTTTAATCGAATAGAGGTTAAACCATTGATATGCTCCGTTTGGGAATGTTTTGTTTGCTTAAAGCCTTTGGGGGGTTAATGACCATGTCCTGGATATCCTTGGCATCATTTTAGGAAATGGCCACGACCTAAGCACGGGGTGTAGGCGTACACCCGTCAGTGCCTAAAATAATAATGTGGTGTGTCTATTGATCTTTAACCCGGTCTACGGATCGGGCTACTGAACGCATAAGGAACATGTAATTCTTTTACAAGTATTATATTCAAATAATTATCCCAAGTTATAAAAAGCTTTGTGCCACGTGCATTCAAATCAATTTTATTAAACCTTTTCAAAATGAGTCAGTTAATTGTATTTACCAGTGTAAACTGACATATTTTCCCAAAAGGTTAAGTGCAGGTACTACTCGAACTAGGCTGGCTTTCTCCTAGCGTCCACAATAAGTCTCGCAAGCTTGGATGTCATAAAACTGTTGAACAATGTTTCCGATTTATTTTTGATCCACCTGTGGATTATTTTCAACTGTTTGTGATACTTGATATTACAATTATATTCGGTTGAAATATATCTATCTTTTGCTTCCGCTGTACATTTAAATATTGTGTTGTTTGACTATAACGATATCAACTACGTCACGATACTCCCCTACCGGGCCCACCGGTAAAACGTGGAAATATCGGGGTGTGACAAGAAAGTGTGAACTCACCTTGGTTTGCTCGGTATGACTAGCTATTCGTTCAAACTTATTCAGTCAAAGCCTATGGTATTCAAGTATACAAAATCAGTTTATGTTCGCATGGTACACGTATAGTTTACAATCATAGTGTGTGTTCAAGCAATAATTCTCAGCTGGCACATAGTAGTTAAATAATTCATTTCCAATCCACAGTTCACAAGTATGTTATGTAACAATGCCTAACAGTTAAGTGTACTGGGTGTATGAACCAAATTATATCATTTGATTATAAGCAAACATCATCAACAGTAGATACCACGGTCTTATTCACATATTCATCACTATTATTCATGCAGCTGATATAAACATATTAACCTACTGTTCATGCGAAACTCTCCCCTCCCCGGCGAAAATACCCTATGTGATGAAACTCCCAATGTTTCGTCAAGTGGACTTGTGACGAAAGTGCCCAGGTTTCATCGAGTAAACATGTGACGAAACTCTTCAAGTTTCGTCGAGTGGGTGTGACGAAACTTTAGCATGTTTCGTCGTGGCCTTATCAGCTGCAAATCATGCGGAAACCCTAACTGTAACTGTTTCATTCCATAATCACCCGATTTACAATCAATCAATTCTGAAAGTTTCTAATTACAACTAGTCGATTAAGTCAAGGTTTTATCTATCAATTCTTATGGACATACACCAACATTCAGTTATGAACAATCATCATTAAATCGAATCATCCACTACTGTGTTCCTGTACTAGCACATAACATATCATACCAAGCAATTTAATCTACAAATGAAATCACATAACAGCCGATTTACATATATATGCAGTTCATCCATATCATTACCAATAAACACATCCATTGATTAATTAACTAATAAATCCACACCCTAAACATCACAACATATAAGCATGGTTTCTAATACCAACCCCTATATTCACAATAGTTCACATACAATACATAACAATCATCAACAATGCATAGCAACAATCTAATCATAAAGATGGTACACTAACCGCGAGGTCGAATGGTTGGATCACCAAGAATAGGCTTAGCAAGAGGGAAAAGGTTGCAAAGAAAAGAACTGCCGTCGCACTCCCAAGAGTAGGTTAGGGTTTTCTAAAAAGTTTCGTAACCTGCTGTGTATATAAATAGTCGAACGGTCAGCAGCTGGGCCTCTCATGGGCTTCGATAGGGAATGGGCCGGCGAAAGACTCAATAGTGACGAAACTCATGTTTCGTCGGTCAAGGTGATGGTGAAACTCCAAAGGTTTCGTCGAGATGGTTGGTGGCGAAACTCCTAGGTTTCGTCGAGTAAGAGTTGTGATGAAACTTCATATGTTTCGTCATATAAGAATAACACACATCAATGTATGTCAAACAGTCCACAGTTTATTATTCACCAACTATAATATAATACACCAAACATACATCAAACATGAACAAGTTACAATGCAAGCAGGTTATGAAAACACTTTGCAAAACGAGTAACGTGACGAGTAAAGACCTTGAAAACTCGGGTTGTCACACTTTATCTTTGATTTCCGACCGATTTTCTTAATGTGGTTTGATTTTATCGTTGTCCAAATCAATCGATTTTTTTTTTTTGGAGCTTGAACGTTTTATTTCACCTCCACACCGTGTGATCTAAGAGTATTTTAGTTTCACCTGAATAAAAAAAAAAACCCCTGTAAGCAATAGGTAAGATTTTTGATAATTTCATATGGATTTATTGGCAGATAAGTGGATTATAATTTTGAGGAGACCAATTATCAGAGTCCAGTGAGGGTCCCAACTGTCAAAAACTAATAATTTAGGGGCCATGAAATATTTTATATTATCTATCTATTAATACTTGAAGGTTATTGGTTATGGGTAAGGTACCTTAACCCCATGAGCAATAATTGACAAAATGCAAGTAGGTTCAACATCAGCTTTCATAAGCTACCTGCACTTCAAAAGTATAGTTGTGATGTTTAGCTACCTAATTACTTTTCTCACCCCCCTCCCCTCACATACGATCAGGTGGGGCCTGCGTGGGACCGACAGTTTTCCTCTCACAAGGGGGGGTGTAATTAGTAAAGAGGGGGGTGTGTATAGAATTAGCCTATTTTTATCAAATGTAGATCCATCAAAAGAAGTCTTAGCATTCTTAAAACCTAAGATTTGCCAAATTACAAATTCTTGTTAAGCAACGCGTTCAGAACCAATCCAACAAGATGTGTAACGTAGTGTCTTTTACCAGTGACAAACTGACAATAGTAGCATAGTAGCCAAAGGCGCACGCCTAAGCACAGAGGCGCCTACGCGTCACATAGATGCAAGGCATTGAACTTTCAAGAGCAAAATCAGGCGCATGCCTTTGGTTAAGATTCTTTTTTTTTTTTTTGGGTTTTAACCATTTCATTGATGATGATTAAGAATGGATCTTGCTTTCTTTTTAGATTGATATTAGTCTTGAACTTTTGCTTTGTTATTGGTTTGATAATTCTTTTTTTTTTAAGCCGAATTTCTTGCTCTTTGTGCGATTTAATTTCAAGATCTCATTTTTATTGTGTTAAAAGGCTTTGATTTGTCACTGGATCACCAACCCCAATAGTTGAGTTGATGGTTTTGATTGCTAATTCTGTAAGGTTTATTTTTAATATAGTTGTGGTATGGTATTAAATTTGTTTTATTTCCTATCCGTTAATATATATTCTTTATTACAGTATTATTGTGTTTTTGAATCCCTTTCCCGTGGCCCACTGGTATCCCCACTTGGGTTATGTTGGCCGGCTCCTCCTTTGGGAGGTCACCGGTTCGACTCCCACTGTGGTCTTAGGGGGGGACGTCCCAATGATGGATCGTATCCTACCGAGGCATAGTGCGGTCTTGAGGGCAACCCGGTTTTACCCAGCTGTTACCCCAGCGAGTCTCTCGTGTGGGGGCAGTATGGTTTCCGGGCGGAAGTCAGCTTGCGCGGCGGCCGGGGCCCGATCGAACATCGCGTCCGAGAGTGCGGGGCTGACGGGGGAATGTCTTCGACATGAACCCGGTGACCAATAAGTCCAGTACATAGAAAGTCACCTTCCAAAAAAAATTGTGTTTTTGGGCTTCGAGACTTTTGACTGCTTAGAGGGGTAGGTATGACACATTACATAACATTATATCCTTAGAGAAAATGGAAAGCCCTCAAATTCTAATTTAATTACAACATTGTCCTTATGTATTGTGAACTAAAGTAATGCGCCGCCCGCGTTGCGGGGCGCTAAACCAATTATTTCTTAGTTTAATAACGTACGTCTTTATGTCGGTTAGTTATATATGCTACTTATAACACGATATCAAAAAAGATACATCAAATTAACCAATTAAAGAAAAACATTACCATAGTTATGATAAAAAAATAACTAAAACGATGACAAGCGTGTAATTTATAGTTTGGGGCAAAACAATAATTTGTCAGGACCAATTAGCGAGTGCTAGGCAGCTGTTTGGAATAAATAAAAACAAAATTGAGTCAACCAAGTAAAACAAAACACTACCATGGTTTTGCCCAAAAAAAAAAACGATGGCAAGATTGCAATTTTTAGCTGAGGTAAATTCGTAATTTAAAATAGAGGTAAAATAATATTTTGAACTGAGGGCAAAACCATTTTTTTATTTTGAATTGGGGGCAAAATCGTAATATTTTAACTGCGGGCAAAATCGTATTTTTTAGCTGGGGACAAAATCGTAATTTTAAACTGGGAACCAAATCGTAATTTAGCAGGACTATAGCTGAGGGCAAAACCATAATTTTATTTTGAACTGGGGGCAAAATTGTATTTTTTAACTGAGGGCAAAATCGTAAATTTAAGCAGGGGCAAAAGCAAAATTTTATTTTGAATCGGGGGCAAGATCGTAATTTTACACTTAGGATATAATTGTAATTTAGCATGACCAATAAATAACTATTATATGAAAAAAGAAAAAAAAAAAACAAAAGTGGCCGCCACTTTTGGCCAACCACGTAAGAAAACCATTCCCGCCGAAACTTAGGGTGTCCGGAGTGGTGCGGCAAAGGGGAGGGGCAAAGGGTTTTGCCGCGCGACAACACCGCCGCCGACCCTTTGCCGATCGGTTTCGTTAATCACGCGGTGAAGGGATGCCGCTCGGGAATCATGACAGAGAGAGGGTAGTGTGAGAGAGAGGGTAGTGTGGGGGTCGGGTCCATTCCAATCTGAACCAATCACACATTTTTCCTTTTTTTTTTAAATAGTTTACCACTTCACCAAGAGTCTAATCATTGTCAACACTTTTGAGCATAGTTTACCACTTTGACATGGCACACTCTCATTAGTTGATTTTTTAGTTTACCACTCTTAAGTGTCTAACCACTCCTTGCACCCTTATAAATGTAGGGGAAGGTTCATTTGAGAAGAAATTTAATCTGAGAAGAAAAATAAGAAAGGGTATATTAGTAAAATGTTATTTCATTTATAACTAATATCATTAATTTCTCTCTTTAATTAATTAGTAAACTAATTATTAATTATCCTACATATAATCTACAAAACCTACACATATCAAAATTTTCCTACATATACCCTACACATTATAGAATTTTATCATACACAGTCGAAATTTATCCTACACACCTCGAAATATATCATACACCACTCATAATTTATCCTACACAACTAGTAATTTATTCTACACTTTAAATTAAGTTGTTTTTTTTTAATTTGGAAAAATTTATATTTTGAAAAGGAGTTACAAATTTAATTTAACTAGTTATTAATGAGGAAGAATACATATTAATGATTTATGTAAGTTTATCAATATACCCTTATATTAAAATTAAATACAAATATTAAATGAAGTAAAATGAAGTATTCTTATTGGTTGAAACTTCTTCTTTTTTCTTCATAAAAAAAAATCTTCTCATTTGAACCCTCCACTATAAATGTATATATTGTAAATGAGTATATGTATTGTTATTGACTAGTGGCAGATATGTCATAAAAAGAAATGAGATCAATCCCTATTTGGCTTTCTTTTTTATTTTGTTCTTTTCTTTATTTATTTCTTTTATTTTTGTTAGTTTTTTTTATTCAAATATTGTTTAAAAATGAATTTTAATATAAATGAAATAAATAAATAGAAAATTCTAGAAAAGTGATATGAAAATATTGGTTTTGTATAAAGTGGCGTATCGGACCGAACCCATAAACTCGCACTCGCATTCACATTTCTTTGGAAAATAATAATAACTGTTCTACAATTAAAATAATATAAGTATTTATTTTAATTTTTAAGTAAATAATACCTAAATTTTTGCAGTTTGTATTTTTTTTTATATTATCTGAAATTGTTGTTTTAAACGGTTAATTGTTAATTAGAACAAGTTGGTTTTTAATATATGTTTATATATATGGTAATGCTACACAAGAAACCCCTTATTTTTAGAAAACTTTGAAAACTCATTGCATGGTCCATATTATGCCACGTGTCAGCCATTAACATACTCCTACTTTTTGCTTTAAGGGTATATGTATAATTTTGCATATATCCCCAGAGATATTTTCCTCCATTTGTCCTTTCATGTCCCATCATGTTTTCAACCCATCATATACCTTTACTTTTTACATTTAAATAAAGATTTTATTTTTTCATAAAGTCATTCTTCATTGAGATCTAGTTCCACCATTGTTGAACCATGGAGCATCCTCCAACATCTGATCTGAAATAACATCAGTGACATTGAGATTGAGATCGAAGATGAAGGAAATGTTCCAGGTTTGTACAAGCATGTGTTCTTTTTGTACCAGAAAGAGTCTTGTTGTGTTGTTTCTCTTCGTTTTGTACAAGCATGGAGATACATTTAGAGTCAGTAATGGTCATGTAGGCGCTTTATTAAAGTGATTCAAGTAAATGTTCCAGATTGTATCACCAGATAAATGTTCTAGATTGTATGATTAATGTATTCTTTCAACGAAGTAATGTTCCTGAGGTTGCTTTATTAATGTTCATGAAGTATCTTCGACCCAGATTTTGTCATGATATTGTGCGCGTTCATGTCTTTCTCTTCACTTTATCGCTAGTTCATGTTGTTTTCGATGTAGTTCAGCGCATACACATGTTGCTTCCCTAAACGTCGGGTATTCTAAAATGCCTCGTCATGGTTCTGGATTTAATCAACTGCCCTTTGATTCTTCTGGGTTTAGGGAAATTCCTGATGGTTGTCTTTTTGTCTTTTTTCTATTTTCTTTTTAAAGCTTGTCCCAAAATACATGTTACACTTTATACTGCTAGACATAGCAATTCCGAAGAAAATATTTTCACTTATCATGTGTCTTAACACATGATCGTTTTTTTTGAAGTCTAATCATTGGCACATCGTTTTTTAGAAAAAAAAAATTAAGGTTGTCATTCAGCACAACCCAACGTAACATGTGTTATAGTGTGAACTCCTGTTACCAACAAATTACGGGAGTAACATGCATGTGATTAAATGTGACATGTTAGTACATATACAGCCTAACACATGTTGTACACCCTCTACGTTTTAAACGATACCATCCACTCGATATAAAAGCGCACAACTTGATGGTTTCAATTTATTTATTCCCAATATGGTTCGCAATATTGACACTTGCTGACATGTTAAAAAACGTTATATATCATTTGTTCCGGATGTTAATGACAACAAATGTGAAAACAAACGCTGACATAAACGTAACACATGTTAATGAAAACAAATGTGACTGACCTTACATGTACACTAACACATGTTAGTATCTGACCAAGGGCAGTCATTTTTCGGTCTTAGAGAAACAAACCTGATATTTTTTGGATTCAACAACACACTTGTAAAACATGTAACAAAAAACAAGTGATTAGGAAACCCCAACAATAATAACGAATCCAAAAAACCGTCTAAGAATTATACACACCCGTTTACAAAATAGTGTCACCATCGAATTATACACACAAGGGTTTTAAAAATTTATTCCCAACCTACATATAAATGTGTTACCATGCTTGATCCGCTAATCATAATGCACGTTTACATGCCATCATCTTGCTGGATGCACATGTTAACACACGTTATATTTCGTGTATATCGGGAACCTAACACATGTTAATGTAAACACATGTTAATGAAAACAGCATATTTGTGTTACTATTCGGCTCTATGCATCCATTTTTTGTTGTAAACTCACCAACCAAAAAAAAAGGATACTATGTGTGTATAGTACAAATACATTTTTGTTTCGTTGTAAACTCACCAACAAAAAAAAGGATACTATGTGTGTATAGTACAAATACATTTTTGTTTGTGTGTACCATGTGCTATTCTCGAAATGTGTCTGGTTTTGCACTTGTACTCAATCATCCCCTACGTAATTTCGTCATTCTTGTAAACCCAGCCAAATAGAAAGACAAATACAGGAATATCTGTTTGGAAAACTACAAATAAAGGTTTTATGTGTTTGTACCTTGTTGGCGCCGTGGTTCGGGATGTTTTGGTTTTGAACTACTGGTTTATTTAAATGTTATAAATCTACCAATTAAATGACAACAATAGAGCCAATGCTTAACACACGTTATACATTTCAGTCACTTAAAACATGTTACAGTATGTATATACACATCATGGTGTTTTGGAAACCAATAGCTTATACATGACACCATATTAGGTTAAACCAAGATTATAACAGAGGGTTAACACATTTTATCCCAGGTATACGGTGTTACGATATTAACTTGTATGTTCCATATTAACTTGTACACGTGTTACGATCAGTATATGCACATCATAGTGTTTTACAAACCACTATCATATACATGAATACATGTCGGGTTACAACAAGATTATAATGGTGGAGGCGCCCATAGTACCTCTACTGTTACAGTTACTATTGAAGTTTATGCATCCATTCTGGAAGTCTTAACACATGTTATAATAGAGGCTTAACACACGTTATATCAGGTTTACTCTGTTGTTATACTATTGGAGTTTATTCATCCATTATGGAAGTCTTAACACACGTTATAATAGATGCTTAACACACGTTATACATTTTCAGTCATTTAACACATCTTACAGTATGTATATACACATCATGGTGTTTTGGAAACCACTAGCTTATACATGACACCATGTTAGGTTAAACCAAGATTATAACAGAGGCTTAACACATTTTATCTCAGGTATACGGTGTTACGATATTAACTTGTATGTTCCATATTAACTTGTTCACGTGTTACGATCAGTATATGCACATTATGGTGTTTTGCAAACCACTTTCATATACATGAATACAAGTCGGGTTATAATGGATGCTTACATGTTATCGTATGTATACAAGTGGGGTTACAACAAGATTACGATATTAACTAAGCTCCCCGTTAAACTCATCGCCCCCGTCGACTGTTTTCACCCTTGTCACATGTTAAGCAATTACATGTTCCGAACAGACAAATTGTAACACATGTTAGATCAGTATATACACATCATGGTGTTTTGTAAACCACTAGCTTATACATGAATACATGTCAGGTTACAAAAAGATTATAACAGAGGCTTAACACATGTTATACATTCCAAAATGTGGAAAACAAATGACCCGTTTCATATTATATATTCCAAAATTACCGGTACATGTGTTACCATAAATGGCTCGTTTCATATTACACGTTACATACATTTATTACTTGTACAAGTCTTACGCTCAGTATCCACATTATCGGATATTTTAAACATCAACAAAAATAAAATAGATATTACTTGTTTTTTTTAATTAACAAAAGGTTAACAAACGTTATATATCATTCTAACAGGGGCTTTAGACATGTTATACATGAACACATGTCAGGTTACATCATGGTGTTCTGTTACAGCATGAACCAGCAACACATGTTATAAATGAACGAAGACTTCTTTCCCAAAGGATGTGACTTATTCAATGTCCCCGCATTAACGTCGCCTTCATCCATCCAGCTTGTCAATTCAATATCTTTTATGGATCTGTTTCTGTAAATCAACACACGTTATATATCATTCTAACAGGTGCTTAACACATGTTATGGGTCTGTCTATGTAAATCAAGCAACCCAACAAAAAAACAATTATTATTAAGATCAAAAGCCCCATACAAGCAACCAAACCAACAAAAAAACCCGTTCAAAATCTCATCCTAAAGTTTTGGATGTATTTAAAATACATGAACATTAACCATTACTAGAACACGCATTAACTTCGCGTACATCCATCCAACTTCTCAATTGAATATCTTTATGGGTTTGTTTCTATAAATCAACACACGTTATATAACATTATAACAGGGGGCTTAACACATGTTATGGGCCTGAGTCTGTGAATCAAGCAACCAAACAAAAAAACACTTAGTGTTCAGATCAAAAACCCAAATAAGCAACCCAAACCAACAAAAAAACATCTACTGTTAAGATCAAAAGCCCCTAACAAGCAACCAAACCAACAAAAAAACCCGTTCAAAATCTTATCCTAAAGTTTTTTATTTATTTAAAATACATTAACATTAACCATGGATACCCCGTTAACCATTACTAAAACACTTTCAGCACACAAAAACATATTAACAACCATTTCAACAAAAAATCAAGTGTGAAATGATATTTCAAGAACACTTACCGGATCTATACCCGTCCGATGAACACGAAGAAGATCTTCAAACCTTCTTCTCACACACACACACTCGTGCGTGTGTCTTTGTGATAAAGATTGTTGTTTCTCTATCTAAAACATCAACTTTCTCTCTCTAAAAACATTCATCTTGTCATCGTTCTTCTCACACACACACTCGTGCGTGTGTCTTTGTGATTTTTTCAGACCACATGATGCTGAAATTATCTTCAATTGAAGATCACCATTGAAGACCTTGAAGCTTTCTTCTTTTCACATGATGAAGAAAGAGGAGAGAGATAATAGTTTATTGAAAGATTTGACTAGAAGAAAGAGGAAAAGGATTATGACACAAGTGGGTTTTGTCATTTTCAATGCCAAAAGTGGGTTTTGTTCTACCGAAAATGCCCTCCCAGACTTTCAAATGTGTATTATACTATTTCTTTTAATTATAATTCTTTCCAAAATGATGAGAGCCATTGATCAAGTTGGATGGTTGTTAATCAATGGATGACAATGGGTTTGCATAGTTTTCTAAAAAAGATGGGGTTTCCTATAGAGCCCAACCCTATATATATATATATATATAGGGAGGGGCTCATGCGAGAACCACTCTTATTGTGAGAACCTTGAGAACCAATGTGAACACAACCTAAAATAGCTAAAAAAAACCTAACCCCCACCCCCAAAAAACCTAAACCCCCCACCCCCGCCCCCCCCAAAAAAAAAAACCTAACCCCCCCCCCAATGTGAACACAACCTAAAGTAGCGATTTTTTTATAAAAAATATTAAAAAATTCAAATTTTTTTTTTTTTTGTGTGATTTTTAGCTATTTTTAGGCATTTTTGGTGTGTTCACATTGGTTCTCGCGGTTCTCACAATAAGAGGTGGTTCTCGCATGATCTTCTCCCTATATATATATATATATGATATAATTGCTTAAAAACTGTTCTTTACTACCGCTGCAACGGGCGGTGAGGAAGTCGTTAATGATTTTGTTACTATGATACATTTATATATTAAAGCTAATTTCACCATTTCAAGAAAAAACAGATTTTAAATCCCAAATTCAGTACCGTACGTCTAAATGAAAGAAAGGTTTAGGGTCTGTTTGGTATGGGGTAATGAAATAGATGAGAGAATGAAATGGACGAGGTAATGGAATGGACAACGGAATGAAATGGATCATTCTATTCCATTGTGATGTTTGGTTACTTATATGTGAATAGAATGAATAATTACTTTGTACAATTTGATAAACAAAAAAAGATGAAGTAATGAAACACAACTGTATTAAAAACGACAAAAATATAATTGCCTCAATAATAATAATAATAATAATAATATATTAATGATAAAAAATTAATAATAGATTTTTGATATATATTAATATTAGTATGAATATTAATAAATATAAATATAAATACAAATACAAATAAAAGTATAATAATAATAATAATAATAATAAGAACATATTTCTTTCAATTCCTTGAAGGAATGGAAAAAAAAAACACCTACATACCAAGGAATGAAAATTATTATATTTGGAAGGAGTTACATTCCTTTGGAATGCTCTATTCCATTACCACATTATAACCAAACATGTTTCTTTACATTCCATCAGAATGATCCATTCCATTCCACCTTCCATTCCTTCATACCAAACGCTACCTTAGGACTCTTTTTAATGCCTCCAAGGGCAAGCCATTATTTTACCAGATTGTCACACTACAAAACTCATCGTGTAAAAAGAAATTCAAAAAGACGGATTCAGTAAACACAAATGGTTTTTACCCAAGACATAAGGTATCTACCATGAGTGACAAAACAGGCTGGTCGATTTAGGCTGTCATTTGTTTAAAGTATGATATTTTAATGTTGAACAATTCAATTTTATTTATGTGTTCTTATGTTTTATTTTATGTACAAGACAAATATGTCGTGAGGCATGAGCTGGTCAATGAGTCGAGAAGTATAGGTGCATAAAATAACCGTTTAATTAACAGTAACCGGATTTTAATCGAAACCGTAATAGGTTAATAACCGATCGACGAATAACCGTATAGTGGTTCTTTCTAACCGTAGGTTAGTAACCAGTTATTGATATTCAGTATAAGAACCGGTTATTTTTAACCGGTTAACCGAAAACTTCAAAAAAAAAGCAAAAAAAAAAAAAACCGGTTATTAACCGAAATAATCAATTAACCGAACTGGTCAAAGTAATTAACCGGACTGGTTAAAAAATAATCTGTTAAAGGAATAACCGGTTAAAACATTAACCGGTTAAAGTAAAAAAGTCAAATTAACCGGTTATTAAAATTGGAGTTAAGTTCCTGTACAAATAAAATAAACGTACGAATTGGGGGAAAAAGCAAAAAGCGGCGGTGTCATTTTGGTAATTATCAGCAACTTCAAAATTACTCTAGTAGAGTAATTTTGAGCTTCTGTAGAGTAATTTTGTAAATGTTCATGTAGAGTAATTTTGGTCGTGTAGGGTAATTATCAAAATTGTACGGTAATTATCAAAATTACACTACCCCCACCCCCCAAAAACCTAAAAAAACCTAAACCCCCCCCCCCCCCCCCCCCAACCCCCCAAAAACCTAAAAAAACCTAAACCGTTGTAAATGTTCATGTAGAGTAATTTTGGTCGTGTAAGGTAATTATCAAAATTACACTAACCCCCCCCCCCCCCACACACACACACCCAAAAACCTAAACCCCCCCCCCCCCCCCAACTAAAAGCTAAAAACTAAACCATAAAGCTAAACCCCATAACTAAATACTAACAAAATTACTCTACAAGACATTTTTCAAAATTACTCTACAGAAGTCAAAATTACTCTACTAGAGTAATTTAATAATTACCCTACATTTCCCAAAATTACTCTACAGATGCTCAAAATTACTCTACTAGAGTAATTTTGAAGTTGCTGATAATTACCAGATTGCCACCGCCACTTTTTGCTTTTTCCCCAGTAATTTTGAAGTTGCTGATAATTACCAAAATGACACCGCCACTTTTTGCTTTTTCCCCCAATTCGTACGTTTCGTACGTTAATTTTATTTTTATTTGATCCTTTACCATTAAAATTCACCAGTTTGTGCACCTCTGTCGAGAAGTGATAACTGCTAAAGATAGCTGAGCATTGGGCTGTTGCTAAGTAGAGGTGCACAAAATAACCGGTTAATTAACCGTAGCCGGTTATTAACCGAAACCGTAACCGGTTAATAACCGATTTAGGAATTACCGGTTAGTGGTTATTTTTAACCGTAGGTTAGTAACCGGTTATAAGTATTTAGTATAGTAACCGGTTATTAACCGGTTTTTTTAACCGATAGAACGGTTAACCGAAAAAATAACCGAAAAATTCAAAAAAAAGGCAAAAAAACCGGTTAATAACCGAAAATAACCGGTTGATTAACCGAACCGGTTAAAGTAATTAACCGGACCAGTTAAAAAAATAACTGGTTAAAGTAATAACCGGTTAAAGCATTAACCGGTTAAATTCAAAAAGTCAAATTAACCGGTATAACCGGTTAACCGAACCGGTTATTAAAATTAACCGGTTTGTGCACCTCTATTGCTAAGGAATGAAGTTGGGCTTGCTAAGGATGAGCTTAATTTTCTTGGGCCAGAGTTCATCAGTTGTTATGCACGTGTGCTGTTACATAAATTCTGTTTTTTTTTTGTATTTGATTGTTTAATTTACGAAATTGAACATGACTTGCGCAAGTGACATGGGTTACTGAAAAAAAGTGAAAATGGAAATATGAGAGCTGCAACAACTCTCAAATGTGGTTTTTATTAATTTCAAACACAAACAATTATATGTGAATTTTTTAATATAACTATTAAATTACTGGTTTTGGGTTTTGCTATGCAAGAGCTCTGCAACGGAACTAGATCGTGTCCAAAACCGAGAAAAGATTAACAAGATATCAAAAAACAGAGTTGTGTGTTTGAAATATTTAAAGTTCCGAAAATTGGAAGGATATCAGTGACTCAGTGAGGCTTGTCCCACATTCAAGGCGAGCAACGAGATGGTAATATGTTTTAAGGGAATAGTGTTTAACATGGGCCTCTACTTCTCTTTTACTTGTTCTTAGGGTTTTCTTATTTGAGTTGTAATTCGTATTGTAATTTCCTTTCAAGTAATATTTGTTTTCTATTCGTATTGTAATTTGCTTTCAAACAGTGAACAATATTGTTGTTTGGGTTTGGGTCAAATCAAAGCCGATTCACCACCAAATTTGATTATGTGGAGGCTAGTGACAACGACGATGGCATTGGTTCTGCAAAATTTAAAGAGTTAATGTCATTTTAGTCCCTGTGGTTTGGCCTTTGCCAGTTTGATTCAAAGGTTTGAAACGTTGTCATTTTAGTCCAAATAGTTTCAAACATTATCATTTTAGTCCACTGGGTTAACTTCATCCATTTTTCTGTTAACAAGAAGAACAATTCGGTCATTTTATGTGGTCGAATTGCCCTTCTAGTTAACAAAAATACATATAAAATGACCAAATTGCCCTTCTCATTAACAGAAAAAATGGATGAACTTAAGCCAGTGGCCTAAAATGCCAACGTTTCAAACCTTTAGACTAAACTGTCAAAATAACCCAAACCACAGGGACTAAAATGGCATTTAACTCAAATTTAAATTTCTTTTGGGCACGTTTATGTAACTTTAGTTTAAGCAATTCACACTAAAATCAATAAGAACATCAATACGTAAGATCCATACAAAACCTCGATGAACTTAGATAGTTCATTGACCTTAAACCATAGATCTATGTATAATCAATGATTTTGGGTTGTACATTTCCTTATAATTACCTTCCTACTATAGGTTGTGTACAACGATAAATACCATTGTACCCACATAGAGTGCTTATTAAAATTCACAGATGCCACCATCGATGTGTTCAGTACACCCCGAGAATCCTGTCATCGCATGAGTAGCACTTACGCTTCACGCATCGCCACAAACTCACACACGTCTTAAATGCACTGGTGCGTGGAGCGCATGATTCACCTTCCGGGTACTGGTTCTGATTTTTGTTTTAGCTTAGCTACCTGGCTTTCTAATTCAGTCCCCCCCCCCCCCCCCCTTGAGATTTATATTTTACTAGTTCTATTATTAGTTCTAAGTAATAGGGTGGAAGGAGTGCTCAAACACTCCCCATTTTCACTACCCAATAATCTCATGTCATGTCAACTCCCCCCTTTACTCCTCATTTTACACTCAATTACTAGCAATGCTCAAACACATGGACAGTGGTAAACAATTTAAAAAAAATTGTGATTGGTTGAAAAATGGTGGGACCCACCATTAACCCTCTCTCTCTCCTCTATCTCTTCTGTTCTCTTTCGGTTTCTCTCTCGGTGAGTATTCACCGTCTTGGGCAATCACCGAACACCGAAGAAAGGGTGGCATCACCTTGCCGTGCGGTGACTACCACTCCCCAAAGCCTTCCCCGCAACCACTCCCTCCACCCTTAGTTTTGAGTTCAAGCAACAATTTTGAGTGTGATTTGATTTGAGTTATAGATTAGTTTTGAGTTCACACAGCATCTCACTTTTGATTCTCCCACAAATATGTAATGAAGATGAATGATGCTAGTGAAAAGAATAGATAGGAAGTATACATGTGTAATGTATACAGTGGCGGAACTAGAAATTTTTAACCGGGGGGTCGTAATAGAAAAAAAAAATTATTCATAATTCATAGCATACACCAACTATTTTTTTTTTTATCAACAGCTGGTAATTAACAATAAATCCTAATTGTAATTTAAATAATAAATAGAAAAGCATAAAAAACAAGCAAATTAAAGTAAACTATTACTGTGATACAATAAAAAAAGTTAAACAATTAAAAAGAAAACCTATACAATAAATACTTACTTCATCTTGGGAAGTGTAGGCTGCAACTTTCAAGAATCAAAAATCAAAAAGGAAAAAGAAGTAAAAGCTATGTATGCTCAGAGCAGCCAACCTCAGATTGTTTTCTATTTGTTGTTTTGAATACAAAATATTAGGTTTTTTTATTTTGTTTTTTATTTGGGCCTGTTACACGATAAAAGCCCATAAGTCCCTAACAAATATTACATCGTTGAACCACTTAACTTCTTCTTCTCTACCAAAGTACCAGTTCGCCGGAGTTAATAGCGCCGCCGCCGGACCACCGCACCTTGGCCGGAAAACTTCAAGAATATTCTACTTTTTTTCTTTTAACTTTATATACTCTACGGGAGACAAACGAGGGGGTTAAACCTTTAAAAAAATTCCGTCGCGTACTCCGTTTAAGGGAAAATCCGGCTGGCCGGGGGGTTAACGGACCCCCCTGTAGATCCGCCGATGAATGTATATAAAAAATAAATCATGATTGTCTACAACTGAATGTAACATAATATAACTAAAAATAACACACAAAGTGCTATAACAAGTATTAAACTAAATGTTCTAATACCCCTACATTTCGGGCCTTGCTCTGGCCCACTTCCTGTTGCTTCAGCCCAGAATTTATTATAGGGGCTGTTTGGCAACTTCTAAATGATTAAGTGCTGAAACAGTAAGAGGTCTGAACCATTAAGAGCCAGTATAATGCGTAACCGTTCAGAGGCAAATGTCTGATCAATTCAAACTAGATGACTTAACCATTTAGACTCAGTATAATGCTTAACAATTCAGAGGCAAATATCTGAACCATTCAGACATCTGCTTGTGAAACAAACAGTTTGAACCATTAAGTGTTGAACCAGTAAGAGGTCTGAACCATTAAGAGCTCATTAAGAGCTAAACAAACATCCTCTTACGCTTAATGTTAAGATCTGAGTGTGTGTTTATGTGTTTGTGTGTTTTTGTATTTTCCATATTAATCAAACAATAAATCAATATGCAGCGGAAGTAAATAAGACCAATCAACACAAAACAAACAACATGATAGCTGAATCTTTCTTCTGATTGATTAGCCCTATAGATAACCACATCAGTAGAACCCTTAAGTACTTTCCATCTCACAATCTTCAGGTTAGGAAAGACTGGAGGTAAATCAAGGATAACTATTGGAGGAGGAGAGCTTAATCTTTCTAGCATTCCTACCCCTTGTTGGGCAACTGCTGGTTCATTTCATATTGCAATTGAGTATGCCCCTCTAGCCTAATCTTCAAGATATTGGAATACACGAGTTCTCTCAAGCATAGACTCAACTATCAGGAACTTCTCATCTTGGGTGCACTCATCCGCCCATATAGCAAACCCTATTTTGGCTTCAAGATTTTTCAAGTATTATTGCATGAGCCTAGGGTTATAGTGAAATCTCTCGTGTGGGTTAAATTGAATTGGTGCATTCATGCCCTTTGAATTTTTCTTTGGTCCAATGATTATAGATTTGGAAATATCAAGTGGTGGAGCAAATTTCTCTCGATTCTTCTTTGTTGCTTCAACTAATTTCTTATAAATATCAACATGATTTTCCTCTAATCACTGATTTTCTTTCTCCATAGCCACTCTCTCATTGGACAATCTCTTTTTTGTGACCTTTTAATCCAATATGTTCATGTATCTCAACTCTCAAGAAGATCCTTCACAGAAAACGCTAAGATATTAGGAATCTTGCACCACATACTAATGATAGGCCATAGAACTGAAGCGACACTGCATGATGTAAATAAATATTCCACCGTTTCTTCACAAACGCTGCACAACACACAAGTCGAATCACCCCTGTCAATATTTCTTCTTTTTAACGCATCCATAGTAGCTATCTTGTCCATCGTGACTCTCCAAATAAAGACATTACATTTACTGGGAAGCCATTTACACCAATCAGGGTAATAAGCCACTAGATACCCGATATTTTTGTTCAATAACCTTTTTACATCGCCCACACTGAATTCTTTGTCAGCCGCCCCAATCCATGACCATCTATATTTGACATCTTTCAACTCTAAACCATGCAGCAAACTACATAACCCAATCATCGCATCCATCTCCTGACCCGCCCCCAAAGACCTTCTCCATTGCCATACGTATCTCGAACCCATGCCTCCACTTGACATCCTATCACAAATTTTGCATTTTTTATTCACTTCTAAATCAAATAAAGCAGGGAATAAAACCTTTAGGGGAACATTACTAATCCAAGGATCGAGCCAAAACGAGATCGCCTCCCCATTTCCAACCTCTCCTTTGAAAAAAATCCTTATCGACGTGTTATCGATCGTGGTGTTAACCAGCAAATTAGCAATACTACACCAAACGCCCCCCATAGCTTTTCTAACCAGAAACATATCCCAACTAGTCCTCGTCTTGTGGATAGCATCGATAACTTTAACCACAACTTTTCCTTGTCCTCCTTGAAACGTCACCCCCAACTAGTCCTCGTCTTGTGGATAGCATCGATATCTAACCCTCTGCGATCCCTAGGCAGAGAGACCCGGTCCCAAGCCACCCAATGAACTTTATTTACTGAGCCACTGCCTCCCCAAAAAAAGCTTTTTATTTTCGCTTCAGGATCTTTAATCACCTGAATTAGAGCTTTATAAAGCGAAAAACAATAATTCGGTAAACTCTCGAGCACCGACTTAATTAATGTGATTCTCCCACCAATCGACAGCATAGCCGCATTCCACTTAGAAAGTCTCGCATCAACGACATCGTATACCGGCCTCCAGTTTGAAACCCTGTTCATATTAGCGCCAACCAACAATCCAAGATACTTAAAAGGAAACTCATCCGCTTGACAACCAATCATCTCAGCCATATTTTTTAACTCCCCATTGCCCACACCAATCGCATATAAGTTAGATTTAGCAATATTAATCTTAAGGCCAGAGCACATATGAAACACCCGAAGAATTCGAACCACGCTAATTAAGTTGTTCCTAGACCACTCACCCAATATGATAGCATCGTCCGCATAAAACAAATGTGACACCATCAGACCTTTTAGAGGAGTTTGAATACCTGAAACAATCCCTTCGCTTTTCACCTTATCTATCATAAAGGAAAGAGCCTCCATAACCATAATGAAAAGGAACGGATAAATCGGATCGCCTTGTCTAATTCCTTTCGAACATTGGAATTCAAACGTTAGAGAACCGTTAACCAACACCGAAGACCTTGCCAACTCCAGAATTTCTTTTATCCACATACACCATCTTGCCGGAAAGCCCATTTGAGACATAATAGATAACAGAAAATTCCAATTTACATTATCATAAGCCTTCTCGAAGTCGATTTTGAGAAAAAAAACGCCTTTTTCTTGAATTTCTTACCCCAAGAGTATAGCTCGTTGATAATAAGAGGGACATCAAGGATGTAATTACCTTTCAAAAAAGCCGATTGAGATTCAGATGTAACCGATCCAATAACACCTTTGAGACGGTTCGTGAGAACCTTCGAGACCACCTTGCTAACTATCCCGATAAGGTTGATCGGCCTGTAATTCTTTAGATCCACCAGGTCCTTAATCTTTGGAATTAACGTGATAAACGATGTACTGCAACCTTTGTTGAAAACCCCATTCTCAAAGAAGTTGTCTAAAACTTTCATAAAGTCTGCCTCGAAAAGATGCCAAAAAGTTTTGATGAACCTAAAGTTCATACCATCAGGACCCGGAGCCTTGTCGTCCCCACACTCCTTGATAGCTGATTTTAATTCCGATAACGAAAATGGCTCAACTAATAACACTTTATCTGATTCAGATAACTGCCTAATGCCTTGACACTCCATCTTCGGTCTGTTCCAAACTTCTTTTGTAAACATGTTCCTAAAGAACTTCATAACTTCAAATTTAACTCTCGAAGGTTTAGAAACCCAAACCCCCCCCCCCCCAATCATTAGACCCGGTATTTGATTAGCGGCTTTTTGAAAATTGACATAAGCATGGAAAAATTTCGTATTCTCGTCTCCGTCTAAAGCCCACTTCGTTCTCGATCTCTGCTTCATCTCCGATAACTTACTTCTCTCAACTTCCAGTAATAATTTTTTATTCTCCAAAAAAGTCCATTCTTCCTCTTCTGATAATTCACGAGTTTCCATACTAATTTCCAATTCTTCCATTTCTTCTATCGCTCTTCTAACCTCCTCCCCCTCTTTTTTAAGCGTTTCGTCTCTCCATTCTTTTAGGCCCTTCCTAATCAAAGAAAACTTATTAACAAGCCCACCATCCGGAGGCCCAGTATACCCAAACCCTTCCAGCGACTTCTCCACGGCTTCCTTATACCCGGGTTTCTCCAACCAGGAATTAAAAACTCTGAACAGATTAGCACCAAAATTCCTCAAATGAGTTAGCAAAATAATCGGACTATGATCAGAATAGCAAGCTGGAAGAGCCCGTAAAGTGGCGTCCGACCAACGATTAAAAAAATCCGAACACACCAAGAATCTGTCTTTTTTGCTGAGTTTTTTTCCGTTACCTCTAACACAAGTATACCTTCTGCCTTTCATGTCGTACTCTAATAAACCAGAGTTAAAAATGAAGCTGTTAAAATTATTAGCACACGAATTTTTAAACCTGGAATTTCTCCTTTCGCTCGGATCTCTAACAGGGTTGAAGTCCCCAACCACCACCCACATCCCAGAGTTCTCCGTTATAACTTCCGATATCTCATTCCAAACCACTTGTTTAGCACTAACGAGTTGTGGGGCATAAACATTCACCACGTTCAAATTGAGACCACTTCCTTTTAATTTTCCATTGATAAGCAAAAAATGTCTATTTTTAACAGAGGTAACAGCTTCGAATATCCCTTTATCCCAAATATAAAGAAAACCACCAGACAGCCCTACCGATCCAACAAACTCCATGCCAAAATCCCCTTTGCCCCAAAAATTAGCAATGTTGAAGCAAGATAAATCTTCCTTCTTAGTCTCTGGAATCAACACGAAATCAATTTTGTGTTTCTCTTTAAAACCCCGAATCCACCTATCCTTGATACCGCCCCCAATCCCACAAGCATAAATAGACAAAAAATTCATGATTGAACAACATTGTTCCCTTATTTGCTAATCGCCTCCTTGATGAGAGAGTTGTGGTCTCCCAAATTTACTCCGATCCTGTTCCCTAGCCAAACAGTAGCTTCGATCTCCTTGAGCATATCACTACCACTAGCCTCCGTACCACTATGCATGCCGACCGCCCAAGGGGCAAGTGTCTGGGAGTACGAGCTGCTTCCATCACACCCTCTATCATCCGAAACAATGAATCTGCTATCCTTACTATTATCATTATTTCCCCTAAATTGATTTCCTCTAGAACCCCCAAGTCATTCTCCATGCTTTTATTATTAACTGGGCCGAGGCCCACAAATCCAAACTTAGCAAAGGAATCTTCCAATTCTAATCTGGAACATTTTCTGGGCCTTAAACAACTTTCTGGGCTAACTCCAATGGGTTTAGATTTATGTTTGTCTTTTAATATGTCAAAAGGCTTTTTCCTATTCTTCTGACCCTCAATAGATATGGAGAAGAATTTATGCAAAAGATCATATTTGACTTGGAAACCACTACCGCCGTCTTTATTTCCCACCATATTAACTTCCTCCTCATCGTTACCTATATCCTCGTTAACATGAACTTGAGACCTTTCATCTCCTTCCTCCTCCCCAAATAACTTCTGACCTGATTCCGATGGGGAAAAAACCCTTTCACCTTCTCCGATCTTCACCTCCGGCCAATCTTCGACTAACAGGCAATCGGGAACCCAATCGTCCAGTTCTTCAAGAATCCAAACTTTGTATTTTTTTTTGTTTTCCACCTCAATGTAACAGTGTCCTTAATTCGATCGCCATGATCGACCAATATGCCGACGAATTTAATCGACAAATCCCCATCGTCCAGAGACAACTGAGAGCCATGAACCACCTTACCAAACTTTCCTGCCATCTCATCAAAAACCTTATTTTCAGCGAGGTGTAGGGGCATGCCATGAAACTTGATTCATGCCACCCTTTCATACTGGATCGACTGACCAGCCCACATATCTAATGAAGAAAACCAATCGCCCCAAATATTCACATTCAAAATAAAGTCCGATGCATCAATATCATCCTCGAACGCTAACATCAGATTTAGCCCCCCCCCCCACAAGATAATATATTTTAAACTCAAATATACCTGTATCTTTGAGTAACAAGTTCATCTTCGTGAGAGAGATAAAGTTTTTTACCCTACCCACCACAGCTCTCCCTTGTAAGTCGAAGAAAACACTTGTTTCAGCGTGAACATTGTCACGGCCCCGACCCACCCTGGACGGAATCGGGAGTCGTGAACAGCACAGTGGTACCGGTGATTATTTTGAAAACGTTGCAGCGAAAATTTCATCAGAACCGTGAGTTAGGAAAAATATCAGAGTTTAGAAAACACCGGATTTTATTTATTAAATAGATGGGATAAACCCATGTTTTACAAAGGTAGCTTTAATAAAGATAATTACATAAAACAATATTTCTAAATTTTAACTTAATTAATAAAATAAGCCACTTCTTGATGCCTTTCAGTGCCGTATCCATCTTTTACTCCAATCTACTGTAATTACCTGAAACGCGTTTTAAAAAGGTTTTGTCAGCGGGAAATACTGAGTGAATCATTCATTTTTGCATAATGATGCATAGTTAATAATTACAACATAAGAGCGATTACAATGGCTTCTATCTTATTTTTATCAGGCGCTCTGTCACAATGGTGACAAGTCACAATGGTGACGATGGTCATACCACTATTAGGTCAATGAACCTAAATAGTGATGATTATCCCTAGTAGGTCAATGAACCTAACTGGGAGAAAATTAGTAATGTGCACAATACCCCACTAGCCAGTGATTCAAGATATCCACGACTTAGTCCCTGTAATTATAACTTTTGAAAATAATTTGAGGTATTGTAAAATAGTTGATAAAAAGAGAATGACTCACATATAATCATGCAGATTCATACGACCACAATTTAGTCTACAGATAAGCCTTGATATATTGCAGATTTATACAGGCAGAGCTTAGCCTATTGATTTAGCCTTGTAACCTCGTGCACACGAACTAGGTAGGTAACTTAATACAGCATTTATGATAACTCACGAGATTAAAACCCTCACAACGAATGACAAAGTGCAATCACTTAAACATCCATCGGATTCACAACGAAGGACAGAGTTTTCCCCCAATTAGGGTGGTACTTAAACATCCTGTCGGAATCACAACTAATGACAAAGGATAGCGCTTAAACATCCATTGGATAGTTTAGATCGATCGGACATTGAATCGTAGCAGCGATCGAGTTAATACCCTGTATCGTAGCAGCACCCCCTCTACTAATTAGTGATTTTGAGATTTGTTTTGACTAGAAATCGACGTACAGATTGAATTTGATCGTCGCTCGAACACCAGAAAGCAAGTGCCAGGCCCTTCTATTTATACCCAAAATTTGCACCTCCCGCTAGTCGCAGAAGAATCCGCGGTACGTGCCGCGTGTCGCCTGAGATGTCAAAGTAGGGTAGGCCTGCTTCGTCACCTGGGTAGCCCTGCTGAGTCGACGGAATTGAAAAATTTAATTTTGACAGCGTTTTGTGAAGATAATCGTTGAGTAGGGAATACCCCCCCCCCCCCCTGAGTTTTAGGGGCCCTGATCCTGATTCTGATTGTTCTGAAAATTTTAGGGTTTATACATAATCACTTGGGTTTCTTAATTAGTGTTTTCTATTGGATAAAATAATAAAATAAATAGGACTTTTAATGAGGGTTGTTACATTCTCCCCACCTTAATAAAAATCTCGTCCTCGAGATTTAGGTTACGATATTTCTTTTAGGTTTATGTCATATTTTAATCAACAAAATGACACAGAATTAAATATCAAATTTTGTGAATACGAGTTGTATAATAAGTAGGACTCAATGGTTCAATTGAATTAGTTCAAGAAATCAATTGTCAAACGAATGAGATGAAATGATATAAATTTCCAAAGTGACTAGGTTCAAACCAAAAGATATATGATCAATAGGTATTTAAAATGGATGTGAAGAACTTTTTAGAATAATAAAAATTCTTTGTCAAAAGAAAGCTTACTTTGATGGGCAACTGAGGAAGATTTAGAATTGACAGATCCCAAATGAAATAAAAGCATGAAAAATGATTTGTCAAATATTAAATTATGACATGAGAAAATCAATGTGCTGAGATGAGTGAGTTGCAAAGATACACCAAAAGACAATAGAGTTAGTGTATCATTATTTAAAGTTTCAAATTGTTTTAATTGGTGAAACACTGTGATAGTACACTATTAGTGACCATATTTTTCACATTATATCCTAGAGATCGAAATATAAGAACAAGTTGTTTTGGCATGACCAACCATTATATTATATTTGTAAAGCAAATTGTAATATATATTATTTGTGTATTTGTCTGAACCGTATCTTATATATATTAAATATAACTACTATGTAATATATATTATTTATTACACATTTTTATTATATGTAAATGGTCACCACTTTTAAATAAATATTATTTTAGTATTTTATTATACTATGTAAAATAACTTATATTTATTATGTAATATAAAACACCGTAATGAAGTTATTACATTACAAAATATTTTAGTATTATTATTTTGTAAAAGAAATCACTTTTATTTATCACGTTACATGAAAGTCATAAATAAAGGTGTAAAAATATTTATTGTCCAAAAGTATTTGTAAAAATATTTTGTAAATATATAACACTTAATGGGTTAATTTTATGTGATTACTTATTTTCATTTTGAAACCATATAACGCTGTGAATGTATTTACAAATATTGTAAATAAATGAAAACGAAGATTATTCTTATATATTATAATGTTTGCCTAACCCAACATAATTGATGACTATCATATTATTCTTATTTTGTTATTTTCTTGCCAAAGCGTTTACGGTACATAGTTACCACAAAACATGTGATAGACAATTATATAATTTTATTCGTCCCTCTAATTCTTGTATTGTTTTAATGAAAATATGACTTCTCTTTACAGTATAAAGTATATGTAAAATATTTCTACATATAATTAAAATTTACTAATTAAGTATGATAACTTAATTTATATATATTAACTAGTTATTATCATGGTGGATATTGGTTAGTGCTGCCTTGTTTAAGCATAGGTGGCCAATCCATGCCTAACTAAGGCTAGGCTATTCAATATCTGCCTTTGACAATAACCCTAGTATTTTAAAATAATACTAACACTATTATTATTAATATTGTATTAATAATAATAAAACTGATATTAGTAATAATTATATACACTTAAATGAGAGTATAACTTAAACATAAAAATATAAATTCTTCACCTCAATGGTTTAATAAGAATATAGTAATATTATTTTGTAAATTAGGTAATCACTTATGTAAGTATATAAAATAAATTTTATATAATGTTTTTCAATTGAAGATGTTAAAGCAATAATTATCACGAAAGACTAGATTGATGTTTAAAAGATATACTGAAATATGACAAGAATTTGTGTATTATTATCTTAACACACAATTTGTGTTAAGATGGCTTTTATAAATATATAATTAATTAAATCCGTATATGATATATATAAACGAGATTAGTGCAAGCTTTAAATTTTGTGAAAATGTCAGTACAAGGTGATCGTGATCAAAGAAATGATTTAATGAAGTCGAAGACTAACCAAGCCTATTATGGTTTAAAACAAATGAAGTGCTTGTTGGGACTATTTTGAATATGATAGCTTCCATCTATCATATGGGATTTTAAAATGAATATGTAATATGAGCAAGTCAAATAATTTGAATTTAAACAAAACAAGTTTTAATAAGAAAGTTCGGACATGGTTACTATAGAAACTATGTATGTCAAAGAAAATTAAGTTTTTCAAGAAATTTATTGACTCGATATCAAGGAGTTATCGTTTTGCAATAATGCAGTTCATAGTACAAAAAGCGGAATGATATTTGAGTTTTGATAAAATAATAAATCGGAATGAAGCCCTCTAGTGGTCTTTATAAATCAAACGAACCACATGCGCAACAAACAGTGCATGTGTAACGGGTGAATTTACCAGGAGATGAAACAGATCAATATTCGTTACTATGAAAGAAATCCTCATGGTATGATGACTATTAGGGGAAGTAGAAATACGAAAGTCAACTTATTATATACAGAAGTCAGAATTTCAACGAAAGAAATATAAGAACTTTATCTGGAATTTCGTGTGATAACCGTTGTTAAGTGTCATTACCAGGGAATGTTGAATAAAATGAAATAGGGAATTTGCAAAGGTATGTGACTCCTTTTGCAGTGATACTAATTATGACTCCGATTAGACTGTGCACGGATGTTTGTGAAATCCTGTTCTAGCGTACCTTTAGAGATATTCATTTTGTAGGATCATGTGGCAAAGTGCTTCTTTTTTATCAGTCGTTTTTCTACTGATGGAATTAACATTGGTGTCATCGTGCCTAATTTATATTTTCCAAAGGTCTTGCCTAGAAAGTTGTGTGTGATATACTTCAACTTCTGTGGACTTATAATTAAATTTTCATGTGTTTTCTTGTACATTATCATAACTTTACATGCTTCTTACTTGCGTTAATAGTTTATGGTAATGTGTTAGAAATTCTTTATACTTTTGATGGTATCCCAACTTAATGGGTTTCTATTGTTATTATTGTTGCTCGAGTTACTAGGCAGATAATCAAACGAAATAATGTTTGATATCAGAAAAGAGATTCTTAATAAAGAAATCTAGACACAGATGTTTGTGCGTTATTCCAAATTGACTTTTGGAATTTCTTATAGATATACATATCTATATAATTACATATTTCACATGCTGTAATATACATACCTTCTTTATAATGTATTTAACAGATTTGTATTTCCAAAAATCAGTCAAATATCTGGTCATGATACTATTTAGGGAAATCTTGTCACTTGTTTGACATATTATATACCCCGTCTTATCCGATTCGCGCCGGAGCGGTAACTTCAGTATATCCAGACAAACTGGAGAGTCTGCTACACCATACCCAGTCTTGCCGGAGAAAATTTTCCATTTCCCATAAATAGTATCTTTTTTTAAAGGTGCCTCTTTCATTAGGGCTTTTATTCAGAATTAAGGAAACTTGTATTCCCATAACACATTTTATTCTAGTCCAAATAATAATAAGCAATAATTACTATAAATTCTTGCTTATTTATCGTATCTTGCAATATTCTAATTACCATTCTTATGGTATACAAAACCTATCATACTTTATTTACACAAGTACTTTGCTTATCTCGAAGCTGATACTAGGGCATCTTTTCTTAAGTTCAAGTCTAAATGCTATCATGTGTGCTACCAGTTAATAGCAATCTCCTAACTCTTTTATATAAACTTAGGTATTTTTACAACACCTAATTGGCTTAAAGCAGTGGCTCTGATACCACCTTCTGTTACGGCCCCCTACCCACCCTGGACGGAACCGGGAGTCGTGAACAGCACAGTGGTACCGGTGATTATTTTGAAAACGTTGCAGCGGAAATTTCATCAGAACCGTGAGTTAGGAAAAATATCAGAGTTTAGAAAACACCGGATTTTATTTATTAAATAGATGGGATAAACCCATGTTTTACAAAGGTAGCTTTAATAAAGATAATTACATAAAACAATATTTCTAAATTTTAACTTAATTAATAAAATAAGCCACTTCTTGATGCCTTTCAGTGCCGTATCCATCTTTTACTCCAATCTACTGTAATTACCTGAAACGCGTTTTAAAAAGGTTTTGTCAGCGGGAAATACTGAGTGAATCATTCATTTTTGCATAATGACGCATAGTTAATAATTACAGCATAAGAGCGATTACAATGGCTTCTATCTTATTTTTATCTGGTGCTCTGTCACAATGGTGACAAGTCACAATGGTGACGATGGTCATACCACTATTAGGTCAATGAACCTAACTGGGAGAAAATTAGTAATGTGCACAATACCCCACTAGCCAGTGATTCAAGATATCCACGACTTAGTCCCTGTAATTATAACTTTTGAAAATAATTTGAGGTATTGTAAAATAGTTGATAAAAAGATAATGACTCACATATAATCATGCAGATTCATACGACCGCAATTTAGTCTACAGATAAGCCTTGATATATTGCAGATTTATACAGGCAGAGCTTAGCCTATTGATTTAGCCTTGTAACCTCGTGCACACGAACTAGGTAGGTAACTTAATACAGCATTTACGATAACTCATGAGATTAAAACCCTCACAACGAATGACAAAGTGCAATCACTTAAACATCCATCGGATTCACAACGAAGGACAGAGTTTTCCCCCAATTAGGGTGGTACTCAAACATCATGTCGGAATCACAACTAATGACAAAGGATAGTGCTTAAACATCCATTGGATAGTTTAGATCGATCGGACATTGAATCGTAGCAGCGATCGAGTTAATACCCTGTATCGTAGCAGCACCCCCTCTACTAATTAGTGATTTTGAGATTTGTTTTGACTAGAACTCGACGTACAGATTGAATTTGATCATCGCTCGAACACCAGAAAGCAAGTGCCAGGCCCTTCTATTTATACCCAAAATTTGCACCTCCCGCTAGTCGCGGAAGAGTCCGCGGTACGTGCCGCGTGTCGCATGAGATGTCAAAGTAGGGTAGGCCTGCTTCGTCATCTGGGTAGCCCTGCTGAGTCGACGGAATCGAAAAATTTAATTTTGACAGCGTTTTGTGAAGATAATCGTTGAGTAGGGAATACCCCCCCTGAGTTTTAGGGGCCCTGATCCTGATTCTGATTGTTCTGAAAATTTTAGGGTTTATACATAATCACTTGGGTTTCTTAATTAGGGTTTCCTATTGGATAAAATAATAAAATAACTAGGACTTTTAATGAGGGTTGTTACAAACATCGACCACCTTCTCAGCATACTCCTCTTTGTTACCACGCGTCTCGTGGGTTAACATATCTCTGAAAGACACTCCCTTTTTCAGCCACCCGTCATTGAAACCCATCGAACACAGATGATCAGCAAAGCCCTTTCCGTTGCAAAGGTTTGCATTAAGTAATCTTTAGTGATAACCGTGTCGCGTAATAATTAACTCTCTGAAACAAACGTTGATAATAAATTTTATAATACTAGACACTAATTACGCTAGCCAAATAAATATAAATTTGATATTTATGTGTATACAAATATAGTTATGTGTGTGTATGGTATAAATAATTAAGATGAAGCTATAGCCGAATGCCCTTTTATATATATCCTACCAGAGTTAGGATCATTACTATTCTTACTAAATAAAAAGAACAACTCTAAATCACTTATTTTTTAATGGTCCATATCTTTTTAGTTTTGTCTTTCTTACATTTATAGGTGTATTTTATGTATATAAAAACCATCAGACTATTTTTCATATTTTTCTATAAGTGTAGTAACCTGCCGGGTAACTGTAGCTTTATCAATTCTGTGAAAAGTACAAGTTTTGATGTGAAGTCAAAGACAAAGACAAAGCCAAAGCCAAGTCAAGAAATGTTGAGATTTCCAGAACTTATGCAGTTCTGAAGTTGTTCTGGATTATTATGTGTTCCAGATTATTATGTGTTTGTGTAATCAAGGTTCCGTATTATAGAGGCGTTATCCGAAACTTATGAGAAGTTTTGGATTTGTCTAGATACCCTATATATATGGATGTGTAGGCTAGATTGAGTTGCTTTTTGGTGAGTTCTGAGTGAACATGTTGTTTCAGTGAGTGAGAGAGAGATAGAGAGAGCTTAGAAAGAGAAAGTATGGGTTTAGGTTTATTAGGATCGAAGTTTAACTTGTATGCTTTAGATGAACAAATATGGATGAAAGCACAAAGTATAAATGGAAATGCGGAATTATATGAGCATATAAGAGTCAAAAGTTATATCAAAACTATTTTGCATTAATTATCAAAGGATTACAAATTATAATAATGATTGTACAAACTTCCCATCAACCTGATCACACAACTTTACTATTCGTACAAAAGGAATGATAAATGATGAAATAGATATTTAACACATGAGATCTATTTATACAAGTATGAAAGGTCTGTTTGCAATTAGGTAACGTCATCCTGATAATGACATCTAACATTCCTAACAGAAAAGATACCTCATATGTTAGCAAACATCTGCGGAAATCTATGATCTGATCGATTACATATAACGTATCTTCTAAGTTAACACTGTTACATTGATTAAACCATTATTCTTCAAACCGTTGTCGGCTTATATCAAACTTCTGTTTGGCCATAACAGATGTTTGGTCTTCATGATCAGTGCTTGCCCTCAACAGGGCTTTGGCCATCAAACAGAGGTTTCTTCTTCTTCTTCTTCTTCTTCTTCTTTAATAGATGTTCCATTCCTTCAAACGAAACTTTGATGTATTCAATAAATGTTCTGATTAGTGTTCAAGATTCACTGTCTTTGGGTGTTTTGCTAGTTTGGTCCAAATATTTGAAACGTTGCCATTTTAGTCCAAATAGTTTCAAACGTTATCATTTTAGTCCACTGATTAACTTCATCCATTTTTTCTGTTAACGAGAAGGGCAATTCAGTCATTTTATATGGTCGAATTGCCCTTCTAGTTAACAGAATTACATATAAAATGACCGAATTGCGCTTCTCGTTAACAGAAAAAATGGATGAAGTTAATCCAATGGACTAAAATGGCAACGTTTTAAACCTTTCGACTAATATGACAAAATAATCAAAACCACAGAAACTAAAATGGCATTTAACTCAAATTTAAATTTCTTTTGGGCACGTTTATGTAACTTTAGTTTAAGAAGCTCTCACAAAAATCAATAAGAACATCAATAGGTAAGATCTATACAAAACCTTGATGAACTTAGAATTACAACTTCCCAACATAATTTGTTTTTATATTTGATAAATTTTCTTCTTGATTTCCCAAGAAACCTAAATTGGATTGCGTCTGTTCCAATTCACATGTTCCTATTTTCTTTATTGTATTAAGGATGGCAAAAATACCTGATTCTAACGGGTATACCCGAAACCTGACACAAATGGGACGGGTATAACAACTCTCCTAGAACCCTTAACGTAACCCTAAACATTCCTAAAATATACCTCGGATGCGAGAAACGGACCTAGAATACCTTAATATTTATAACAAACAAGAAAAACAAAATCTGGGAGCCGCTTGCGGGGCGCGACCCCCTTAGCTACCTTTCTCGCGGGCCGCGACTGGCCTGGATTGTCGGACAAGGCATTGCGCCACGTGTCCTAACATGTGTCGAGGTTAGTGAGATGACCGGACAAGGCTAGAGCCTAACCTACCTGTCTCGCAGGCCGTGTAAGGGACGGAGGTGTGCTTCGCGGGCCGCGAGCCGCCTTTGAATCAACCTATAAATAGAGGCGACCGGCTTCATTTGTTCGACGTTCAAAATTCAAATTCTCTCTCAACTTTCTATAGCAATTATAATACTTGGGTATTATACCCCTATAAAGCAAAGCTCTGCCTCGTTGTAAGTATTATAACCCTGCTTGTTATCCTACACGATCGATCTAGGGCTCCGTAACGCAAGTCAAGGCTCTGTCTCGTGTTACACCCGATTGATCTAGGACTCCGTAATGCAAGTCAAGGCTCTGCCTGACTCAGTCATTGGAGTTCTGTCTCGAGTTGTACGGTCAATGTGAATTAGGTTATTTTACTAACACGTGTGCATTGTTTAATTTTAATAGATAGTAACCAGGAGAATCACCAGGAAGCTATAGTAGTAAGACCTAAGTCAACAATGTGAGTACATTCTTCTTTTATAAACACTTTTTGTGAGTCAAATTGTTTTACCAAAACCTCAAATGTTTTCAAAGACAATTATAGTGATTAAGTCTTTGTAATTCTACAATTGTTGCCAGTATTATGGGGTTTGTATACAGTACTTAGTAACCTTCACAATTGGGCACGGGTATCCAATGTGTGATATGACCATAGTCATGGATCCGTCGAGTGACATGTACTGAACGAGTAATTGTGTAGATATAAAGATTGTAATCGCCCTTAATACTGTAATGTGTAACAACTGATGCTTTACAAAATGGAATGTACTTGCCAGTATTTCTTGCTAATAAAATGTTTTCAAAACGCGTTTCAGGTAACTTAATGTGAAGCCAATAGAAGCCAGCTGGAGAGCACTGAAGGCTTAAAGTTGTGGCTATAAAAGTTACCAAAAACGGAGTTTATATTTTCAATAATTAGGGTTTATCCCTATAAATGTATTGTCAAACGAAACTCGGGTTTTATCCCTGTTATCATTATAAAAGTGTGGTGTTTAACTCTGATAAAAATATTTCCTAACTACGGTCCTGATGTATTCCGCTGCCAAATTAATAAACACTGATACCACCCGCTCTGCGCGCTCTCGCGACACCCGCCTCCCGGGGCAAGGGGTCGGGGGCTACGACAAGAGGTGGTATCAGAGCTACAGCCACTAGTTTAAGCCAAAGAAGTGTTCTGCTGACACTTAAATTCTGTGTTAGGAAATAACTAATGCGATTACGTGTAAGTATTGTTTTGTATTATTTAACTATTTGTTAGATTACAGTATGAGTGAGCAAGGTACGTCGGACGCTTATCGTCAATTAGCTAGTCCACCAAAAGATGAAGGAACCTCATCTCAGCCAAACCCCTCAGGATACTCAGCCGATACTGAGGAAGGGATATTTATTTTTAAGGCACAGTCTGAGGAACCTTTTACTTCTAAAAAAAGAGGTTTGTTTAATAGAGGAGCACATGAGAGAAGAAAGAGAATGAAGAAGTTACAACAACAAAGAGCGATAGTCAGATCTAATAGGGAAGCGAATGAACAAACTCAGGAAACAGTCAATAGGCCACCGTGGGAAGAGGAATTAGATAGACAGTTGGCAGATTTCCATATGCTAGCCACTACAGCAGTAGACTCTACCCTAAACCAAATAGCTGAACCGCCACTCTTATCTTTATTCCCAGACCAACAAATGCTAGAACCAAACAAAGAAAACCAATTCCCGATACCTGCATTTAACCCCGACAAGTTACCTAGAATCCCAACCCCAATCCCTTTAGAACGTGATCCGTGGTGGGATGGCGATAGAACATTTTTTTGAAATGAATAACGCAAACCCTTACGGGGAACCCCTACCTCATTACCCTGACCCTGTAAACCCGCCAATGAGTCGAGAATGTGTGCAGGAACTCCGTCAGTATGGAGAAAGTTTAGTGAATGAAGGGAATAGAATTCGACAGATAGGAGAGAAACTAGTTTGGAAATATGATGAGAATGAAATGAAGTACTGGATGAACGACACTTAGAAAATACCTAGATATATGTGTAATTTTGTATTTTTGATAAAAAAAAACTAGAATAGATAGACTAAAATAGATATCAATGCATAACTACTAGTATATTTTATTTTCAGCTGTAGTATGTAACCGATGCATATATATATATATATATATTGAAAGAGTAAACGTCGCAATGATCGACGTTTTTGATTAATTTGTTTGTGTGATTGTGTATAAATATTTGTACTAACTTTATTTTGTGATAACTAATACTTGATAAATGTTCACAATTCAGATGGACAATGAAGTAAATCAGGAAAACCAGAATAATGAAAATAACGGAAACCAAATAGATAACAGTGCCATTCAACATATAGTAGCACACGGAATTATTGATGCTAGGTCTTATATTATCAAGACTGTTAAAGAAGCAAAAAATAATAAATCGGAAAACGGAAGTAAACGCCAACACACTGAACCAAGTTACAGTGTGAATGATAATAACGGACCAATAATCCAAGCTCCAATTCCTAAAAGAAGGAGAACCGCCTCTTACGGTTGTTCTTATAAAGAATTCTTCGCCTGCAAACCAATAGAATTCTCAGGCAATGAAGGAGCCATTACAGCCTTACATTGGATAGAAAAGACAGAAGCTGTCACACCCCCAAAAATCCACATGCGGAGTATCGCCGCTTGGAGGCGTGACTGACCAGGATCAAGCCACCAATCATATTGAACATAACAAGTAATAAGTAAAATTCAACCACACAATATGAAAGGTGTTTCAAATAAAAAACGTAGTTAAGTGTTTAGCGGAAGCATAATTGTAAAACCCAATGTAAGTATTAAGTACGGAATAAAGTAATGTTTTTAGCATGGCACACACTGCCATGTCCCACAACGACCACGACTCCCTGTGCAAGCTCCATGAGTACCTAACGACCTGCAAGGCATGTAACAACGAGTCAACAACAAAGTTGAGCGAGTTCACAGTTGGTTGTTTAGTTATATCATTTGTTTCATAAATCATATGTTCGTTTTGTAAACCATGTATCGTATTAATTCGTATCGCGGTCTCCCAGACATGTTTGCGAAGATTAGTGGGGGCTTCCCATGTGTTACTAGACCGTGCGTATCGACTACTATAAAAATGTAAGTGGTGCCCTAAGTCAATGTCTATCAGCATTGACCCTTTGCCCATAGTCCAATAGTACACGCCCGTTCGAATGACACGGTGTGGGGTTTGTTAAACCTAATAGCGCTATTAACTAATGACCCGCTCGCCATAGGCCTCAGCGATTAAATCGATATAAATGAGGGACTTCATGATAGAGGTTTGGTCCAGTGTGTAATCTTGGCATCCTACCCACGGAGGATGGTTGTAGTTACTGTTTAAATCATTAACCCATTCCCAACCCTTGGGAATCCCATGCCTTGGAAAGAGTGTGAACTCACCTTGGTTTGCTTGGTATGCTAAACTATGTGCTCATAAGAAATCAGTCAAGTCCTATAGTGTGCACGTATACTCAATCAGTACATGTTTGTAAGGTTTCACATACACTTTATGTCACAAAGTGTGTTTGATAGTTAACATCATGTAACACACAAGCAGTTAATCGATTCATAGTTTCACATAAAGGTCTTTCACAGTTTATTCTAACATGGTTATTCTTTAACCTACTTAACATGGTTAACCAACTCAACTAAATTGATATACATAACAGGGATAATAAACTAATAGTGTTAGTTAACTAACAGAGTTAATCAAACAAATAGAGTTAACAACTTAACAGGGGTTTACATGCTTAACAGAGTTACATATTTAACTTAACAGAGTTAACATCTAACATAACTAATGTGACGAAATTTCATATGGGGCGAAAACACCATTCGGCGAAATCACTCAGGCGACGAAATCCCAAGTGATTTCGTCGGACTTGGGGTTTGACGAAAACACTAAGTGTTTTCGTCTGGTCAGTGTGATTTCATCTGGTCCATCCTCATTAACAGTAGTTACGTGTTCCCAAAACCCTAAATGCATTCTAACAGTTACATGATAAAATCATCAACGAAACCATTCAATCAGATCATCAATATGCACAACAAGGTAACACATAATCACACAACACTCAATTAACATGATCATCAAGCATTAGACTGACATGATCAATGACCTAATAACCTCAGATCTATTCTAAGAAATTCATGTTAGAAACATCAGGCTCCATCTATCAACCAACCCATCAGCAACGATCTAATCTTGTCATACATAACCGAAATTGCTAATCTAGCAACCTATAATTTTCAACCTAACATCCAAACATGGATTTACATATCACTTAATATTCACAAACAATGATTTCATTTATACATTTAACAGTGATATCGATCAACGAATCATGTACGGGCTAAACACTGTCCGTGATAGGCAAAACAATAGCTTGATCGTCCTAGGGAGCTTCAAAGACACAAGGTTACCGTCGCAAGATGAGAGGTGACTAGGGTTTTCGGATTAAACTTTCACGCTCGAAATCAAAACATATAAAAGATCGACACTGGGCCAAGGCCCAGTTCTGTTTTCGCCGGCCCACCTCCTGACGAAAACACTTTAGTGTTTTCGTCCATAAGTGATTTCGTGAGGAGGGTTTTCGGCTAGGGGGGGGAGGTGATTTTGTGAGGTAAGGTATTCAGCCAAGGTTCCATGTTTTAATTATACTAATCATAATATTAATACAAGATATGTATACACATACACACATAATATACACACCCCGAATCTACAAACAAAGCGTATATTGCATATCAAAAATTATAACAACACACTATGCAAATAAGTATTAAGTCGGGTAAAGACCTTGAAAACTCGGGTTGTCACATTATCCCCGACTTGAAAGAAATTTCGTCCCGAAATTTAACACGTGTGGTTACTGAGGAAGCTAGTTGTGTTGCGTTGTTTTCTGGGGTGTCACATCATCCCCCCGTTGGTTTGGAATTTCTTCCCGAAATTCCGCAGTAGCTTCCGCCTCAGTAGTGGTTGCACTGTTCCCGAACAAATGGGGATACTTGAGCTTCATTTGGTCTTCTCGTTCCCAGGTAAACTCTGGGCCACGACGGGAGTTCCAACGAACTCGAACAAGAGGTATTCTGGTGTGCTTGAGGACCTTAACGTCTCGGTCCGTGATTTCAACTGGTTCCTCGACGAATCGCAACTGATCGTCGATAGTGAGCTCCTTCAAAGGAACTATGAGGGTCTCATCTTGCAGACATTTCTTCAGATTTGACACGTGGAATACATTGTGAACTCCACCGAGTTCTGCTGGTAGGTTTAGTTTGTAGGCCACCTTGGCTATTTTCTCAATGATTTCGAACGGTCCGACATATCGCGGATTGAGCTTGCCTCGTTTGCCAAAACGAACTACACCTTTCCAAGGTGAGACTTTGAGTAGCACCCGATCCCCAACCTGGAACTCGAGTGGTTTCCTGTGCTTATCAGCGTAGCTTTTCTGACGGTCACGAACTGCCGCCATTCGTTGTCGTATCTGAGCAATTCTTTCCGTTGCATCTACTACAAGTTCTGGACCCGTGATCTGACTATCACCCACCTCTGCCCAACAAAGAGGTGATCGGCATTTACGCCCGTACAATGCCTCAAATGGAGCGGCTTGAATGCTGGTGTGGTAACTGTTATACGAAAACTCCACCAACGGGAGATGTTTTTCCCAGCCGTTGCCGAAATCGATTACACATGCCCGCAACATGTCTTCTAGGGTTTGGATGGTGCGTTCAGACTGCCCATCCGTTTGCGGGTGGTAAGCTGTGCTCATGTCTAATCGTGAGCCAAAGGACTTGTGCATTGCTTGCCACAGTTCAGAAGTAAAACGTGCATCACGATCGGAAATAATAGAGGTTGGCACCCCGTGCCTCGAGACAACTTCCTTAAGGTAGACGTCTGCTAGAGTGGATAACTTATCCGTTTCCTTAATAGCCAAAAAGTGTGCAGATTTTGTGAGTCGATCCACGATCACCCAAATAGTATCATTCCCACGTTGAGATCTAGGCAGGCCAGTAACAAAATCCATGGAAATTTGCTCCCATTTCCATTGTGGAATCTCTGGTTGTTGGAGTAGGCCTGATGGTTTCTGGTATTCGATCTTGACTCTCGCACAAGTCAAACATTTGCTAACGTAAGTTGCTATGTGAGCTTTCATGCTAGGCCACCAATACTGAGTACGTAGTTCTGAGATCATGGTACATCTCATCTGAACCAGGATGTACTGAGTAGCGAGACTTATGTGCTTCATCCATTACAAGTTCTCGTAAATTGCCATAGAGTGGGACCCAGATGCGTCCTGTTACATAGTAGGCGCCGTCTGCCTTTTGTTCTAACCGTTTCCTTGAGCCACGTAGGGCTTCAGCCCTGACGTTTTCTGGTTTCAATGCTTCTACCTGAGCATCTCGTATATGTGAAGGAAGACTAGATTGGATGGTGAGTTGTAGTGCTCGTACACGCCTAGGTGTGGTATCTTTTCGACTGAGGGCGTCAGCCACAACATTTGCCTTGCCCGGATGGTACTTGATGGCACATTCGTAATCATTCAGTAGCTCGACCCATCGACGTTGTCGCATTTTCAACTCCTTTTGCTTGAAGATATGCTCGAGACTCCTGTGATCGGTGTAGATAGTGCACTTGGTACCATACAGGTAATGTCTCCATATCTTAAGTGCGAAAATAACAGCTCCCAGCTCCAGATCGTGTGTAGTGTAGTTCCTTTCGTGAACTTTAAGTAGACGTGACGCAAATGCAATGACTTTATCCCGTTGCATCAACACGCAGCCAAGACCCTGAATTGACGTGTCGCAATAAACCACAAAATCGTCTGTGCCTTCAGGCAATGAGAGAATAGCCGCGCTACAAAGCCTATCCTTTAGGTGCTGAAATGCAGATTCTTGTGGCTCACCCCAACGGTTAGTGACTCCTTTCTGAGTTAGTAAAGTGAGAGGTTGCGCAATCTTGGAAAAATCCTTGATGAACCTCCTGTAGTAACCTGCCAAACCCAAGAATTGGCGAATTTCTGTTGGTGTGCGAGGTGCAGGCCAGTTCTTAATCGAGTCTACCTTAGATGGATCAACATGAATCCCATCCTTGTTTACCACGTGGCCTAGAAAGTGGACTTCACGAAGCTAGAAGTCGCATTTTGAAAACTTGGCGTACAACTGTTATGCTCAAAGGAGTTCCAAAATGAGTCGTAAATGCTGCTCGTGTTCCTCCCGACTCTTAGAGTAGATCAGAATGTCGTTGATGAATACAATCACAAACTTATCCAAGTAAGGCTTACACACTCTATTCATAAGATCCATGAAGACTGCAGGCGCGTTTGTTAACCCGAATGGCATGACTAGAAACTCGTAATGGCCGTAGCGTGTTCTGAATGCTGTTTTGGAGACGTCCTCGTCCCGGACTCTCAGTTGATGGCAGCCTGACCTCAGATCAATCTTTGAATAGTAGCTCGACCCTTGCAGCTGGTCGAACAAGTCGTCAATACGTGGAAGAGGATAGCGATTCTTTATGGTCACCATGTTTAGTTCGCGGTAATCTATGCACATACGGAAGGTACCGTCTTTCTTCTTCACAAACAACACGGGAGCTCCCCAGGGTGAAGAGCTAGGACGAATGAAACCCTTATCCAAGAGTTCTTGCAATTGCTTGGACAGTTCTTCCAGTTTGGTTGGAGCTAAGCGATAAGGTGCTCGAGCTATGGGTGCTGCTCCAGGAGCTAGCTCGATCTGAAATTCGACCTGGCGATGAGGCGGTAGCCCAGGTAAATCTTCTGGAAACACTTGAGGAAAGTCGCGTATTACTGGAATATCCTCTATTCTCTTCTCTCTCGTTGATGTGTAAGTAACAAGTGCTAAGATAGCGGTGTGGCCCTTTCGCAAACACTTCTAGGCCTTAAGGAAGGAGATGATGCCCACTACAGCACCACTCTTGTCGCCTTGAATTTCGAGAGGTTCTTTGCCAGAACGGGGAATACGAACCATCTTCTCTTTGCATAGGATCTCTGCTTGCTGTTGGGATAACCAATCCATCCCAATGACGATGTCGAAACTACCCAGAACCATAGGAATGAGATCGATATAGAAAGTCTGACCAGCGAGGATAAGATTACAACCCTGAACAATGTGTGTGGCCTCTAGACTTTTACCATTTGCTAATTCTACGACATGCTTGGTGTTCAAAAGTGTTGGTGTGCGCTTGAGCATTTGACTAACTTTTAGAGACACATAACTGGTATCAGCACCCGAATCAAATAAAACAGTAACATAAAAGTCGTCGAGAAGGAACTTACCCATCACTACGTTAGGATCATTCCTTGCGTCACCCTGACCCAGCACGAACGCTCGACCCCTGGCACTATTGTTTCCATCATTGTTTCCCCCGTTGTTGTTCCCATTGCCCTGATTATTGTTGTTGTTGTTTGGATTTTGAATTAACTGGGGGCAGTCCCACTTGAAGTGGCCTTCAGCACCACACTGAAAGCATCCCCTGTTACCTCGCTGTCGCTGCTGGTTCTGTGGAGCTGGTGAATGTTGTTGTTGGTTCTGATTCGCAGGTCGTGAGCTCCTACAATCCTTAGCTTCATGACCCATCTTGAGATATCTCTGACAACGACCCTTGTTGCACTCACCATTGTGGTGCCTGTTGCATGTGTTGCACTTCGGAAGGTTTCCTCGATATCCACCCTGCCTTTGACTACCTAAAGATTGTTGACCAGGGCTTTGATAGTCATCAATCTTTCGCTGCTATGCCTGGGACTGAACTAAAGTTGAACCCTTACTGGAGGTTCCATCTCATTTTCGCTTGTTATCACTGGGAGTAGCAGAAGTAGTACTAGTAGTAGCACCAATACGCTTAGGCAGCTTGTTCTGTTCCACTGCTTGGTCTGTGAGCCGATGAGCAAGACGAGTAATATCCTGGATGGTAGCAAGGTTGGCCAATGTCACATGACTTTGAATTTCTGGTACTAAGCCTCTGAGGTACAGCTCAATACGCTTGATGGGAGGATCCACCATAGTTGGACACAACACTGCCAGTTCGTTAGATCGTTTCGTGTACGCTTCTATCTCTGACCCCATCATCTTTAGGTTAAAGAACTCCACTTCCAGCTTGTGGATGTCATCACGACTACAGTATTCACGTTTGATCAGTTCCTTAAAATCATTCCATGGGGTGGCATTAGCAGCCGCCAGCCCCAGCATCTGAACTTGCGCGTTCCACCAAGTTAGCGCAGTGCCTTCGAGAGTACCAGTGGCGTACTTCACCCTACGAGCCTCAGGGCATTCACACATCTCGAAGACAGACTCGAGCTTTTCAAACCAATGGAGGAGTCCAACGGCTCCTTCAGTGCCACTGAAAGTACTAGGACGACAGTCCATGAACGTCTTGAATGTGCATACAGGTGGCTGGGCGTTCTGACCTGTTGTGTATATAAAAACAGGACAAGGTTAAACACAAGAGTTGGTTTAGGAGTGTAGGATCTAAAGATCCTAGAGTGAGTTGCGACTGCAGGATATACCTCCTGCTTGGGCGGCTGCAAGTGTCGCAGCAACTTGTTGGTTAATCAGAGTCGTCAACTGGGCTTGAGTCATGTTAACGCGTCCAGCCATGATCTTCATATCAAAGGAAACATGAATGAGAGGGGTTCGCAAAAGTGCGATGACAGAAGAGAGTAAGCACACACGTGTTTTCAAACAATAGTTGTTACGTTTATCTAAGCATACCATGAGCAAAGTTCTATGTAATCTAGCAAGTAGGCAATGTAAACATAAATCATATCACCTAGAATGTCGAGTCTTGCACGTGGAGCGAAGCGTCGTTGTGGATCGTTGAGCACTGTTCAGGTTATAGTCTGGTTTTAATAAAAAACTTTTTCCCTTATTAAAACCAAGTTCACTATAACCAATGGCTCTGATACCAATCTGTCACACCCCCAAAAATCCACATGCGGAGTATCGCCACTTGGAGGCGTGACTGACCAGAATCAAGCCACCAATCATATTGAACATAACAAGTAATAAGTAAAATTCAACCACACAATATGAAAGGTGTTTCAAATAAAAAACGTAGTTAAGTGTTTAGCGGAAGCAAAATTGTAAAACCCAATGTAAGTATTAAGTACGAAATAAAGTAATGTTTTTAGCATGGCACACACTGCCATGTCCCACAACGACCGCGCCTCCCTATGCAAGCTCCATGAGTACCTAACGACCTGCAAGGCATGTAACAACGAGTCAACAACAAAGTTGAGCGAGTTCATAGTTGGTTCTTTAGTTATAGCATTCGTTTCATAAATCATATGTTCGTTTTGTAAACCATGTATCGTATTAATTCGTATCGCGGTCTCCCAGACATGTTTGCGAAGATTAGTGGGGGCTTCCCATGTGTTACTAGACCGTGCGTATCGACTACTACGAAAATGTAAGTGGTGCCCTAAGTCAATGTCTATCAGCATTGACCCTTTGCCCATAGTCCATTAGTACACGCCCGTTCGAACGACACGGTGTGAGGTTTGTTAAACCTAATAGCGCTATTAACTAATGACCCGCTCGCCATAGGCCTCGGCGATTAAGTCGATATAAATGAGGGACTTCATGATAGAGGTTTGGTCCAGTGTGTAATCTTGGCATCCTACCCACGGAGGATGGTTGTAGTTACCGTTTAAATCATTAACCCATTCCCAACCCTTGGGAATCCCATGCCTTGGAAAGAGTGTGAACTCACCTTGGTTTGCTCGGTATGCTAAACTATGTGCTCACAAGAAATCAGTCAAGTCCTATAGTGTGCACGTATACTCAATCAGTACATGTTTGTAAGGTTTCACATACACTTTATGTCACAAAGTGTGTTTGACAGTTAACATCATGTAACACACAAGCAGTTAATTGATTCATGCAATTCAAGTTTCACATAACAGTCTTTCACAGTTTATTCTAACATGGTTATTCTTTAACCTACTTAACATGGTTAACCAACTCAACTAAATTGATATACATAACAAGGATAATAAACTAATAGTGTTAGTTAACTAACAGAGTTAATCAAACAAATAGAGTTAACAACTTAACAACTTAACAGGGGTTTACATGCTTAACAGAGTTACATATTTAACTTAACAGAGTTAACATCTAACAAAACTAATGTGACGAAATTGCATATGGGGCGAAAACACCATTCGGCGAAATCACTCAGGCGACGAAATCCCAAGTGATTTCGTAGGACTTGGGGTTTAACGAAAATAATAAGTGTTTTCGTCTGGTCAGTGTGATTTCGTCTGGTCCATCCTCATTAACAGTAGTTACGTGTTCCCAAAACCCTAAATGCATTCTAACAGTTACATGATAAAATCATCAACGAAACCATTCAATCAGATCATCAATATGCACAACAAGGTAACACATAATCACACAACACTCAATTAACATGATCATCAATCATTAGACTGACATGATCAATGACCTAATAACCTCAGATCTATTCTAAGAAATTCATGTTAGAAACATCAGGCTCCATCTATCAACCAACCCATCAGCAACGATCTAATCTTGTCATACATAACCGAAATTGCTAATCTAGCAACCTATAATTTTCAACCTAACATCCAAACATGGATTTACATATCACTTAATATTCACAAACAATGATTTCATTTATACAGTTAACAGTGATATCGATCAAGGAATCATGTACGGGCTAAACACTGACCGTGATAGGCAAAACAATAGCTTGATCGTCCTAGGGAGCTTCAAAGACACAAGGTTGCCGTCGCAAGATGAGAGGTGACTAGGGTTTTCGGATTAAACTTTCACGCTCGAAATCAAAACATATAAAAGATCGACAATGGGCCAAGGCCCAGTTCTGTTTTCGCCGGCCCACCTCCTGACGAAAACACTTTAGTGTTTTCGTCCAGAAGTGATTTCGTGAGGAGGGTGAGGAGGGTTTTCGGCTAAGGGGGGGGGGGAGGTGATTTCGTGAGGTAAGGTATTCAGCCAAGGTTCCATGTTTTAGTTATAGTAATCATAATATTAATACAAGATATGTATACACATACACACATAATATAAACACCCCGAATCTACAAACAACGCGTATATTGCATATCAAAAATTATAACAACACACTATGCAAATAAGTATTAAGTCGGGTAAAGACCTTGAAAACTTGGGTTGTCACAGAAGCAGTCATAAAAAATAAGTAAATGTGCAGATGAAGATAAGGTTATGTTTGCTTCTAATCTTTTAAAAAATGCAGCATTAGAATGGTGGAATACTATTCTCTAGTCTAGGGGAAGTGACATAGTTTATAATATGGAATGGATCAACTTTAATGAAATGGTTGAAAGAAAATTATGTCCTCCTAATGAAAAGGAACAAATCGCCAATAAGTTCCTAAATCTTAAAATGACTGGAATAGACTGCAAAGGTTACACTACCATATTCTTTAAATATGCTAGAATAGTGCCAACCTTAGCCTCACCTGAACCAGTGTTAATCTCCCGTTATATTTGGGGATTAATTAGTGAGATTAGACACGTAGTCAAGGCAGCTAGGCCGCAACCATAGAAGAAGGAGTAGAACTAGCCAACACCCTAACTGATGAATTGGTACGCACACAAGAGAAGAATCAGAGAAAGAACCTAGCCCAAAAGCTTACCCAGGAATTTCATTTTGGTAATTCCTACCGTGGAAAAGGAACAGGTTTTTCTGCACCCTACTGTAAGTTTTTTTTAAAAAGAAGCACTCAGGAAAGTGTGTTGTGTCCTGCAACTTTTGCAAGTATCCAGGACATAAGGAAGAAAATTCTAGGAGAAAGGCTAGTGCTAGAATATGCTACAATTATGGAGAGGCTGGTCACATCAAACCAAACTGTCCGAAACTAGCTCTAGCAGCAACCAACAAGACTAAGACAACTGAAGCACCTAAGAAAAATGCCAGAGCATTTGTTCTGACAGTTGAGGAAGCCAAGATGATTCCAGATGTGATTGCCGGTACGTTCTTAGTTAACAATATATTTGCCAAAATATTATTTGACTCTAGTGCAAACCAAAGTTTTATCAATACTTCTTTCTACAAACTTCTTGACCAACCTTTAACCAAACTTCAACAAGATTGTCTGGTGGAGACGAAAAATGGAGAATCCATTAAGATAAGTGAAATCTTGAAGGGAGCAAGAATAGAAATTTCGAATCATAACTTTTTGGCAAACCTTTACCCAATGAATCTAGCTGGATTCGAAGTTGTATTAGGAATAGATTGGTTGGTAGCCAATCGTGCCAGTATTTTATGTGATCAAAAGTCAGTGCAAGTAAGTACACCGAGTGGTGAAAAGATCACAATCAAAGGAAATAAGCCAACCAGATCGACAAAATTCATCTCTGTGATGAAAGCTACAAGTTATGAAAGGAAGGGAGGAATAGTATATATGATTTATGTAATCATCAATACTAAAGGAAAAGAATTAAAAGATATCCCTATTATATCTAAATTCTCAAACATCTTTCAAGAAGAGTTTCCTGGATTACCGCCTGATAGAGAGGTTGAATTTAGGATTCACCTCATACCAGGAACGGCACCGATTGCTAAAGCACCATATCGACTAGCACCAATGGAGATGTAGGAACTGAAGAAACCATTGGATGAACTTCTTGAAAAAGGCTTTATACAACCAAGTTCATCACCGTGGGGAGCACCGGTGTTGTTTGTTAAGAAGAAAGACGGATCAATGCGTATGTGCATTGATTACCGAGAATTGAACAAGGTTACGATTAAGAATCGGTACCCACTACCGAGAATCGATGATCTGTTCGATCAACTTCAAGGAGCTCGATTCTTTTCTAAGATCGATTTACGCTCAGGATATCATCAACTAAAAGTACAAGAAGAGGACATTCCTAAAACTGCTTTCAGAACAAGATACGACATTATGAATTTACCGTCATGCCATTTGGTTTAACCAATTCCCCAGCCGCATTTATGGACATGATGAACAGGATATGTAAACCATACCTGGATAAATTCATAATTGTTTTTATAGATGATATTCTAATTTACTCTAAGAATAAAGAGGAACATGCAGCGCAACTGCGTACACTTTTGACATTATTGAGAAAAGAGAAGCTTTATGCTAAATTCTCAAATTGTGAATTTTGGTTACAAGAAGTGCAATTCCTTGGACATTTGGTTAATCATGAAGGAATTCATGTGGATCCCACAAAGATCGAGGCAATTACCCAATGGAAAGTCCCTGAGTCACCAACAGAAATAAGAAGTTTTCTTGGATTGGCAGGATATCATAGACGGTTTATCCGAGATTCTCTAGAATAGTCATTCCATTAACCAAACTGACCTGCAAATCAGATAAGTTTGAATGGGGACCAAAACAGGAAGAAGCCTTTAAGATTCTTAAGCAAAGGTTAACCAACGCACCTATACTCGCATTACCAGAAGGAACTGAAGACTCTATAGTCTATTGTGATATGTCTAAGTTAGGATATGGATGTGTGTTGATGCAACGTCAAAAGGTTATAGCTTATGCCTCTAGACAACTTAAGAAACATGAAGAGAATTACACAACCCATGATCTAGAATTAGGAGCCATAGTTTTTGCCCTTAAGATTTGGAGACACTATTTATATGGAAATAAATTTGTTGTCTTCACAGATCATAAGAGTTTAAGATACATTTTTGGGCAAAAAGAATTAAATATGAGACAGAGACGCTGGATGGAAGTTCTTAGTGATTATGATTGTGATATCCAGTATCATGCAGGAAAAGCAAATGTAGTAGCTGATGCTTTAAGTCGAAAGTATCATGAAAAGCCGAAACGAGTACGTTCTCTCAGATTAAATCTACAAGTAGATTTAAATGAGCAAATTAGAGAGGTACAGGAAATAGCATTCAAGGACGATGCTGAAGGTTGAAAAGGAATGATTAAAGAATTAGAACAAGGGACATATGGAATTTGGAAGTTCCATAAGAAAAGGATGTGGATACCTAAACAAGAAAACCTACGCCACAGAATTCTAGAAGAAGCTCATAAGTCTAAATATACGATACATCCCGGAAGTAATAAGATGTATCAAGATCTAAGAAAGAATTTCTGGTGGATAGGAATGAAAGAGGATATAGCAAACTACGTTGCTAAATGTCTAACCTGTTCACAAGTTAAAGCTGAGCATCAGAAACCCTCAGGATTATTGCAACAATTAGAAATGCCAATATGGAAATGAGAATTGATAACAATGGACTTTGTTACCAAATTACCTAAGACAAGAAAAGGAAATGATACAATCTGGGTGATTGTAGACAGATTGACAAAATCTGCTCATTTCTTACCAATGAAGGAAACTTTCAGTATGGAACATTTAGCCAAGCTATATGTAAATGAAATAGTTTCATTACATGGAATTTTTTTATCTATCGTATCCGATAGAGATAGCCGTTTTACTTCTCATTTTTGGACAAGTTTCCAAAAAGCGATGGGAACCAGGTTAAATCTAAGCACAGCTTATCATCCTTAAACGGACGGACAAAGTGAAAGGACAATACAAACCATTGAAGATATGCTTAGAGCCTATGTAATTGATTTCGGAGGAAATTGGGACGACCATTTACCATTAATAGAATTTTCCTACAATAACAGCTATCATACTAGCATTAATAAAGCACCATTTGAAGCACTTTGTGGACGAAAGTGCCGAACTCCGCTCTGTTGGGCAGAAATTGGAGAAAAACAATTATTTGGACCAGAGATAGTGCAAGAAACAACTAGATAAGATAATTCAAGTCAAGGAAAGACTAAAAGCAGCACGAGATTGTCAAAAGAGTTATACAGATAACAGACAAAAACCTTTGTAATTTCAAGTAGGAGTTAAGGTATTATTAAAAGTTTCTCCATGGAAGGGAATAGTCAAATTCGTTAAAAGAAGAAAGCTAAGCCCCAGGTATGTTAGACCATTTGAGATTATTAGAAGGATGGGACCTGTAGCTTATCAGCAACAACTGCCGGAGGAAATGGCAGGAATACATGATGTGTTTCATGTATGTAATCTCAGGAAATGCTTAGCAGACGAATCACTAGTGATGCCTCTTCAAGACATAGAGGTAAATGAGAAACTTAAGTTTATCGAGAAACCCATTCAAATTGAAGATAGAAGGTAACACCTAGTAAAAACGTGTCCAATTATGTGAAGACACGTGTCCAATTATGTGAAGACGCGTGTGCTAAACCCTAAACATGTAAAAGTTTGAGGTAGAAGGACTAAAGTTGTCAAACGGTGAAAAGATGTATGTAGAGGGACTAAAAGTGTCAACAAGCTAAACTTATGCCTCTGAATGACCTTACACAATGTTCGTATTCTTAAACAAGTAAATTATCAAACGTAAGAAGCCGTTTGTGAAAGAAATTGAAAGTTTACAAGATAAAGGGGTTAATCGTGTCAACATGTTAATTCTTACCTCTAAGTGACCTTTTAACGAACCTGGGGCTTCATAATGTTTGATTATACTCTCAAGAATACCTAATAATGAATTCATAAGGTTTCGGTACCGTTATGTAATTAAATCTGCAAATTCCAAGAAGAGGGGTTAAAAGTGTCAATTTGATAATTCTACTCCCGTAGAGACATTTTTAACAAACTCAAAGCTTAATGATACTTGACTATACTTCCAAGGATATTTAAAACCTGACTTGAAGGGCCCCTAGTGCTGGAAAGGTGAGAAATGGAAGTAATATAAGTGCAGGGACTGAACTTGTAAACAAACAAACAAGTTTGGATTTTTGGGTCCCCCGCGTGGCGCACCAGAATTTCCCTTACCTGGCACGTGGTGTGACAGAGGCTGTTTTACAGCCAAAACTGGCAGCTGCCAGCATGCAGCCTTGCTCCCCACACAAACCATTTCTGCAGCCTGAATTCGATACCAGCAACCTGTTAACGGTTTTTAAAAACCTCTTGAACACTTGGGGACATCCTAAAGCATCCTTGAACACTTGGAATGATCCTAATCAAGCTCCTTCAACTATAAATAGAGGCTTGATGCCGCCTCATTCCTTGCTCACTCAAAAACTTCTACCTTCTCACTTGTTTAAGCTTTCTTGAGCATTTCTTGAGATTCTTGATACAAAATGAAGCTCCCTCTAGTTTAAAGATTCATGCTAGGACCCTTTGTAAGTGTCCTTAGCCTCCTTAGTTCAGTTTTTATTTATTTAGGACCGAAAGTCAAAGTTGCCGCAAAACGGATTTGACCTTCGGTTTAGACCTAAATGGTCCAGCCGTTGTTCGAGGCGAATATGGCTACGTGATCATAATTAGGTAGGTGTTAATCCGTCAAAAGGGCACCTCCTAATTATCACGTTTACTTAGTTAATTGTCAGGTCAAAGTAATTAAATAAAAAGTCAAACTAGTCAGATTTTTAAATAAAAACATAATCTGATAATGTAGAGGATATAATCATGTTTTGTCACTTAAATAACTTGGTAATTATTATTAGAATATGTTTAAACATGTTCAACCCGACAATTCTGAGTTTAGGCTTGGTTCGCAACCGAAAGTCGCAAAAGCTTGACTTTTGATTTGACTTTCAGTTCTGACCCGATTAAGCATAATTCTTCTATGTTTTAAGCTTCCATTGTGACCATATAATATTGTAGTATAACTCTCTGAGATTATATTACATGGTTATTTGTAAATTCTGAATTCTATGCATGTTTTCGTTATTATGCTTAATATTCACCAATATGCCCTTATGGTCTAAAAATAAGATTTTTGAATATATGAACATACAAATGAGTTAGGTACTGATTTATAAACATGTCTAAATTATTTTGACACTACATTCTAGTATCAAATTGATGTTATGCAAATTATCGTAAATTTAGCTTTTATAAAGACTAAATTACCCTCGTATGCATAAATTATGTTTAAACATAATTTTGACACAAAACTCTTAACCTAGTGTTATGATATCATTTTTAGGAATTTTTGGAATGATGGGTCAGATTAGATACTGACCTTAACATTGAGTTCTCGTATAAATTCTATAATTGACGATAATGCCCTTTTTACAAATAAAATGTGTTCTATATATGATAAACAAGCAAGACCTTTTTCTACTGATCTAATATGATAAATAAATTATTTTGACCATCCAAGGCTGGTCAAAATCTCAGAATCACATAAACTTTGCAAATATCGTCAATTATCGACTTTTACGCTAATTTGGTGCATAGTATGGTTTAAAACCATATTTAGCACCCACGACTTGTTACCGACTGAAATTATAAATAAATTTTAATATTTTTACAGTAGGTATAGGTCATGAACTCAGACTTCTAATGATGTCCTTAAAAACATATGTGAAATGACCAAAATGCCCTTTTAGGGCATAGTTTGGCCATAAATGGTATACCACACATATGTATGATATCCTACTGTTATAACATCATAAAATAAATATTTTTGCAGATTGTTTTTTACCAGAACATCAGCTTACCATTAAACCACTTTTATAAATCTTAAAATGACCAAAATGCCCTTACAGGACTTAATTCGGTTTTAAACTATTTTTGGGCATACATGCTGACATCCTACTGATGTGTTAACATATTTTAAGGATAAGAATATATGGGACTTGTATATGGTTCATTCGGTTACCCGTTATGCTTATACGCGTTCGGTTCGGTTTATGTAACTAGTTTGCATAAATTAGCCAAAAAGGGTTTAACCTTATCATCTAAACTTCAAAATACAGAATGTGTTTAGTTTACCCATATTATACAAGTATTCAAACTTTCCGGGTCTAAATCACATTCCATTCTGGTCTTTGCTTAATATAGCGTTTCGAACTGTAAAACATCTTCATAACTAACCAGCCTAAGTCTTTGAGTTAAATAAGACCCGTTAGTATCTTAATAGGTTAATAAAACCTTCCTTACAGATTAAGTAGCTTCGGTAGAAGATATTTGCATAAGGTCTTAGGAAACATACTGTCACACCCCCAAAATCCACCATGCGGAGTACCACCGCTTGGAGGCGTGACATGACCAGGATCGAGCCACCAATCATATTGAACATCGTAATTAAGTAAATAAGACCAACCACAATATGATTTGTGACCAAAGTTAGTTAACCATGTATAGTTTAAACAGCGGAAGCATAAAAGTAAATCCAAAAGCATAAGTCCATAGTTTATAAGTTAAAGTTCAAACATAAGTTCCATAGGTTTATAAAGTTCAATTATTAAGTATGGGATATAACAACCCATATTCCACAACAACCTTCTCCTCATGCAAGCTCCAAAAGCACCTAGCGACCTGTAAGGCATGTAACAACTAGTCAACAACAAAGTTGAGTGAGTTCACGTTTGGTTGTTTAGTTTTAAGTTGTTTTCTGAAAAACGTGGTTTGACTTTCGTTGGCGTAATTGCCGTGGGGGTTACCCCGTAGTTGAAAGTATGTTTAACCAGTTCCTTTTTCATTACCCAAACCATAACCATAATCAGTGGGGGGCTTTCCCCGTTTGAACTACTAGACGGTATGATATCGACTGCTACGCAAATAAGTTGTGCCCTATATCAGTGTCTATCATCACTGACAATCTGCCATAGTCCATTAGTACACGCCCGTTCGACTGGCACGGTGTGAGGTATGTTAAACCTAATAGCGCTATTAACTAATGACCCGCTCGCCATTGGCCTCGGCGATTAAGTCGATATAAATTGAGGGACTTCATGATAGAGTTTTGTCTAGCTAGTTTTAAGGTTGTTGTCCTGCACCAGGAGGACGAACGTACGTATTCTGCACCAGGAGAATTCGTAGGATTAATAATGGCATCCACTCTATGGAGGATGGCCGTACATATCCTACCTAAGGAGGATATGTAGATTTAGTTTTAATTCTTTAACCCATTCCCAAACCACCGGGAATCCCATGCCTTAGAAAGTGTGTGAACTCACCTCGGTTTGCTCGGTTAGATTCTCAATATAGCTAACAGTCAAGGTCGGTCAATCACGTCCTAGTATGATTTACCAGTTAGTCATTTAGTGGCTTTCAAATAGAACACAAAGTTCCTACACGTATCTATCACACAACACGCATCACTTTAACGGTTTATGCCCATCTAAGTTTCCCATCCATTCCCCACTCAAAATCAAACATACGATAATGCACATAACATATATAACATGTTAGATCATTCACAGATAGCATACTCGACATTTAGACACGCGAGTCACAACTTATGTCATTTCAGCATTTATATTCAAAACCGGCTGTTTTCGAACATTTTAATAAAATAGTTAAATTATTCCAAAAATTCCCAAATTTTTACAGGATGTCTTAAACGTTCCATGTTTTATTGTGTAAAAATATCGGGGTCCGGTTCATTACCAATATTTTATAAAAATTCATATTCCGGACTGAACTCAGATTTATGTATTTCTGACCACAGTCCACGGAACCATTTATTAAAAATTCATCGAGTGTCTGATTTACGAAATTCCAGTGGAGTAATTATAAATGCATCGGTTGTCATCTACTGTACAAATTTCATGGTCCGATTCATCACAAAACTCAGGTTATGACTAAAAGTATAACACCCATTTATTGCTGTCAAAATTCAGCTTAAGTTGTTGTTACAAATCGACACTTTAAAAATAGTAAACGAAGTCCAAAAATTACGATTCTGGTGCCATTAGAACCGTATTTCATAATAACATATTTTAGATTCAAAATATCGGTTTTTCGTTGAGTTTATGACCTGTTTACAGCCAACTGAAGTTGGCTGTAAAGTATGGACAAATTTCTGTTTTTAGTCTCTAGCTTACTAGTTTGTGTTCGGTTGATCCCGTTAATCATGTTTAGTGATCGTAACAACACCAGACATCAATATTAATCAGCAAAATATCAGATAATCAACCAATAATCATAATCACACAAGATCTACATGGTTTACACTAACATTCATCCATTAACCACCTTGTTCATCACTTTAGTAGACTTTTAGACTTTGATCTTATATGTTCATAATTTTTAACCGACAAATCTCTTATTAACCACTCTAGGCAAGATCAAGAAGGCGTTTAGAGTCACTTACTACTAGATCGAGGCTAGGGGAGAAACTAGGCGAGAAACGAGTGGTTAAAAGCGTCGTAGTGAGGTCCTTGGCAATCCGCAAGCACCGGGCTTCCTCGTGCGTGATCCTTCACACTTGAGTGCACTTGGAATGGTAAGATTGAAACTTGAATGATGGTGGGGTGTTGGCTATGGTTTCAGCCGAGATATCTAGAGAAGGAGAGAGAGAAGTGAAATTGTTCAAGTGTTGTGAATGTCTAAAATGTTTATCCCTTGTTCCATTTTATAGACCATACACCACCCTTAACCAATGGTTCATGTGCTAGGAAGATATTAAGCATGGGATTAAAATAATCAACTTTGCAAGAGGATGTCCCCTATGGGGAACCGAACTCGGTTAGAGAGGGGGGGGGGTTCATGGTTGATTTTCAACTAGTTAGTTATGGTTTAGTTTGTTAATTAGAAGGTTAAACCTTTTACTAGTGTGTGGTGTTTTGTAATGAGTGTTAGGGTATTCGGGGACCCTAACTGGCTTAGAAAAAGAAAAACAATGTCAATGACAATATTTTTATGTCCCGGGTAAAATCCGGTTGTTCGGTTCGATACTGTTTCGTTAAACTGCTTAATTAATTCGTAACGTGTCCTATGTATATATTTTTGTAACGTTTTTAATTTCTAACACTTAGGGAATCATAACGGACTATTTAATGACTTTTCTGTACATTACTAGTGTGTTAACAGGCGCATGTAAATATAACACAGATATCAGAAAGCAGTTACGTAATTCCACACAGTCGTCAAGCACATTAATTATTATTAATAAATTGTACGGAATACATGGAATTATGAGGGTTGTCACATTCTCCCCCTGTTAATAGAATTCCGTCCCGAAATTTAGCGCGTGGTTACTGAGGAAGCTAGTTAAGTTGCGTTGTTTTCCTGATTTTCCTGGGGTGTCACATCATCCCCCCGTTGATTTGGAATTTCGTCCCGAAATTCTGCAGTAGCTTCAGCCTCAGTAGTGGTTGCGTTTTTCTTAAACAGCTGGGGGTACTTGAGTTCCATTTGGTCTTCTCGTTCCCAGGTATACTCTGGGCCACGACGAGCATTCCAACGAACTCGGACCAGAGGTATCCTGGTATGCTTGAGGATCTTAACGTCTCGATCCGTAATCTCTACTGGTTCCTCGACGAATCACAGCTGGTCGTCGATTGTGAGTTCCTTAAGAGGAACTATGAGGGTCTCATCTGACAGACACTTCTTCAGATTTGACACATTAAAGACATTGTGAACTCCACTGAGTTCTTCAGGTAGATTCAACCTGTAGGCGACTTTGCCAATTTTCTCGGTGACTTCGAATGGTCCGACATAACGCGGATTGAGTTTTCCTCGTTTGCCAAAGTGGACTACACCTTTCCAAGGTGAGACTTTGAGTAGCACTCGATCCCCAACCTGGAGCTCGAGTGGTTTTCTTCCCTTATCAGCATAGCTTTTCTGACGGTCACGAGCTGCCGCCATTCGCTGTCGTATCTGAGCAATTCTTTCTGTTGTATCTACTACGAGTTCTGGGCCAGTGATTTGACTGTCACCAACTTCTGCCCAACAGAGAGGTGATCGGCATTTGCGTCCGTACAATGCCTCAAACGGAGCGGCTTGGATGTTGGTGTGGTAGCTGTTGTTATACGAAAACTCCACTAGCGGGAGGTACTTTTCCCAGCCGTTACCAAAGTCGATTACGCATGCCCTAAGCATGCCTTCAAGGGTCTGGATGGTGCGTTCAGATTGCCCATCCGTCTGCGGGTGATAAGTGTAACACCTGTGTCATTTCAACCATCAAACAAATGCCAAACCAATGAAATATTGTATTTCATACTTTGGACTTGTATAAATATGTGTATCTTTTGCACATATCAACTCTTGTTCGATTTCAAACTCTAAATCGCTTTCTGGAAGGTTATACGCGCACTAATGCGTAAATATAACCAGTTTAATGCAACAAACACTCCGGAATAGTGGAATAGGCTTAACATACCTTAAATAACCTTTACATAACTTAGAAATAAGTTTTGAAGGCTTTGGTATGGCAAAACCAAGTTAATTCGCTTACAGGGACTAAAGTTGACAAACTGCGAAAGTATGCCAATTTGAACTGTAACAGACATTCCGGAACATGACCATAAGTTAAACATACCATAAATATCCTTCACATAGCTTAGAAATAGGATTTGAGGTGTTCGGTATGCTAAAATAAACTTTTGTGTCATTCAGGGACTAAAAGTGTCAAAAAGTGCACAAGTTTGCATTTTCGCGCATAACTTACGTTCTGAATACATCTGGACATCCAAAAATTTATGTAAGCATGACTACATTATATTTTAGTGTTCGCCTTAAGAAAAATCCATTCGTCGCGTCATTTGGATCGTTTTTCGCGCTTATGCGCATTCCGTCGTAATTAAGCGAACATCGCGTTCGTACGGCCAAACGAACCAACCTCCGGCATATTTTTGAGCATGTTTTGAGTTCCCTATACTTTAACTTCATTTTAGAGCCTTGAAATGAGGTTAACGGGGTTCAAACGCATCGAAAAAGGGCTTAAAACACAACAGGGACCATTTCTGCCAATTTAGAAACATTTCTGAATCAGATGGGTCAGTGGCGTAGCGCGACGCCTAAAGCCTTATCAGTCGCGCTACGCGACTGCATGATCTGGATCAGATTCAATGTTTTAACAAGCGGGTCCCAGCTGTTCGATTCTCAACCACACATTCTCAATCGTCTAGTCAGCGGATAAGAACATAATTTCAGCTTCCATAAGGTTCCGACAAGTGTACGGGTTGGATCATGGCACGTTTTCCATGAAACGATCCTAACGGTTCGGGTATTCCTATAAATACCCAACCCACACAACCTCATTTTGCACAAGAATTCTGATTTGAGAGCTCTAAGTTGAAACCATTGTTTCATACCTGAGTTCTTGGATCGGGATTAGCATTCGGGGACCCTGGGTAAGTATTCTTTCGTTCTTTTCCTTATTTTACTGCTTTTCGAGTCAGGAAGTCAAACTTTGTTTGACTTTCAGCGTTGACCAGTAATGGTCAATGCGAAGTTCGTAGGAACTTCGCAACGTGAGTGTAATCACGTTGGTTATAGTCCCTTGGGACTATGCCCACTGATTACCACGTTGTCTAGGGTCGTAGGGTAGGCGATCTAATAAATCGCCTATACCTTCGAACCCGACCCAGTTTGGTCGATCATTAGGATCCGACCAAATACATTAGGTGACCATAGTAAGTAGGGAATAACCTTCCGAGGTTATACCCTATGGTCACATCGTTTAAGTAGTTGTATGATAGGTAGTTTATATGCCTTAGGTAAATTACCAGAATACCCTTTTCATGTATAATTGGTAATTAAGCATATGTAACCTAAACCTTTGTCATATAACTGATTATTAAACATGTTTAGGCATATAATACTTGTCATAGGACTAGTTAGGCGGTCCGAACGCGTTTCACGCGAACGACGCGTTAAAGTAGCATAAGCTACCTAAACGGGTCGTAATGGGTCGTAAACACTTAGGTTAAGTTTCATTTAGTATGTAGGCTTTGTTAAACCAAATGACACGAGTCTCTACACTCGTTTGGTTTACAAACCCTAATGCTACCCGATCTTCCGATTTAGGTCCGGTTTATTAATGTAGTTACCTATAGTAGGTGCCGTTCGATTCCGTGATCTCTAGCTTTGCTTGGTGGTTATCCTAGGACTTCTGAGCAATCTCAAGTGAGTACATAGACCCCTCTTTTACTGTTTTCCAAACTGTTTTGGGGTGGAACACATGTGCCTACTTGTTACTTTAATGCTTTCCGTTTTCACATCATATACTGGTTATGTTCATTAGTACACTATTAGTACATTGATTTACATGACTTTTCTGCTTCGTATGTTAACTTAGCATACTTGGTACATCATTTTACATTACATTTCATACTACGTGTGCCCATTGTGTGCATTACTTAGTACAGCTGATTTCATCACATACTTACATTTTGACATTTGATCATACAAGTTATTACTTATCTTTTGACAAACTAAATAACTATCTATGATTTAAACATTGATTTTCTCAAAGAACATAAAATAAATTGTTGAATTGTACTTATTTTATGTTCACCAGACCGATTGTTAGTATGATATAGCGCTATAGGATTTGACACCCCATTCCTGTTGGCATGGAATGTCTGAAACCAATTTGTTGCTCCATCCAAATAGGGATTGCCTTTGTGGTATCCTTATAGTCTCAAAGGTGTATTTTGATGCACCAGGTCTGAATGAATTCTTAAATCACACTATTAAAGTATATTTTGATATACTCTCATGTGTGGTATTGTACAAAACCAACATATATTTTGTTAAACATCCAAAGCATATTTTGATATGTTATTTACAAAACCAAAACATAGTTTAATATGTTATTTATCACATCCAAAGCATATTTTGATATGTTATTTACAAAACCAAAACATAGTTTAATATGTTATTTATCACACCCAAAGCATATTTTGATATGTTATTTACAAAACCAAAACATAGTTTAATATGTTATTTATCACACCCAAAGCATATGTTGATATGTTATTTATGAAACCAAAACATAGTTTATTATGTTACTTACAAATCTAAAGTATACTTTTAAATATGCTACTATAAGGTTATTCGTTTAACCTTACATTTATTTATACAAATCATATTGGATACCTATTACATGATTTACATTAAACATGAACATTTTACTTTGGTAGATTGGTTTGATTAAGTGATTAAGTAACGAAGCGTGTGTAATATGATACAAACATGGTGGATACGCCGCTGGTACTTCCTATATATAAGTGTTTGTATGGTATTACATGTCGTAGCGTTATTTGAATCATTTCAAGTTGAGACATAGAACATTTTATACAAATAACATACTTTCCAAAAGACATTGTTTTACAAACAATTTATCTAATACAAACTCGGTTTACAATGGTTATTCATTTAACCATACATTATTTCTCTTATTTATACATATCATCAGATCTTATCGTTTTTCAAATGATTTACAAGAAAAAGCAAATAACAAGGTTCATGACTAAACATTTTCTCAAACATAAGTCATGAATCCTATTTTCACAAAACCTATGTATCTCACCGGCATTTTTATGCTGACGTACCTATTTTCACATGTGTTTTTCAGGAACTGTTGCATAAGATGATCAAGATACACATAGGCAGTCTTGGACTTTAGTGACAATAAAAGATGCAAGACTAGTTAATTATGTTGTATTTTCTTTGTTTGTTAAGACATTGTAACACTTGTAATCAATAAAACGAAACTTCAATTGCCATGGATTTGAAACATTAATTCTGTTACAACACTCCTCGACATTTCCGCCACGTTTTGTATGTTCTACGTGGTCGGGGTGTGACAATAAGTGGTGCTCATATCTAAACGTGAGCCAAAAGACTTGTGCATTGCTTGCCACAGTTCAGAAGTAAAACACGCGTCACGATCAGAAATAATGGAGGTTGGCACTCCGTGCCTTGATACCACTTCCTTTAGGTAAATGTCTGCAAGAGTAGAAAACTTATCCGTTTCCTTGATGGCCAGAAAATGTGCAGACTTGGTCAGTCGATCTACGATCACCCAAATGGTATCATTTCCGCGTTGAGATCTAGGCAGGCCGGTAACGAAATCCATGGAAATTTGCTCCCATTTCCATTTCGGGATCTCCGGTTGTTGAAGTAGGCCTGATGGTTTCTGATATTCAGTCTTGACTCTCGCACAAGTCAAGCACTTACTGATGTAGGTGGCTATGTGGGCTTTCATGCCAGGCCACCAATACGTAGTCTTGAGGTCGTGGTACATCTTGTCCGAACCAGGGTGTACCGAATAACGAGACTTATGTGCTTCATCCATCACAAGCTCGCGTAAGTTGCCATAAAATGGAACCCATATGCGTCCGTTAACATAGTAGGCACCGTCTTCCTTTAGTCCCAGCCGCTGCCTCGATCCTCGTAAGGATTCAACCCTGATGTTCTCTGCTTTCAATGCTTCGACCTGAGCATCGCGAATCTGAGCGGGAAGGCTAGAGTGAATGGTAAGCTGTAATGCACGTACACGCTTAGGTAGGGTATCCTTTCGACTGAGGGCGTCGGCCACGACATTGGCTTTGCCCGGATGATACTTGATTGCGCATTCATAATCGTTCAAGAGCTCAACCCATCGGCGTTGGTGCATATTTAATTCCTTTTGCTTGAAGATATGCTCGAGACTCCTGTGATCGGTGTAAATAGTGCACTTGGTACCGTACAGGTAATGTCTCCATATCTTAAGTGCGAATACAACTGCTCCCAGTTCCAAGTCGTGTGTAGTGTAGTTCCTTTCGTGAACTTTAAGTTGGCGCGATGCGTAGGCAATGACCTTGTCACGTTGCATCAACACGCAACCAAGTCCTTGGATGGAAGCATCGCAGTAAACCACAAAATCGTATGTGCCCTCAGGCAATGAGAGGATAGGCGCGCTACAAAGTCTATCCTTCAAGTGCTGAAATGCGGACTCCTGTGCATCACCCCAACGATAGATGACACCTTTCTGAGTCAGTGAAGTGAGAGGTTGTGCAATCTTGGAGAAATCTTTGATAAACCTTCTGTAATATCCTGCCAAACCCAAAAATTGGCGGATTTCTGTTGGTGTACGGGGTGCAGGCCAGTTCTTGATCGATTCATCCTTAGATGGATCCACATGAATTCCATCCTTGTTTACCACATGGCCTAGAAAGTGGATTTCGCGAAGCCAGAAGTCACATTTTGAAAACTTGGCATACAACTGTTCTTTTCGAAGAAGTTCCAGCATAAGTCGTAGATGCTGCTCGTGTTCCTCCTGACTCTTGGAATAGATCAGGATATCGTCGATGAACAAAATAATGAACTTATCCAGGTAAGGCTTGCACACTCGGTTCATGAGATCCATGAAGACCGCTGGTGCATTCGTCAGCCCGAATGGCATAACCAGAAACTCGTAATGGCCGTAACGAGTTCTAAATGCTGTTTTGGAGACGTCCTCATCTCGGACCCTCAGCTGATGGTATCCCGATCTCAAGTCAATCTTGGAGTAATAGCTCGACCCTTGCAACTGGTCGAACAAGTCGTCAATACGTGGAAGAGGATAACGATTCTTCACAGTCACCTTGTTAAGTTCGCGATAGTCAATACACATTCTGAAAGTACCATCTTTCTTCTTTACGAACAAGACTGGAGCTCCCCAGGGCGAAGAGCTAGGATGTATGAAACCCTTTTCCAAGAGTTCTTGTAGTTGTGTGGACAGTTCTTCAAGTTCTGATGGAGCTAGACGATATGGTGCTCGAGCTACTGGAGCTACTCCAGGAGCTAGCTCGATTTTAAATTCAACTTGGCGATGAGGCGGAAGACCAGGTAATTCCTCAGGAAATACCTCAAGAAAGTCGCGCACTATAGGAATGTCTTCAATTCTCTTCTCTTCCGTGGACGTGTCAGTAACGAGTGCCAGAATGGCAGTGTGGCCCTTTCGCAAACATTTCTGGGCCTTAAGGAAAGAGATGATGCCTTCGACAGCACCACTCTTTTCGCCACGAATCATGAGAGGTTCTTCACCAGAACGAGGAATGCGGACGATTTTCTCCTTGCAAACAATCTCCGCTTGATGATGAGATAGCCAATCCATCCCAATAACGACGTCGAAACTACCCAGTGTGATAGGAATAAGATCGATAGAGAAAGTCTGACCAGCTAAGACGAGGTTACAACCTTTAACTACGTGTGTGGCTTCAAGACTTTTACCATTAGCTAGTTCTACCGTGTGTTTGGTGTTCAGAAGTGTTGGAGTGCGCTTAAGCATTTGGCTAACTTTTAAGGACACATAACTAGTATCGGCACCCGAATCGAATAAAACAGTAACAAAGAAGTCATCCAGAAGAAACTTACCCATCACAACGTTGGGATCGTTTCTTGCTTCTCCCTGACCAATCACGAACACACGACCCCTTGCTCCATTACCATTGTTGTTTCCCCCATTGCCGTCTCCATTGTTGCCTCCATTGTTATTCCCATTGTGGTTCCCATTTCATTGGTTATTGTTCTGGTTTTGGTTCAGCTGGGGGCAGTTCCTCTTAAAGTGGCCTTCAGCGCCACACTGAAAGCATCCTTTATTTCCCTGCTGATGCTACTATTGGTGGTTCTGTGGAGCTTGTTGCTGTTGCTGATTATGATTCACAGGACGTGGGATCCTGCAATCCTTAGCTTCATAACCCAGCTTTTGACATCTCTGACAGCGACCTTTGTTGCACTGCCCGCTGTGATGCTTGTTGCACCAGTTGCATTTGGGGTGGTTCCCTCGGTACCCACCCTGTCCTTGATTACCGGAAGATTGCTGACCAGGACTCTGGTAGTCATCAGTCTTTCGCTGCTGAGACTGAACCGAAGTATAACCCTTACTGGAGTTCCCATCCCATTTTCGCTTGTTGTCGGTAGGTGCATCCGAAGTAGCTGTGGCAGTGATTCGTTTGGGCAGTCTGTTTTGCTCCACCGCCTGGTCAGTGAGTCGATGGGCCAACTTGATGATTTGCTGTATGGTACCCAGGTTGGCTGAAGTCACGTGACTTTGGATCTCTGGTACAAGGCCCTTGAGATATAACTCAATTCGTTTGATGGGTGGGTCCACCATAGTTGGACACAGGATGGCCAGCTCGTTTGACCTTTTAGTATGCGCCTCAATCTCAGACCCCGTCATCTTCAGATTGTAAAATTCCACTTCTAGCTTGTGGATGTCATCCCGACTACAGTACTCCTCTTTGATCAGCTCCTTGAAACCATTCCAGGGGGTGGCATTAGCAACTGCCAGCCCTAGTAATTGAACATGTGCTTTCCACCAGGTTAACGCAGCTCCTTCAAGTGTTCCGGTAGCATATTTCACCCTACGGTCTTCGGGGCATTCGCACATCTCAAAAACTGACTCAAGCTTTTCAAACCAGTGAAGAAGGCCCACTGCTCCTTCGGTGCCACCGAAAGTGGTAGGTCGGCAGTCCATGAACGTCTTGAACGTGCACATAGGAGGTTGAGCATGTTGACCTGTTGCGCGAGAATAAAGGACAAAATTAAGCATGAGGGTTGGTTTGTAAAGGTAGGATCTAAACGTCCTAAGGTGGGTTGATATGGCAGGTTATACCTCCTGCAGGGACAACTGCGAGTGCCTCAGTAACTCGTTCGTTGATCAAAGCCGTCAGCTGGGCTTGAGTTAGGTTCAAACGTCCACCGATGATCTTCACAACGACATAACGTAGGTGAGAAAAGTGTCGCGAAAGTGCGTAAGTGTGGGACGATAGTAGAGAGTAAGCACCCAAGGTTCAAATAGCAATTATCACATTATCTAATGCACTGTGAGAACTATCTAACCGACATTATAACATAAATCATACCACTTATGGGTCGATTCTTGCACGTGGAGCGAAGCGTCGTTGTGGATCGTTGAGCACTGTACAGGTTATAGTCTGGTTTTATCAAAAAGCCTTTCCCTTTTTAAAACCAAGTTCACTATAACCAATGGCTCTGATACCAATCTGTCACACCCCCAAAATCCACCATGCGGAGTACCACCGCTTGGAGGCGTGACATGACCAGGATCGAGCCACCAATCATATTGAACATCGTAATTAAGTAAATAAGACCAACCACAATACGATTGGTGACCAAAGTTAGTTAACCATGTATAGTTTAAACAGCGGAAGCATAAAAGTAAATCCAAAAGCATAAGTCCATAGTTTATAAGTTAAAGTTCAAACATAAGTTCCATAGGTTTATAAAGTTCAATTATTAAGTATGGGATATAACAACCCATATTCCACAACAACCTTCTCCTCATGCAAGCTCCAAAAGCACCTAGCGACCTGTAAGGCATGTAACAACTAGTCAACAACAAAGTTGAGTGAGTTCACATTTGGTTGTTTAGTTTTAAGTTGTTTTCTGAAAAACGTGGTTTGACTTTCGTTGGCGTAATTGCCGTGGGGGTTACCCCGTAGTTGAAAGTATGTTTAACCCATTCCTTTTTCATTACCCAAACCATAACCATAATCAGTGGGGGGCTTTCCCCGTTTGAACTACTAGACGGTATGATATCGACTGCTACGCAAATAAGTTGTGCCCTATATCAGTGTCTATCATCACTGACAATCTGCCATAGTCCATTAGTACACGCTCGTCCGACTGGCACGGTGTGAGGTTTGTTAAACCTAATAGCGCTATTAACTAATGACCCGCTCGCCATTGGCCTCGGCGATTAAGTCGATATAAATTGAGGGACTTCATGATAGAGTTTTGTCTAGCTAGTTTTAAGGTTGTTGTCCTGCACCAGGAGGACGAACGTACGTATTCTGCACCAGGAGAATTCGTAGGATTAATAATGGCATCCACTCTATGGAGGATGGCTGTACATATCCTACCCAAGGAGGATATGTAGATTTAGTTTTAATTCTTTAACCCATTCCCAAACCACCAGGAATCCCATGCCTTAGAAAGTGTGTGAACTCACCTCGGTTTGCTCGGTTAGATTCTCAATATAGCTAACAGTCAAGGTCGGTCAATCACGTCCTAGTATGATTTACCAGTTAGTCATTTAGTGGCTTTCAAATAGAACACAAAGTTCCTACACGTATCTATCACACAACACGCATCACTTTAACGGTTTATGCCCATCTAATTTTCCCATCCATTCCCCACTCAAAATCAAACATACGATAATGCACATAACATATATAACATGTTAGATCATTCACAGATAGCATATTCGACATTTAGACACGCGAGTCACAACTTATGTCATTTCAGCATTTATATTCAAAACCGGCTGTTTTCGGACATTTTAATAAAATAGTTCAATTATTCCAAAAATTCCCAAATTTTTACAGGATGTCTTAAACGTTCCATATTTTATTGTGTAAAAATATCGGGGTCCGGTTCCTTACCAATATTTTATAAAAATTCATATTCCGGACTGAACTCAGATTTATGTATTTCTGACCACAGTCCACGGAACCATTTATTAAAAATTCATCGAGTGTCCGATTTACGAAATTCCAGTGGAGTAATTATAAATGCATCGGTTGTCATCTACTGTACAAATTTCATGGTCCGATTCATCACAAAACTCAGGTTATGACTGAAAGTATAACACCCATTTATTGCTGTCAAAATTCAGCTTAAGTTGTTGTTACAAATCGACACTTTAAAAATAGTAAACGAAGTCCAAAAATTACGATTCCGGTGCCATTAGAACCGTGTTTCATAATAACATATTTTAGATTCAAAATATCGGTTTTTCGTTGAGTTTATGACCTGTTTACAGCCAACTGAAGTTGGCTGTAAAGTATGGACAGATTTCTGTTTTTAGTCTCTAGCTTACTAGTTTGTGTTCGGTTGATCCCGTTAATCATGTTTAGTGATCGTAACAACATCAGACATCAATATTAATCAGCAAAATATCAGATAATCAACCAATAATCATAATCACACAAGATCTACATGGTTTACACTAACATTCATCCATTAACCACCTTGTTCATCACTTTAGTAGACTTTTAGACTTTGATCTTATATGTTCATAATTTTTAACCGACAAATCTATTATTAACCACTCTAGGCAAGATCAAGAAGGCGTTTAGAGTCACTTACTACTAGCTCGAGGCTAGGGGAGAAACTAGGCGAGAAACGAGTGGTTAAAAGCGTCGTAGTGAGGTCCTTGGCAATCCGCAAGCACCGGGCTTCCTCGTGCGTGATCCTTCACACTTGAGTGCACTTGGAATGGTAAGATTGAAACTTGAATGATGGTGGGGTGTTGGTGTAACACCTGTGCCTCCACGGTCATCAAACAAATACCAAACCAATGAAATATTGTATTTCATACTTGGGATTTGTAAAAATATGTGTATCGTTTGCACATATCGACTCTTGTTCGATTTCAAGCTTTAAATCGCTTTCTGGAGGGTTATACGCGCTCTGATGTGTAGATATAACCAGTTTAATCCAACGAACACTCTGGAAAAGTGAAATAGGCTTAACATACCTTAAATAACCTTTACATAACTTAGTTATAAGTTTTGGAAGGTTTGGTGTGGTGAAATCAAAGTTTAATCGCTTACAGGGACTAAAGTTGACAAACTGCGAAAGTATGTCAATTTGAACTGTAACAGACCTTCCGGAACATGAACATAAGTTAAACATGCCATAAATATCCTTTACATAGCTTAGAAATAGGCTTTGAGGTGTTCGGTATGCTAAAATAAACTTTTGTGTCATTCAGGGACTAAAAGCGCCAAAAAGTGCACAAGTTCGCATTTTTACGCATAACTTACGTTCTGAATACATCCGGACATCCAAAAATTTATGTAAGCACTATAATATTTTATTTTAGTGTTCGGCATAAGAAAAATCCATTCGTTTCGTCATTTGGATCGTTTTTCGCGCTTATGCGCATTCCGTCGTAATTAAGCGAACATCGCGTTCGTACGGCTAAACGAACCGACATCCGAGATATTTTTGAACACATTTTAAGTTCCCTATACTTTAACTTCATTTTAGAGCTTTGAAATGGGGTTAACGGGCCTTAAACGTGTCAAAAATGGGCTGAATGCATGACAGGGACCAAAAGTGTAAATCTGCCAAACTTGGGCCTAGCGGTGCGCTACACTTATAGCGTAGCGGTGCGCTAGGGGTCTGCTGACCAGATTCAGAGTTTTTAAACAGCAGGCTGCAGCTGTTTGATCCTCCACCACATGTTCCCAATTGCCTAGTCATGATGATAAGAACCATTTTAAGCTTCCATAAGGTTCCGACAAGTGTACGGGTTGGATCATGGCACGTTTTCCATGAAACGATCCTAACGGTTCGGGTATTCCTATAAATACCCAACCCACACAACCTCATTTTGCACAAGAATTCTGATTTGAGAGCTCTAAGTTGAAACCATTGTTTCATACCTGAGTTCTTGGATCGGGATTAGCATTCGGGGACCCTTCGTAAGTATTCTTTCGTTCTTTTCCTTATTTTTACTGCTTTTCGAGTCAGAAAGTCAAACTTTGTTTGACTTTCAGCGTTGACCAGTAATGGTCAATGCGAAGTTCGTTTGAACTTCGCAACGTGAGTGTAATCACGTTGGTCATAGTCCCTTGGGACTATGCCCACTGATTACCACGTTGTCTAGGGTCGTAGGGTAGGTGATCTAATAAATCGCCTATACCTTCGAACCCGACCCATTTTGGTCGATCATTAGGATCCGACCAAATACATTAGGTGACCATAGTAGGTAGGGAATAACCTTCCGAGGTTATACCCTATGGTCACATCGTTTGAGTAGTTGTATGATAGGTAGTTTATATGCCTTAGGTAAATTACCAGAATACCCTTTTCATTTATAATTGGTAATTAAGCATATATAACCTAAACTTTTGTCACATAACTGATTATGTAACATATTTAGGCATATAACACTTGTCATAGGACTAGTTAGACGGTCCGAACGCGTTTCACGCGCACGACGCGTTAAAGTAGCATAAGTTACCTTAATGGGTCGCGATGGGTCGAAAGCACTTAGGTTTGGTTTCATTGTAGTATGTAGGCCTTGTTAAACCATATCATATGAGTTCCAATACTCATTTGGTTTACCAAGCCTCATTCTATCCGATCTCCCGATTTAAGTCCGGTTTATTTATATAGTTTTAGTTTGCCGACTGATTCCGTGCTCCCTCTAGCTTTGTTTGGTTGTTGTTCAAGACCTCCAAGCATTATCAGGCGAGTACATTATTCCCCTATTTTACTGCTTTCAATTGTTTTGGGGTGACTCATATGTGCTAAATGTTTTCGATGTTATAACGATGGTTTCAAAAACGATTAGACGATTTATACAAAACTAATAACGATTTCATAAAGTGAACAAACTTGTTGGTTGTAGTTACATAACAAATGACATTCATTAGCAATGATCAAGCCGACCAGTATTAGGTTATGGTACCATAGGATCTGACAAATCCCGTTATTTACTACACCCGTGGTTATGTGTGGGTATGGTAGGTAGCGACTGAATCTGTAATTATTAACTTACCCTATGGAGGTTTGTTAATACGAAAACGAGAAGCGACGAAAACGAGAAGCGACGAAAACGAGAAGCGATGAAAGTCACGAAGGTTTGAATGTTATTAGCGAGACGACCTTATAAGTAGTTTCACGACCTAAAACGAATTAAACGATTTACGATTGGTTTTCACACGATGTATTAACGATTGGGTAACGATTGGGTTTCACACGATGTTTTAACGATTGGGTAAACGATTGGCTTCAAAGCGATATACGATATTATTTTGGTTATACATATTACATGATTTACATTTGGGCATGAACATTACTTTGGTGGTTTGGTTTGGATTAAGTGATTAAGTAACAATGCGTGTGGAATATGATACAAGCATGGAGGATACGCCGCTGGTACTTCCTATATATAAGTGTTTGTATGGTATTACATATTGTAGCGTTATTTGAATCATTTCAGTTTGAGACATAGAACATTTTATACAAGTAACATACTTTTCACAAGACATTTATTTACAAACAACTTATCTTATACAAACTCATTTTACATGGTTATTCATTTAATCATGCATTATCCTCTTATTTATACATATCACCTGAACTTATCATTGTTTTTCAAATAATTTACTAAAACAAATGTTTTTGGGTTAAGAGTCATGGCTACGAGGTTTTACAAATTATAACCCGCTTGATTTGAGTTGGTTAATTAAGTTGCAATATTATACTCTTTTCAAAACAAGGTTTTTAAATAAAGTATTGCAACGTCTAAACTAGCCATGATTTCGACACTCCTACAAAACCTATGTACTCGCCAGCATTTCTTTGCTGACCTCGTTTTCACATATGTTTCAGGTATTGTTGAATGATATCGATTGATAAGATGCATGCTCACATAGGACTGGACAAGGCCTTAGTGACTCAATAACAATCATAGACTATGTTTAAATAGTGTATTTAGATTTCAAGACGATGTAATTATTCAATGTTTAATAAAACAAAACACTTTTTGGTATCCATGGTTATGAAACATTAATTCTGTTGCAACACGCCCCGATGTTTCCGCCGCGCTTTGTTGTTTTACGCGGTCGGGGTGTGACAGAAAAGATGGTATCAGAGCCAATGGTTATAGGGAATTAGGTTATTAGTAATTAGTAATGCTTTGACCTAGTCTATAACCTTCTTAGGACCCTAACGCGAGTTTACTTGCGTTTAGTCATAAAACAATACTGTCACCTATCCTTAGGTGACAACCACAACAAGAACATAAATTTAAAAACCGCTTTGAAAACTAATCATCTGTTCTAGGATGATTGATTACTAGGTTTTGAACTCTCTATTGTAAGGTTTTGAACTCTCTATTATATGGTTTTGAACCTCTTTGAGTTTTCAAAACTTCGTCAGGGTTTTGGGTTTTAAATAATGTGAACACGTGCAAACTGGAAGGGTGAATGCCTGTATTCTGGGTTTTCTGTCTAGGCAAGCACTTCGTATACATCTCATCAGACGCGAGACCAGTTGTGCTTACCTGGGAATTCTTGGGATGAGTGTTCACTTATAGGCGAGCATGTCTTCGCGATACATTATTTTTGACCCATTTACTTTGATCAGTCACCGTCTCATTTGTTTGCCTTAGGTAACAAACAAATGATCGCAATCTTCATGCGTTATCATTCTGTTTTGATTGTCCAATAATCTTTCACCTGTTTCTCCCTATGCCTTTCTTTTTCTTCAAGAATGTCTCTTCATCACGATGACGCCCAGATATCTGAGCAAGCAGCCAAAATTCGCTCAGCGAATAGGCGAAGTAGTCCTGAAGACTGTTGAATTAGCTACTGCCATGTATCATCTCCAGGATGAAGCCACTCAAGAGTCACCAAGACAGGCAGGACCTAGTCAGGTGACAACACCATCAGCCAATAAACCAATCGAGGAATCAAAGACCATGGATGAACGATCCCCTAAGAAGTCAAAGAAGCGAAAGGCTTCTCAGAACTTCGCCATGGTCGCTCACAATGGTAAAGTAGTCCCCAACCAACCAGCTCAACCCCCTGCTAGGTGTGTATGGCTTTTCCTATGATACCTACATCAAGGAACTATGTACCTTACAAACTACTCTTGTGATTACTCTCTTTCAAATGATTGCTCATGATTCCCTCGAAAATTTTAAGTACTCGTTTCACTCTAAGAAACAAAGTACAGTAAATTAAGTGACATTATGAGTAATCGTGCTTTTCGCACATCTGTGCCTTTAAATCCTTGGTTAGATAACTAAGGGTGTTTTCAAATCTCATACCCATTACGTTTTGATTTTTCAACATACACAGTACCAGTATTTCAAAACAATCTTCATGATCTCAAAACATTTCATATAGTTTGAAAACAATTTTTCTAGATGCATTGTCTATGTTATTTCAAAAACATTGGCCATGTTATCAAAACCAACCTTTCTAATTTCAAAATATTTCATATAGTCTGAAGACAATATTAACACAATACATTTTCTGATCAAGTGCATGATTTCGAAAAGCATCATTCATGTCTTTCAAAAACCTTATACATAATTTCAAACTTTCATCTCGCATGATTTTAAAACATTTTTTTTGTAAATATATCTACTTAATACACCTACTTTATGATTTCAAAAAAATATTATATATAAGGTTTCAAAAACGTTAAACACATTTTTCTTAAAAGAACCCCATGCATAGTTTCCAAAAATATTTTCCTCATACATTGACTTAACCTTCAAATTCCGCTTCATATGTCGTCTTGACATATCAGGCATCTCAACTTCATAAGCATTTTACTTCATGTTTTGACTTAAGCACATCCCGTGCAAGATTTCAAAACATCTTCAACTTCTAAAATCCATATGGGATCTTTTTATCTCCACAATTAGACCCTTGTGGATAATCATCATTCAAATCAGAGTCCTTAATCGGATTCCTTATGTACCTTAATTCGAACACTTCGGTTCCTAGTAATCGAAATCGAATTTTCTTTTTGAATCTTTCTATCTTTATAGTTGGATTCTTGATAACGTTTAAAGTACCAAATGAAATTCATGGAATGGATTCCTAGTGTGCTTTAAATGCATGTACGCAATTTACAAGACAAATTAACGAACAATTTTGTGGTTATGTGATATGTGTTTATGTGTTCTCCTCTATTTTTTTTGTGTGATCCAATTTTCAAATCCTCATAGAATCTTTCGTATCTTTATATGAGGGATTCATAGTAGGATATTCAAAAGGTACTACTTTAAATCCTTAATGGGCTTCTACGTTGTAGTTAAAGACCCTTGGGATTATATGGTACCACTCCATGATTCTTAAGAAACCTTAAGTGGTCTAGTCAAAAAGATTGATTCACAATCTGGTTAAAGAATGACATCTAGTGATGTAGCTGAACAGACTCATTGATAGTCTATTTAGATCATTTATTGATTTAATTAAAAGGACTCTATGGCGGTCTAGTTACACTCATCACAGGTTTGTTCATTTGGTTTTCCCCTACACACTATAAAATAGACTGTGTGTACTGTGCAAGGAATTGTCTGATTATGGACGCGTACATAATTATGAAATTTAGTGCATAGGAACCCAGTAAGATTTATTATGTGTAAGAACCGATAGTGACAAAAATAACGAAATGAGAACGATGTAATGGAGGTACGGTGGACGCACCAATGACACTTCATATACTTGTATATAAGTATCCCTCTTACATTGCAATCATGATGTTATTAAAGGTTACTAGAAGTTCAGAACCCTAACCAATATTGTTCGATCTTTTCAACCTCATGTTTTCAAGCTCTCACAAGTTTCCTCTAAATAAATTTCGGGACGAAATTTCCTAAAGTAGGGGAGACTGTAACACCTGTGCCTCCACGGTCATCAAACAAATACCAAACCAATGAAATATTGTATTTCATACTTGGGATTTGTAAAAATATGTGTATCGTTTGCACATATCGACTCTTGTTCGATTTCAAGCTTTAAATCGCTTTCTGGAGGGTTATACGCGCTCTGATGTGTAGATATAACCAGTTTAATCCAACGAACACTCTGGAAAAGTGAAATAGGCTTAACATACCTTAAATAACCTTTACATAACTTAGTTATAAGTTTTGGAAGGTTTGGTGTGGTGAAATCAAAGTTTAATCGCTTACAGGGACTAAAGTTGACAAACTGCGAAAGTATGTCAATTTGAACTGTAACAGACCTTCCGGAACATGAACATAAGTTAAACATGGCATAAATATCCTTTACATAGCTTAGAAATAGGCTTTGAGGTGTTCGGTATGCTAAAATAAACTTTTGTGTCATTCAGGGACTAAAAGCGCCAAAAAGTGCACAAGTTCGCATTTTTACGCATAACTTACGTTCTGAATACATCCGGACATCCAAAAATTTATGTAAGCACTATAATATTTTATTTTAGTGTTCGGCATAAGAAAAATCCATTCGTTTCGTCATTTGGATCGTTTTTCGCGCTTATGCGCATTCCGTCGTAATTAAGCGAACATCGCGTTCGTACGGCTAAACGAACCGACATCCGAGATATTTTTGAACACATTTTAAGTTCCCTATACTTTAACTTCATTTTAGAGCTTTGAAATGGGGTTAACGGGCCTTAAACGTGTCAAAAATGGGCTGAATGCATGACAGGGACCAAAAGTGTAAATCTGCCAAACTTGGGCCTAGCGGTGCGCTACACTTATAGCGTAGCGGTGCGCTAGGGGTCTGCTGACCAGATTCAGAGTTTTTAAACAGCAGGCTGCAGCTGTTTGATCCTCCACCACATGTTCCCAATTGCCTAGTCATGATGATAAGAACCATTTTAAGCTTCCATAAGGTTCCGACAAGTGTACGGGTTGGATCATGGCACGTTTTCCATGAAACGATCCTAACGGTTCGGGTATTCCTATAAATACCCAACCCACACAACCTCATTTTGCACAAGAATTCTGATTTGAGAGCTCTAAGTTGAAACCATTGTTTCATACCTGAGTTCTTGGATCGGGATTAGCATTCGGGGACCCTTCGTAAGTATTCTTTCGTTCTTTTCCTTATTTTTACTGCTTTTCGAGTCAGAAAGTCAAACTTTGTTTGACTTTCAGCGTTGACCAGTAATGGTCAATGCGAAGTTCGTTTGAACTTCGCAACGTGAGTGTAATCACGTTGGTCATAGTCCCTTGGGACTATGCCCACTGATTACCACGTTGTCTAGGGTCGTAGGGTAGGTGATCTAATAAATCGCCTATACCTTCGAACCCGACCCATTTTGGTCGATCATTAGGATCCGACCAAATACATTAGGTGACCATAGTAGGTAGGGAATAACCTTCCGAGGTTATACCCTATGGTCACATCGTTTGAGTAGTTGTATGATAGGTAGTTTATATGCCTTAGGTAAATTACCAGAATACCCTTTTCATTTATAATTGGTAATTAAGCATATATAACCTAAACTTTTGTCACATAACTGATTATGTAACATATTTAGGCATATAACACTTGTCATAGGACTAGTTAGACGGTCCGAACGCGTTTCACGCGCACGACGCGTTAAAGTAGCATAAGTTACCTTAATGGGTCGCGATGGGTCGAAAGCACTTAGGTTTGGTTTCATTGTAGTATGTAGGCCTTGTTAAACCATATCATATGAGTTCCAATACTCATTTGGTTTACCAAGCCTCATTCTATCCGATCTCCCGATTTAAGTCCGGTTTATTTATATAGTTTTAGTTTGCCGACTGATTCCGTGCTCCCTCTAGCTTTGTTTGGTTGTTGTTCAAGACCTCCAAGCATTATCAGGCGAGTACATTATTCCCCTATTTTACTGCTTTCAATTGTTTTGGGGTGACTCATATGTGCTAAATGTTTTCGATGTTATAACGATGGTTTCAAAAACGATTAGACGATTTATACAAAACTAATAACGATTTCATAAAGTGAACAAACTTGTTGGTTGTAGTTACATAACAAATGACATTCATTAGCAATGATCAAGCCGACCAGTATTAGGTTATGGTACCATAGGATCTGACAAATCCCGTTATTTACTACACCCGTGGTTATGTGTGGGTATGGTAGGTAGCGACTGAATCTGTAATTATTAACTTACCCTATGGAGGTTTGTTAATACGAAAACGAGAAGCGACGAAAACGAGAAGCGATGAAAGTCACGAAGGTTTGAATGTTATTAGCGAGACGACCTTATAAGTAGTTTCACGACCTAAAACGAATTAAACGATTTACGATTGGTTTTCACACGATGTATTAACGATTGGGTAACGATTGGGTTTCACACGATGTTTTAACGATTGGGTAAACGATTGGCTTCAAAGCGATATACGATATTATTTTGGTTATACATATTACATGATTTACATTTGGGCATGAACATTACTTTGGTGGTTTGGTTTGGATTAAGTGATTAAGTAACAATGCGTGTGGAATATGATACAAGCATGGAGGATACGCCGCTGGTACTTCCTATATATAAGTGTTTGTATGGTATTACATATTGTAGCGTTATTTGAATCATTTCAGTTTGAGACATAGAACATTTTATACAAGTAACATACTTTTCACAAGACATTTATTTACAAACAACTTATCTTATACAAACTCATTTTACATGGTTATTCATTTAATCATGCATTATCCTCTTATTTATACATATCACCTGAACTTATCATTGTTTTTCAAATAATTTACTAAAACAAATGTTTTTGGGTTAAGAGTCATGGCTACGAGGTTTTACAAATTATAACCCGCTTGATTTGAGTTGGTTAATTAAGTTGCAATATTATACTCTTTTCAAAACAAGGTTTTTAAATAAAGTATTGCAACGTCTAAACTAGCCATGATTTCGACACTCCTACAAAACCTATGTACTCGCCAGCATTTCTTTGCTGACCTCGTTTTCACATATGTTTCAGGTATTGTTGAATGATATCGATTGATAAGATGCATGCTCACATAGGACTGGACAAGGCCTTAGTGACTCAATAACAATCATAGACTATGTTTAAATAGTGTATTTAGATTTCAAGACGATGTAATTATTCAATGTTTAATAAAACAAAACACTTTTTGGTATCCATGGTTATGAAACATTAATTCTGTTGCAACACGCCCCGATGTTTCCGCCGCGCTTTGTTGTTTTATGCGGTCAGGGTGTGACAGTTGGCTATGGTTTCAGCCGAGATATCTAGAGAAGGAGAGAGAGAGAAGTGAAATTGTTCAAGTGTTGTGAATGTCTAAAATGTTTATCCCTTGTTCCATTTTATAGACCATACACCACCCTTAACCAATGGTTCATGTGCTAGGAAGATATTAAGCATGGGATTAAAATAATCAACTTTGTAAGAGGATGTCCCCTATGGGGAGCCGAACTCGGTTAGAGAGGGGGGGGGGGGTTCATGGTTGATTTTCAACTAGTTAGTTATGGTTTAGTTTGTTAATTAGAAGGTTAAACCTTTTACTAGTGTGTGGTGTTTTGTAATGAGTGTTAGGGTATTCGGGGACCCTAACTGGCTTAGAAAAAGAAAAACAATGTCAATGACAATATTTTTATGTCCCGGGTAAAATCCGGTTGTTCGGTTCGATACTGTTTCGTTAAACTGCTTAATTAATTCGTAACGTGTCCTATGTATATATTTTTGTAACGTTTTTAATTTCTAACACTTAGGGAATCATAACGGACTATTTAATGACTTTTCTGTACATTACTAGTGTGTTAACAGGCGCATGTAAATATAACACAGATATCAGAAAGCAGTTACGTAATTCCACACAGTCGTCAAGCACATTAATTATTATTAATAAATTGTACGGAATACATGGAATTATGAGGGTTGTCACACACACGGCTGAGTAGCATCCTTGCATAACTAGCTCAGGTAAATACTTTTAACTTATTTTCCCTATACGGGCTTGGGATACGGTAAATTATTACCGCTTGGTCGGGCATGGGATTATTGAAGTCGGATTGTAATTTAAATAAATCTGCATAACCCTTTTTAATCTGTATTGTTTGATAACATAAACATTGGGGGTTAACGACCGTGTCTTGGATATCCTCGACTCATTTAAGTTATTAATGGTCACGACCTATGCACAGGGTGTAGGCATACACCTGACAGATGCAAATGCTAAATATTAAATTACCCACAAGTTGGGGATAACTCCTTTGTTGGTTTTATAAGTGGCGAGTCAGTTAATCATGTCCGGCTTCCAAACCGGCCCCAAATGTATGACAAACATGTAAATCTGTATACAAGATTTTAATAAGAATTATCCCAAGTTATAAATGATTTTGTGCCTTGTGCACCTAAATTAATTTTCTTAAATGTTTTCAAAAGAGTCAGTTAATTGTATTTACTAGTGAAAACTGACGTATTTTCCAAAGACTAAGTGACAGGTACCTCTCGAAATTAGGCTGGAGCTACTTGGTGTCAATTAAGAGGATCTTGCAAATCCTTAGATACCTGAATTCTGTTAATCTCAGTTTTATGTATTTGATTTTATGGTCCGCCTGTGGATCTCTATTACAATTAGTCTGTATATTCTTTTCTTTTGGACTTTCGGACACTATGGATTGTAATAGTAATTAACTTCCAAGCCTTCCGCTGTGCTATAATTGTGTTAATTGACAATGATGATATCAACTACGTCACGATAATCCCTACCGGGCCCACCGAAAATATGTGGAAATATCAGGGTGTGACAGGTTGGTATCAGAGCCAAAATTGAGTGAATTAAACACTAGCCTTTTGTGTTTAATCTCAATGACACAATAGCACATTCCTTAGACTTCCGAGTCTAGGCAATGACCTATGATTATTCTTAACTTTCCTTTTGTCGTTTATATGCTGTTTTCTTGTTTTGACAGGTTTTTGTTGAAATGCCGCCAAGATTAATAGGAAAAGGAAAAGGTCCCATGAGGGGGGGGGGGACCGTCCAGTCGTGCCTGACCCTCACACCAACGCATGCCTTCAGCGTTATTCATCAGCTCCAACTCAAATGATGATTGGAGAGATTCTTTAGAACCAGCGACACGTTCCGTTTCGCTTAGCACTTCACCCTCATACCATCATTCATTCGGGCTTGACGAGCCCCGTCACTCACAATACTCTCAGCATTTGTTGCATTCACACTCGTTTCACCACTCTTCTCACCATTCATCCCATCATTCTCATTCCCACCATTCTTACTCTCAGGGTCACTTTAACCCTGACGATTATATTAGTGCACCAGCGGGGTATAACTCGTTGGGCCCCGAGGACCATTTTTCACAGGATATGGATATGGACGATGATCCAGATCCACAAATGCCACCATCTGGGATGGCAACGCATCCCATTGATATTTCGAGCGGTTCGTCTTTTGTTGGGTCTCCCTATCGAGGTCCCGATTCTTTTAAAGAATGGTTTGGGCAGTGGGATTTTGTTAACACCCCTTCTTATCACAACACCCCACCAAAGCAGCCACATGAGGAGCCGCACATTGAAGCGGTGACTCCACCACCACTGCCAGCTGAGGAACCACCTCAGCCACCTCCTGAGCCACCTAGATGGAGGAGGAACTCACGAATATCCATGCGAGGGGGACCAAGGTTTAGTTCCCCTCAAACTTCTAGTAACTACCCTCCAATTCCCGAAGATCCACAAATGAGTGGACCTTCACACGCGGTGCCGAAAATTGATACCACACCGGTCACCTTTGCACCACCGCCACCTCCAATGGGTTATGAAAACCCAATACCTACCTACCCAAATTCGACTGGGTATAACCCATTTGAGCCTAAGGCTCCTGCTAGTTACAGTTATCCACCTCCTGCTTACGACCCATATGTCGAAGCAGTTAACTACAATGCTCTCTATCCCTCACCGTTTCCACTAGCACACCCAACTGGGTATCCCGTTTAAGGATATCAATACCCTCCATATCAGCAAAAACCTCAACCTCCACCTCAACAACCACAAACGGAAGAAATCTTACAAAGGTTGGAAGAGGTTGAGCATAGGGCGGAGGAACGTGAAAGAAAGACCCATAAGTTCCTTAAGGGTCTTGCAAACTTCATCAAGGGAAAGAAGAAGTAGAAGACTTTATTTTATATTATGTTGTAGTTTTAATTAAGTCCCTGTGTGGACATTTCTTTTATTTTAGTCCCTGCGAGGACTTGTTTCTTTTCTTAGTCCCTGCATGGACAATTTGTTATTTTCAAAGACCCGTTTAGGGCTGGTTATGTAATCCTTAGTACTATGAATGGAGTTTTCTTTTGAAATTCATATATATGTATTTTCATTACATCAATATGTAAATAATCATTTCAAATTTAAATTGATTTGCTTTAAAAAGATGTTCTTAAAGGTATAGCCTAGCCAAAATATTAATGGCTATGATGGTATAACCTTCTTAAGACAAAAATTCCTTGTTAACATCTAAAAACATGTTAACACTCCTGGCAGTGTGGCTTGAGAAACCACGCCAGCCTTCAAAGTATTGGACTCTTCCAATCCCTTTCATAACCTAAATGATCAATGCGAATCATGGCTAAAAGCATCAAATATGAAGTCTATACTAAAAACATCCATATGAGGTGTTCTGCCTACGGGCCAATGTATATTCATGGCAAAGATAGTTATATTTTATAACTTCTTGTCCAAAAGGCAATGAACTATGTTCGACCCTTAAAACCTTGATCTAAAAAGATCATAATCATATTTTTAAATTGTCCTAGTGACAAGGCCTTTTGTGCCATCCAAATATCCTTTGAGACAAGCCTTGTGCTATATGAAAATTGTCTATATGACATCGACGGTTGTGACTATGTCCCCTGTCTAATAAATATAGAGGATTATATCCTATTTAAATGCCAATAATGGTTCATTTGTAACCTAGGCAAATTAAAATCAAATGTATTCAAACATGTTTCTTCATTAGCCTATATGGTTTATTTATACCATGGCTATTTAATCATCAAATACGATGATTCATTGTTGATGTGTGCAAAATGCAACATATAAATTACATCAAATGTGGCATTAAACTAACCTTTTTTAGTACTAATGTTGGAAAAAGTGTGTTTTTGTCTTCCTTTTGTATTTTCAGGATTAAATGAGCTCAAATGAACAAAAGAAGCAAAAAAGCAGCTAAATCTAACATAAATACAAGAAAAGGGATAAAACGTGGCATGCCCGACCCCTCGACAGCATCTTCCCAAGCAAAACAAGAGAAAAGAAGGCTGAACACGCCCCGTGCTCAATGAGCACGGGGGCATGCCTAAGTGTCTGCAGAAAAGACAAAGCTGTAGAAGCTTCTATCACCCAACACAGGGGCTTGCCCAGCGGACACGAGGCCGTGGTCAACTCTAAGATTCATAGAATCTGAGGAAATCTTGATAGTACAGATACGATTCTGCACACGGGGTCATGCCCAGTGGACACGGGGGCGTGGTCAACTAATCCAGACAAACTGCATTTAATGAAGGAAGAGAAAACGGGTGGACACAGGGCCGTGTCCAATGGACACGGGGCCGTGTCCAATGGACACGGGGCCGTGTCCGGGCTTCTGTGCAGGCTATAAATAGGGGTGCTTGGCTCATTTGCAAATCATCCCTTGGCAAACCACCTCTCTCACACTTCACCCATACTCCACCACCACCACAACACCATCATCCACCACCATCACCCATCATCCATCATAGAGTGTGTGAGTAGTCTCGGGATCCAAGATTGATCATAAGAGTTCTTGACAATCAAAGTCCATGTTTGCCTAAGTCTCTTACATCACTTGGTGACGACAAGTGTCTAGTGTAATACTTTTTATTTTTAATCTTTTCGCACTTTTTATTTGGTTATGTATTAATGACTTTAATAACTAGTTTCTTATGTTGAAGGTGAGTCTTCCTTATCGTTTGTCCGTGGTGTCTTGGCATTATTTTATTGTCTATATAAAATAAAAGATTTTCACCATTCATATCTCCACGGTCTATATGGAGGTATGTTGGCTACCTGGTCGGGGGTTAAGGGAACGGTTTGGTAAGAGTCTTGCCTTGTTCAGTGTATAGATCCTGCAAGGACCTGTGTCAACTTTAGTAGGACCTCCTTCAATACCCACTGGTATTGGATGGTGGGGGCCCGAACTCCTTGACCCCCTCATATGTAAACTACTATTAAAACTTTAACCCGGCTACTTAGGACTGTATCCCTGCTGACTCAGACTACTTTGCCGAGGGTAACGTCACCTCCAGAAGAGGGGCCTACCACAATATGCATTAATAACTTAATTAATTATCTTTCAATAATCCAACCCTTTAGGATTGTATCCTTGCTGACTCAAACTACTGGGTTGAGGGTAACGCCACATTCAGAAGAGGGGCCTACTACAATAACTAAGATAATCTCTTAAATAAGTGCAAATGTGCGAAAATAATCAAAGGTTACACTAAACACGAGTCGGATCCAAGTGATTCATCTTGTCTATCTGTTTTTATTTTATTTTATTTTTCAGCATTTTAGTTAGTTTTATTTTTTTTAGTTTATAACCTTTTTCTAACCTTTTGATTTGATTAGACGTTGAGGATAAACCGGTATTAAAAGCTCTTGTGTCCCTGGATGACCTTGGTATCTTACCAACACTATACTACGCTCACGATGGGTGCACTTGCCCATATGTGTGTTTAGTGTTAGTAAATATCGTGTTTTATAAATTTAAAACTTGGCTAAAAAGTGTTAAAGGGCTTAAAATATACATTAAAAATCTATGACACTTCACACCCATCAAGTTTTTGGCGTCGTTGCCGGGGACACAAGGATTTTAAGAAAGCTTAAAATCGACGGCCTAATCAGTTTTTCAAAACCTTTTTAAAACACGCGCATTTTTCTGCATTTTAGTTAGTTTTTGCATTTACAGTAGCCTGAACACGGGGCCGTGATCACTGAACACGGGGCCTTGCTGCATTTTTTTATAAAACACCCAGTAACAGAGTCTGAACACGGGGCCGTGCTCACTGAACACGCCCCGTGCTCAACGAAATCAGTAACTTTAATTAAAACGCCCAGATACAGAATCTGAACACGGGGCCGTGTCCACTGAACACGGGGCCGTGCCCAGCCTCTGTTTTCATTTTTATTTTTGTTTTCTGGTCTCGAGACTTTGTTGTGGTTTGCTAAGTGATTCTCATGGATCAATACTCAGGAGGTTACAACTACACCTATGAGGAGGATGATTATAGGGAAGACTATTGCACTAATTAGGGTGACTCGCACTCGGTTCAATATTGTGACTTATTTCAACCATCCACTTCATACACCTACTATGAGGAGCCCAGGTACGAGCCATTAACTTCATACACATCCTATGAAGACCCAAGGTATGAACCTTCTCCCTCATACTCATATTTTGAAGAACCAAGGTATGAGCCTTCATACTCATACTTTGAGGAACCACAATATGAGCAACCACCTACATATGCTTATTATGAGGAACCATGGCGTGAACAACCCACCTCATATGAGTATTATGAAGAACAAAATTATGACCCTTATCCATCATATACTTACAATGAAGGACAATGGTGTGAACCATCTACTTCCTATGAGTATTATGAGGAACAAAGGATCGAACAACCGGATTCAAGCTTTGAGGATCCCGATCCTTACTCTATCACCGACATAGCCGATAGGATAATAGAAAAAATTAAAACTATCGAACGTTACATATTAGAATCTCGCGCACGGGAAGAGGAGTCCCGCGCAAGAGAATAATTAAATAAAAAAGAGATAGTTGAAAACGTAAAAATGGAAGAACAAATAAGTGAAAAACCGACACATGAGTTAAACAACGAAAAAGGTGAGTCCGACAACGTTAAAATTCAAGAAGAGTCTAATTTTGAAGAAATTAATCTCTTGTCACCTTCTTTCGAAAATCATTGTTTAGTTCCCACTCATGCTAAGTTTTTAAAAGAGTTAAACACTAACACTAAAATTGACGAAACGGTAAGCGTTAAGTTAACTAATGATCAAACTTCGCTAATAAAAGAAGATCCATTTGAAATTAATATTACACCGGTTCCATGTTTTTTTCAAAATTCATTTATTAGTAATACCACAATTGATAAAGATCTTTGTTAACATAATTCCTAACTACATTTTCGAAAAATTAAGTATTGGTGATTTTTCTCCACTTCAAATACCCATTTTTCTATCCAATCAGAAAGTAATAAAATCAATTGGTGTAGTTGAGGATGTCTTGGTTCAAACAAAACAAATGGTAATCCCAACCGACTTTGTCATCCTTGATAACGCTCCTCTAGTGTTGGGACGACCTTTTGTAAAAACCCACGAAGCTTTGAAAAACCGGAAGCGCAACAATCTATCTATTCAATTAGGGGCATTTAAAAAGAGTGTTGATCTTGAGCGTTCAATGAAATATCCATTCGGCAATAATGACCCCCTAATTGAAGATGAAGATGAACCACCCGATACAAGTGAAAAGATTGACCACTTTGTTGAAGAAGAGGTCGCCATAGAACAAACTTTTGTAGTTCTTGATCTAAATGAGCAACCAAATAAGGAGTCTCATAAAGACCCACCTCTTGAGCTCAAAGAACTTCCAAAAGGTTTTGAATATGCTTTTCTCGACAAAGATGGTAAATCACCTGTAATTATTTCGTCAAAATTAACTAGCTTAGAAAAAGAAAAATTAATTACACTTTTGAAAAAACACAAAAATGCAATCGCTTGGAAGCTTGTAGATATTAAAGGCATAAGTCCTTCCATGTGCACGCACAAAATTTTAATGAACGATGACTACAAATCGGTAATACAACCACAACGTAGAGTAAATCCAAATGTCCAAGAAGTGGTTAAAAATGAAGTCATCAAATTACTTGACGCCGGACTTATTTATCCTATCTCCGATAGTCCTTGGGTAAGTCCCGTCCAAGTAGTTCCAAAGAAAGGAGGTATGACGGTAATAACTAACGAAAAGAATGAATTAATACCAACGAGAACCGTCACAGGATGGAGGGTATGTATAGATTATAGGCGATTAAATGAAGCAACAAGGAAAGATCACTTCCCTTTACCCTTCATTGATCAAATGTTAGAAAGATTATCCGGTCATAAATTTTATTGCTTCTTGGATGGTTTTTTAGGTTACTTTCAAATCCCGATAGCACCCGAGGACCAAGAAAAGACAACTTTCACTTGTCCCTATGGAACTTTTGCTTATCGACGCATGCCCTTTGGTCTATGTAATGCCCCCGCAACCTTTCAACGTTGCATGGTGTCCATCTTCCATGGTATGATAGAAAAGACAATGGAAGTCTTCATGGACGACTTTTCTATCTTTGGATATTCATACGACCAATGCCTCGATAACCTTGAACGAATGCTATCCCGATGTGAGGAAACCAACATCGCCCTTAATTGGGAAAAATGCCATTTCATGGTAACGGAGGGAATAGTACTCGGTCATAAAATCTCAAGCGAAGGAATGGAGGTGGATCGAGCCAAAATAGACATTATTTCTCGATTACCACCCCCATCCTCCGTTAGAGCTATCAGAAGTTTCCTAGGACATGCCAGATTCTATAGGCGGTTTATCAAAGACTTTTCTAAAATTTCAAGACCTCTAACAAAATTACTTGAAAAAGATGCCCCTTTCATCTTTGACAAGGATTGCAATCAAGCATTTCTAGCACTCACGGAAATGCTAGTCAATGCACCTATCATGATAGCGCCTGATTGGAAATTACCTTTCGAAATCATGTGTGATGCAAGTGACTTTGCAGTTGGAGCAGTCGTGGGACAAAGAAAAGAAAAGCATTTTCACCCAATTTATTATGCTAGTAAAACACTTAACGATGCACAAGAAAATTACACAACAACAGAAAAAGAGTTACTAGCTGTGGTATTTGCTTTTGATAAATTTCGTTCTTATCTTGTTCTTTCTAAAACAATAGTCTATACAGATCATGCAGCCATTCGATATCTCTTCAAGAAACAGGATGCTAAACCGCGTTTGATTCGGTGGATTCTACTCCTCCAAGAATTTGATATTGAAATCAAAGACAAAAGAGGAGCAGAAAACACCGCAGCAGATCATCTTTCGGGCCTAGAAGACCCAGCTTTGGAGGCAACCAGGGATGAACAAATCAATGAAAATTTTCCAACGGAGTCCTTGGAAATGGTGGAATACAGAGAAGAACCATGGTACGCCGACTATGCTAACTACTTAGCTAGCGGCATAGTCGCCAAAGGATGGCCACATCATCAAAGAAAAAAATTCTTTGCCGATGTAAAGCATTATTTTTGGGAAGATCCTTATCTTTTCAAAATGTGTGCTGACCAACTCATCCGCCGATGCGTACATGGTAGCGAAGCAAGAAGGATTCTCTGCCATTGTCATGAAGGCCCATACGGAGGATATCATGGTGCCGCTAGTACCGCACGAAAGGTATTTGATTCAGGATTTTATTGGCCAACCATTTACAAAGACGCCCAAAGTCTTATCAAGACATGTGACGCTCGCCAAAGAACAGGTAATATTTCTTCCAAAAACAAAATGCCACAAAATGGCATCCTTGTTTGTGAAATTTTTGATGTGTGGGGACTCGACTTTATGGGACCTTTCCCACCGTCAAAAGGAAACAAATATATACTTGTGGCGGTAGATTACTTGTCTAAATGGGCCGAGGCACTTCTAACAAACGATGGAAGAGTCGTGGTAAGATTTCTGAAAAGATTATTCTCTCGTTTTGGAACACCAAAAGCTTTAATAAGTGATAGAGGTACCCATTTTTGTAATCATCAACTTGAAAAAATCTTAACAAGGTATGGGGTCTATCACCGGGTCTCAACGGCATATCACCCTCAAACAAACGGACAAGCCGAAGTGACTAATAGAGGTTTAAAACGGATACTCGAAAAAACCGCAGTTCCTCCCGACTCTTCGAGTAGATCAGGATGTCATCAATAAAAACAATAACAAACTTGTCAAGATAAGGTTTGCACACCCTGTTCATAAGGTCCATGAAAATCGCAGGCGCGTTCGTTAGCCCGAATGGCATGACCAAAAACTCGTAATGACCGTAGCGAGTTCTGAATGCTGTTTTGGAGACGTCCTCATCCCGGACTCTCAGTTGATGGTAACCTGACCTCAGATCAATCTTCGAGTAATAGCTCGATCCTTGCAACTGGTCGAATAAGTCGTCGATGCGTGGAAGTGGATAGCGATTCTTTACGGTCACCTTGTTTAGTTCGCGGTAATCTATGCACATACGAAAGGTACCGTCTTTCTTTTTCACAAATAATACTGGAGCTCCCCAGGGCGAAGAGCTAGGACGTATGAAACCCTTTTCCAAAAGTTCTTGCAATTGCTTAGACAGTTCTTCCAGTTCAGTTGGAGCTAAGCGATAAGGCGCTCGAGCTATAGGTGCTGCTCCTGGAGCTAGCTCAATCTGAAATTCGACCTGGCGATGAGGCGGTAGCCCAGGTAACTCTTCAGGAAACACTTGAGAAAAGTCGCGTACTATAGGAATATCCCCAATCTTTTTCTCTGTCGTCGATGTATCTGTAACAAGTGCTAGAATAGCTATGTGGCCCTTTCGCAGACACTTCTGAGCCTTCAAGAAGGAGATGATGCCACTCACGACACCACTCTTGTCGCCTTGAACTTCGAGAGGTTCTTTGCCAGAACGAGGAATACGAATAATCTTCTCCTTGCATAGGATCTCTGCTTGTTGTTGGGATAACCAATCCATACCAATGACAACATCAAAACTACTCAGAGTTATAGGAATGAGATCGATAGAGAAAGTCTGACCAGCGAGGATAAGATTACAACCTTGAACTATGTGTGTGGCTTCTAGACTTTTACCGTTAGCTAACTCTACGACATGTTTGGTGTTCAACAGTGTTGGTGCACGTTTAAGCATTTGACTAACTTTCAGAGACATATAACTGGTATCCGCACCCGAATCAAATAGTACAGTAACATAAAAGTCGTCGAGAAGAAACTTACCCATAACCACATGAGGATCGTTCCTTGCGTCACTCTGACCAATCACAAATACACGACCCTTTGCACCATTGTTGTTGTTGTTTCCCCCATTGTTGTTCCCACTGCCCTGATAGTTGTTGTTGTTATTCTGATTCTGGTTTAACTGGGGGCAGTTCCGCTTGAAGTGACCTTCAGCCCCACACTGAAAGCATGTCTTATTTCCATGCTGCTGTTGCTGTGGCGGGTTTCGTGGAACTGGTGGCTGTTGTTGCTGGTTCTGATTCGCAGGCCTTGAGCTCCTGCAATCCTTAGCTTCATGACCTACCCTTAGACATCTCCGACAGCGGCCCTTGTTGCACTGGCCACTGTGATTCCTGTTACAGTTGTTACACTTTGGGAGGTTCCCTCGATAACTACCCTGCCTGTGACTGCCCGAAGATTGCTGACTAGGGCTCTGATAATCACTAGTCTTACGCTGTTGCTGTGCTTGAGACTGTATAATAGCTGAACCCCTGCTGGAATCCCCTTCCCATTTCCGCTTGTTGTCGCTGGGAGTAGCAGGAGTAACTGGAGTGGTAGCGGTAGTAGTAGTGCTGATACGTTTAGGCAGCCTGTTCTGTTCGACTGCCTGATCGGTGAGGCGATGAGCTATCTTGACAATCTGCTGTATGGTGCCAAGATTCGCTGAGGTTACGTGACTTTGAATTTCCGGCACCAGACCATTGAGATACAGTTCGATACGCTTAATGGGAGGGTCCACCATAGTAGGACACAGAATAGCCAACTCATTCGATCTTCTGGTGTACGCTTCAATTTCTGACCCCGTCATTTTTAAGTGGTAAAACTCTACCTCCAGCTTATGAATATCATCACGGCTACAGTATTCCTCTTTGATCAATTCCTTAAAATCATTCCAGGGTGTGGCGTTAGCAACAGCCAACCCTAACATCTGAACTTGCGCATTCCACCAAGTCAGCGCAATGCCTTCTAGAGTACCAGTGGCGTACTTCACCCTGCGAGCCTCAGGGCATTCACACATTTCAAATACAGACTCGAGCTTTTCAAACCAATGGAGGAGTCCAACCGCTCCTTCCGTGCCACTAAAAGTAGTAGGACGACAGTCCATGAAAGTTTTGAAGGTGCAAACAGGTGGCTGAGCGTGCTGACCTGTTGTGTATAAGAATCCAGGACAAGATTAAACACAAGAGTTGGTTTAGGAGTGTAGGATCTAAAGATCCTAGTGTGAGTTACAACTGCAGGGTATACCTCCTGCTTGTGCGGCTGCAACTGCCGCAGCAACTTGTTCGTTAATGAGAGCCGTCAACTGGGCTTGTGTCATGTTGATACGTCCAGACATGATCTTCATAGCAAATATGACATAAGTGAGAGAGGTTCGCAAGTAGTGCGATGACAGAAGTGAGTAAGCACATAAGTGTTCTCATGCAATAGTGTTACGTTAATCTAAGCATACCCTGAGCAAAGTTCTATGCAATTCTAGCAAGTAGGCAATAAAACATATACCATATTACCTAGGATGTTGAGTCTTGCACGTGGAGCGGGGCGTCGTTGTGGATCGTTGAGCACTGTTTCGGTTATAGTCTGGTTTTAATAAAAACGTTTTCCCCTTATTAAAACCGAGTTCTCTATAACCAATGGCTCTGATACCAATCTGTCACACCCCCAAAATCCACACGCGGAGTACCACCGCTTGGAGGCATGACATGACCAGGATCAAGCCACCAATCATATTGAACATAAGTATATAGTAAAAGTCATTCATCAATACGATAGGTGTTTCCAAAACCAAATATAAACAAGTGTGTAGCGGAAGCATTTAAAGTAAAACCCAACATAAGTTTAAGTACAAAATGTCATAATGTTTAACAACACATTCACGATCCATGTCCACAACGACCGTGCCTCCCGTGCAAGCTCCAAAAGTACCTAAGGTCCTGCAAGGCATGTAACAGAGAATCAACAACTAGTTGAGCGAGTTCACAGTAAGTAAGTTCGTAATAGTAAGTTTGTTTCGTAACATGTGGCGCTACTAGGCCGATAGTATGTTCTATTAGTGGGGGCTTCCCATGTTGCATATACACTAGACTATTTGTAACCATAAGTGTTCTTCACAACCGAGAACAGTAGTACGTACTAAGTTTACGTAGGTTTTACGTAAGTGTCCTTCACAACCGAGGACAGGGGTACGCGGGGGTTTACGTAGGTTTTACGTAAGTGCCTGACACAACCCGAGGCAGTAATGAGTATAAGTTTACGTAGGTTTTACGTAAGTGCCCTTCACAACCGAGGACAGTGATGTGTACTAGTATACGTAGGTTTTACGTATGTGTCCTGCGCATCCGAGGACGATGGTAGATAGTCTAGTAACATTGTAAGTACAAATCCATTCCTTCAATCCCATTCCCAACCCCGGGAATCCCATGCCTTGGTAAGAGTGTGAACTCACCTTGTTTGCTCGGTATGCTAAGTTAAGTGCTCACAATTAATCAGTCAAGTCCTATAGTGCACGTATATTAAATCAGTTCACGTTCGTAATATTACACATGTAACTATCATCACAGAAATATCACAAAGCGTGTTTGGCAGTTTGCATTCTTGTATCATGTAAACAGTTAATTCCATTCATGCCAATTCATCTTACCCATATTAGCTTTCACAGTTAATTCTAACTAAACTAACATAATCAAACAGGGGTACACAGTTAACCAAGTTAACATTTAATAACTAACTGTGTCACATGCTTTTCTTAACTAAATTAATAGTTAAAACAGAGTTAACAACTTAATAAATTTAACCAGTTAACAGATAACAGTTGGGCCGAAATCTAAGTTGGGCCGAAGACACATAAGTGCCGAAATCCCTTTATAGCCGAAAACCCCATTAGCCGAAATCACTTATGGTCGAAATCCCCTTATGTTCGAAATCCCCTAAGAGCCGAAATCCTCATGTGGGCCGAAAACACCCTTTGGGCCGGAACTGTTTGGGCCGAAATCACTTTAAGTGATTTCGTCCACTTTATTATTATGGGGGTGTTTTCGTGACTATTCATCATCATCAACAACACTTACAGTAACAAAAACCCAGTAACTAATAATCGATTAACAGTTACATGATCAATCATTTGTAGGAACAATCAATCCAACAAAAGCTAAAACATTCATTTAGATACTTACTCATCTAAATAATCAGGATTAACGTCCAATAATCATCATAGTTTTTAACATTTAACAGGAGATCTAGTTATGCATTTATCAACTCACTTTATCTCGAAGATTAACAATCACCATTCATAGAAAACAATGATCTAAACATTAAATCATCAATCAAAATCAGATCATAAGATTATAATATCTCACAGTAGCAGTCAATATAAGATATCATCTTAACATGTAAATCACTAACCGTAGATTAAACAGGGGTTTGGCTTCACAATGAGGAATTCTCTTTTGTTGGGTTTTCAGATGTAGAGAGAGAGAGAACAAAGTGATAAGGTTTGGTAAGTGGGTAACGTCTCGGAGAAGATTTGTGATTAAACTGCTTATATAAAATATCTCAAAATACTGGGCCATGGGCCAAGCCCATCTCTGATTTCGCCAAACATTCTGGACGAAAACACTAAAGTGTTTTCATCACTTGGGTGATTTCATGAGTACTTGATTTCAGTGAGTTCCAACTTTGTTTAACATATGATAAATAATAACACCATTATTAACATACAATCACATATAAAAATATATATGGATCCCAAGTATAAAATATTAATCGAAATACGATATAACGTATTACAAAGGTAAGCGTTGTGAAACAACGAGTCGTGTAAACAAACACATAAACAATAATAATAATAAAAAAAATTAACGCGCACAAAATGCGAAGATGGAAATCTCAGAAACTCGAGTTGTCACATTATCCCCAACTTGAAAGAAATTTCGTCCCGAAATTTAGCATGCGGTTACTGAGGAAGCTAGGTAAGTTATCGTTTACTGGTTTTCCTGGGGTGTCACATCATCCCCCCGTTGATTTGGGATTTCATCCCGAACTTCTGTAGTTGCTTCAGCCTCAGTAGTAGTTGCATTGTTTTCGAACAACTGGGGATATTTGAGTTCCATTTGGTCTTCGCGTTCCCAGGTATACTCTGGGCCACGACGGGAGTTCCAACGAACTCGAACAAGAGGTATTCTGGTGTTCTTGAGGACCTTAACATCCCGGTCCGTGATTTCAACTGGTTCTTCGACGAAATGCAACCGTTCGTCGATAGTGAGCTCCTTCAGAGGAACTATGTGGGTCTCATCTGACAGACACTTCTTCAGATTCGACACGTGAAAGACGTTGTGAACTGCACTGAGTTCAGCTGGTAAGTTCAGTCTGTAGGCCACTTTGCCTATCTTCTCTATGACTTCAAATGGTCCAACGTATCGTGGATTGAGCTTGCCTCGTTTGCCAAAACGAACAACACCCTTCCAGGGTGAAACTTTGAGTAGTGCTCGATCCCCAACTTGGAACTCGAGTAATTTCCTGTCTTTATCGGCATATACTTTCTGACGGTCACGAGCTGCCGCCATGCGTTGTCGTATTTGAGCAATCTTTTCAGTAGTATCAACTACCATTTCTGGACCTGTGATCTGACTGTCACCCACCTCTGCCCAACAAAGAGGTGATCGGCATTTACGCCCGTACAATGCCTCAAATGGAGCAGCTTTAATGCTGGTGTGGTAACTGTTGTTGTACGAAAATTCCACAAGTGGCAGATGCTTTTCCCAGCCCTTGCCAAAGTCAATTACGCACGCCCGAAGCATGTCTTCTAGAGTTTGAATAGTGCATTCAGACTGCCCATCTGTCTGAGGATGATACGCTGTGCTCATGTCTAAACGAGAGCCAAAAGATTTGTGCATTGCTTGCCACAGTTCTGAAGTAAAACGTGCATCACAATCGGAGATAATAGAGGTGGGCACCCCATGCCTCGAGACAACTTCCTTAAGGTATACGTCTGCTAGAGTGGAGAACTTATCCGTTTCCTTGATAGCCAAGAAGTGAGCAGACTTTGTGAGTCGATCCACGATCACCCAAATAGTATCATTTCCGCGCTGAGATCTAGGTAGGCCAGTAACAAAATCCATGGAAATTTGTTCCCATTTCCATTGTGGTATCTCAGGTTGTTGGAGTGGGCCTGATGGTTTCTGATATTCCGCTTTGACTCTCGCACAAGTCAAACACTTGCTAACGTAAGTTGCTATGTGAGCTTTCATGCTAGGCCACCAATATGTAGTTCTGAGGTCGTGGTACATCTTATCCGAACCAGGATGTACTGAGTAGCGAGACTTATGAGCTTCATCCATTACAAGCTCGCGTAAGTTTCCATAGAGTGGGACCCAGATGCGTCCGGTTACATAATAGGCGCCGTCTGCCGTTTGTTCTAACCGTTGCCTTGAGCCGCGTAGGGCTTCAGCCCTGACGTTTTCTGGTTTCAATGCTTCTACCTGAGCATCTCGTATCTGTGAAGGAAGACTGGACTGAATAGTGAGTTGCAACGCTCGTACACGCCTAGGTGTAGTATCCTTTCGACTGAGGGCGTCGGCCACCACATTGGCTTTGCCCGGATGGTACTTTATAGCACATTCGTAATCGTTCAGTAACTCGACCCATCTACGTTGTCGCATGTTCAATTCTTTCTGCTTGAAAATATGCTCAAGATTCCTGTGATCGGTGTAGATGGTGCACTTGGTGCCATACAGATAATGTCGCCATATCTTGAGCGCAAAAACAACAGCTCCAAGCTCTAAATTGTGCGTAGTGTAATTCCGTTCGTGAATCTTAAGTTGACGTGAAGCATAAGCAATAACTTTATCCCGTTGCATCAACACACATCCAAGACCTTGGATAGATGCATCGCAGTAGACTACAAAATCGTCCGTGCCTTCAGGCAATGAGAGGATAGGTGCGCTACAGAGTCTATCCTTTAAGTGCTGAAACGCTGTTTCCTGTGTATCACTCCAACGGTAAGCAATACCTTTCTGTGTCAGTAATGTAAGCGGCTGTGCAATCTTTGAGAAGTCTTTGATAAACCGTCTGTAATAACCCGCCAAACCCAAGAATTGGCGTAGTTCGGTTGGTGTACTAGGTGCAGGCCAGTTCTTGATCGAATCTACTTTGGATGGATCGACATGAATCCCATCCTTGGTTACCACGTGGCCTAGAAAGTGAACTTCACGAAGCCAGAAGTCACATTTTGAAAACTTAGCGTACAACTGTTCCGTTCGAAGGAGTTCCAGAATAAGTCGTAAATGCTGCTCATGTTCCTCCCGACTCTTCGAGTAGATCAGGATGTCATCAATAAAAACAATAACAAACTTGTCAAGATAAGGTTTGCACACCCTGTTCATAAGGTCCATGAAAACCGCAGGCGCGTTCGTTAGCCCGAATGGCATGACCAAAAACTCGTAATGACCGTAGCGAGTTCTGAATGCTGTTTTGGAGACGTCCTCATCCCGGACTCTCAGTTGATGGTAACCTGACCTCAGATCAATCTTCGAGTAATAGCTCGATCCTTGCAACTGGTCGAATAAGTCGTCGATGCGTGGAAGTGGATAGCGATTCTTTACGGTCACCTTGTTTAGTTCGCGGTAATCTATGCACATACGAAAGGTACCGTCTTTCTTTTTCACAAATAATACTGGAGCTCCCCAGGGCGAAGAGCTAGGACGTATGAAACCCTTTTCCAAAAGTTCTTGCAATTGCTTAGACAGTTCTTCCAGTTCAGTTGGAGCTAAGCGATAAGGCGCTCGAGCTATAGGTGCTGCTCCTGGAGCTAGCTCAATCTGAAATTCGACCTGGCGATGAGGCGGTAGCCCAGGTAACTCTTCAGGAAACACTTGAGAAAAGTCGCGTACTACAGGAATATCCCCAATCTTTTTCTCTGTCGTCGATGTATCTGTAACAAGTGCTAGAATAGCTATGTGGCCCTTTCGCAGACACTTCTGAGCCTTCAAGAAGGAGATGATGCCACTCACGACACCACTCTTGTCGCCTTGAACTTCGAGAGGTTCTTTGCCAGAACGAGGAATACGAATAATCTTCTCCTTGCATAGGATCTCTGCTTGTTGTTGGGATAACCAATCCATACCAATGACGACATCAAAACTACTCAGAGTTATAGGAATGAGATCGATAGAGAAAGTCTGACCAGCGAGGATAAGATTACAACCTTGAACTATGTGTGTGGCTTCTAGACTTTTACCGTTAGCTAACTCTACGACATGTTTGGTGTTCAACAGTGTTGGTGCACGTTTAAGCATTTGACTAACTTTCAGAGACATATAACTGGTATCCGCACCCGAATCAAATAGTACAGTAACATAAAAGTCGTCGAGAAGAAACTTACCCATAACCACATGAGGATCGTTCCTTGCGTCACTCTGACCAATCACAGATACACGACCCTTTGCACCATTGTTGTTGTTGTTTCCCCCATTGTTGTTCCCACTGCCCTGATAGTTGTTGTTGTTATTCTGATTCTGGTTTAACTGGGGGCAGTTCCGCTTGAAGTGACCTTCAGCCCCACACTGAAAGCATGCCTTATTTCCGTGCTGCTGTTGCTGTGGCGGGTTTCGTGGAACTGGTGGCTGTTGTTGCTGGTTCTGATTCGCAGGCCTTGAGCTCCTGCAATCTTTAGCTTCATGACCTACCCTTAGACATCTCTGACAGCGGCCCTTGTTGCACTGGCCACTGTGATTCCTGTTACAGTTGTTACACTTTGGGAGGTTCCCTCGATAACTACCCTGCCTGTGACTGCCCGAAGATTGCTGACTAGGGCTCTGATAATCACTAGTCTTGCGCTGTTGCTGTGCTTGAGACTGTATAATAGCTGAACCCCTGCTGGAATCCCCTTCCCATTTCCGCTTGTTGTCGCTGGGAGTAGCAGGAGTAACTGGAGTGGTAGCGGTAGTAGTAGTGCTGATACGTTTAGGCAGCCTGTTCTGTTCGACTGCCTGATCGGTGAGGCGATGAGCTATCTTGACAATCTGCTGTATGGTGCCAAGATTCGCTGAGGTTACGTGACTTTGAATTTCCGGCACCAGACCATTGAGATACAGTTCGATACGCTTAATGGGAGGGTCCACCATAGTAGGACACAGAATAGCCAACTCATTCGATCTTCTGGTGTACGCTTCAATTTCTGACCCCGTCATTTTTAAGTGGTAAAACTCTACCTCCAGCTTTTGAATATCATCACGGCTACAGTATTCCTCTTTGATCAATTCCTTAAAATCATTCCAGGGTGTGGCGTTAGCAACAGCCAACCCTAACATCTGAACTTGCGCATTCCACCAAGTCAGCGCAATGCCTTCTAGAGTACCAGTGGCGTACTTCACCCTGCGAGCCTCAGGGCATTCACACATTTCAAATACAGACTCGAGCTTTTCAAACCAATGGAGGAGTCCAACCGCTCCTTCCGTGCCACTAAAAGTAGTAGGACGACAGTCCATGAAAGTTTTGAAGGTGCAAACAGGTGGCTGAGCGTGCTGACCTGTTGTGTATAAGAATCCAGGACAAGATTAAACACAAGAGTTGGTTTAGGAGTGTAGGATCTAAAGATCCTAGTGTGAGTGACAACTGCAGGGTATACCTCCTGCTTGTGCGGCTGCAACTGCCGCAGCAACTTGTTCGTTAATGAGAGCCGTCAACTGGGCTTGTGTCATGTTGATACGTCCAGACATGATCTTCATAGCAAATATGACATAAGTGAGAGAGGTTCGCGAGTAGTGCGATGACAGAAGTGAGTAAGCACATAAGTGTTCTCATGCAATAGTGTTACGTTAATCTAAGCATACCCTGAGCAAAGTTCTATGCAATTCTAGCAAGTAGGCAATAAAACATATACCATATTACCTAGGATGTTGAGTCTTGCACGTGGAGCGGGGCGTCGTTGTGGATCGTTGAGCACTGTTTCGGTTATAGTCTGGTTTTAATAAAAACGTTTTCCCCTTATTAAAACCGAGTTCTCTATAACCAATGGCTCTGATACCAATCTGTCACACCCCCAAAATCCACACGCGGAGTACCACCGCTTGGAGGCGTGACATGACCAGGATCAAGCCACCAATCATATTGAACATAAGTATATAGTAAAAGTCATTCATCAATACGATAGGTGTTTCCAAAACCAAATATAAACAAGTGTGTAGCGGAAGCATTTAAAGTAAAACCCAACATAAGTTTAAGTACAAAATGTTATAATGTTTAACAACACATTCACGATCCATGTCCACAACGACCGTGCCTCCCGTGCAAGCTCCAAAAGTACCTAAGGTCCTGCAAGGCATGTAACAGAGAATCAACAACTAGTTGAGCGAGTTCACAGTAAGTAAGTTCGTAATAGTAAGTTTGTTTCGTAACATGTGGCGCTACTAGGCCGATAGTATGTTCTATTAGTGGGGGCTTCCCATGTTGCATATACACTAGACTATTTGTAACCATAAGTGTTCTTCACAACCGAGAACAGTAGTACGTACTAAGTTTACGTAGGTTTTACGTAAGTGTCCTTCACAACCGAGGACAGGGGTACGCGGGGGTTTACGTAGGTTTTACGTAAGTGCCTGACACAACCCGAGGCAGTAATGAGTATAAGTTTACGTAGGTTTTACGTAAGTGCCCTTCACAACCGAGGACAGTGATGTGTACTAGTATACGTAGGTTTTACGTATGTGTCCTGCGCATCCGAGGACGATGGTAGATAGTCTAGTAACATTGTAAGTACAAATCCATTCCTTCAATCCCATTCCCAACCCCGGGAATCCCATGCCTTGGTAAGAGTGTGAACTCACCTTGTTTGCTCGGTATGCTAAGTTAAGTGCTCACAATTAATCAGTCAAGTCCTATAGTGCACGTATATTAAATCAGTTCACGTTCGTAATATTACACATGTAACTATCATCACAGAAATATCACAAAGCGTGTTTGGCAGTTTGCATTCTTGTATCATGTAAACAGTTAATTCCATTCATGCCAATTCATCTTACCCATATTAGCTTTCACAGTTAATTCTAACAAAATTAACCAACAACACAGTTAATTGAGCTAATTAACTAAACTAACATAATCAAACAGGGGTACACAGTTAACCAAGTTAACATTTAATAACTAACTGTGTCACATGCTTTTCTTAACTAAATTAATAGTTAAAACAGAGTTAACAACTTAATAAATTTAACCAGTTAACAGATAACAGTTGGGCCGAAATCTAAGTTGGGCCGAAGACACATAAGTGCCGAAATCCCTTTATAGCCGAAAACCCCATTAGCCGAAATCACTTATGGTCGAAATCCCCTTATGTTCGAAATCCCCTAAGAGCCGAAATCCTCATGTGGGCCGAAAACACCCTTTGGGCCGGAACTGTTTGGGCCGAAATCACTTTAAGTGATTTCGTCCACTTTATTATTATGGGGGTGTTTTCGTGACTATTCATCATCATCAACAACACTTACAGTAACAAAAACCCAGTAACTAATAATCGATTAACAGTTACATGATCAATCATTTGTAGGAACAATCAATCCAACAAAAGCTAAAACATTCATTTAGATACTTACTCATCTAAATAATCAGGATTAACATCCAATAATCATCATAGTTTTTAACATTTAACAGGAGATCTAGTTATGCATTTATCAACTCACTTTATCTCGAAGATTAACAATCACCATTCATAGAAAACAATGATCTAAACATTAAATCATCAATCAAAATCAGATCATAAGATTATAATATCTCACAGTAGCAGTCAATATAAGATATCATCTTAACATGTAAATCACTAACCGTAGATTAAACAGGGGTTTGGCTTCACAATGAGGAATTCTCTTTTGTTGGGTTTTCAGATGTAGAGAGAGAGAGAGAACAAAGTGATAAGGTTTGGTAAGTGGGTAACGTCTCAGAGAAGATTTGTGATTAAACTGCTTATATAAAATATCTCAAAATACTGGGCCATGGGCCAAGCCCATCTCTGATTTCGCCAAACATTCTGGACGAAAACACTAAAGTGTTTTCATCACTTGGGTGATTTCATGAGTACTTGATTTCAGTGAGTTCCAACTTTGTTTAACATATGATAAATAATAACACCATTATTAACATACAATCACATATAAAAATATATATGGATCCCAAGTATAAAATATTAATCGAAATACGATATAACGTATTACAAAGGTAAGCGTTGTGAAACAACGAGTCGTGTAAACAAACACATAAACAATAATAATAATAAAAAAAATTAACGCGCACAAAATGCGAAGATGGAAATCTCAGAAACTCGAGTTGTCACAAGGAAATCTCGTTTCAAACGTTCGAAGAATGAAAGCATCAACATCATACCTGGTAAGTTTGAAGCAAGCAGGGTGACATCTAAATCGGTAAGTCTTCTAACCAAGTTTTCAGGAAACAGGGCACTCACACGAGCACTTAAAAAAAATTTAAACTTGCCCGAACACGGGGCCGTGTCCGCATAACTGTCGGGATAAAACCCCTTTTTCATAACAGTTTCTTCATTCCACACGCCCCGTTTCCCCGAAAACTCTCTGGTTCAGACGATTTTTCTGCAAGATTCCGACGTCTCCTCTACTTCTAACAACATCAAAGTATGATTCTATCATCTTTAGTAGTTAGATTAAGCATTTGCATGTAGTTAAAACACCAAAAATTTAGGGAAAATCTAGGGTTTTTGAACTTCATCCGGATCGAACCTCTAATTTTTTCTTAGATCTGTTAGCAGTAGTATAGATACGTGTTATAGGAAGTAAATTAACTTGTATTGTTAATAGATTTGCCCGATTTCTCACAAAAACCCCAAACCCTTGTTTTTGAACCGAAAAAGATAAAATTGAAGGGGTAAATGGTTTGTGTTGGGAAAAATGGCATTTGGGGTTTCATTTTTGGGGAAAACCGCCCCTACTGGACCAAAAATTTTCAATTTTTCAGGACCGGGTCGAAAAATGGGATTTTTGGTAAACAGACGTCTGGACACGGGGTCGTGCTCGCTGAGCACGGGGGCGTGTCCAGCCAAAATCAGGCCAACATGGGGCGTGTCCGCTGAACACGGGGCCGTGTTCAGCCGACTGTTTTCAGTTTTCTCCGAAAATTTCACTGTTTCATGCTAATTGTTTGGTGTTTCCTTTCAGATGTCCAAGAAATTTACACGGTTCAATGCAAATGAGTTGTATGCTAAAGCAATATACGATGTGCTTCAAACCAGGCCGGAGGAATACCCACGAACAGTATGCATGGATCTTCTAGGAGCAGTGAACCAGCTTGACCGATTCAACAACCTAGTAACCGGCCCGCTGAGAGCCGCACTGTGCACTCGACTTCGCTCAGCCCACGAATATAATCTGGAATTCTACAGCACACTAGCGTTCAAAACAAGATCTGATCCATTTGATAATGATGGTGTAGAATTCCGGTGTGGAGGGACTAAGTACTCAATCTCGATAGCACAGTTTGGGTCAATAGTTGGGTTGTATGCGGAGGAAGATGCGGGTGATGAACAAAACACCGGCGGTCTCCGCGAGATCAAGGAGAGTGACTGCCAAGCTGCATGGGCACAAATAGGAGAAGGCCACTACAATCCGAGCAGCACTAAGAGCACTAAGTTGAGGGACCCTGTTTACCGTTACATCCAAAGGGTCCTCACTTACTCTCTTAGTCAGAGGCACGATAGCAGCGGTGTTGTAGGTTTAAGGGATCTACTAGTCCTTCACTGCATTCATACCCGCACCAAACTTGATGTTCCGTACCTTCTGCTCCGAAACATGCATTGGAACCAGCTTGCTACTCCCCCGACTCCCATCTTCTTTGGGGGATGGATCTACCGTCTCTTCAAGCATTTCGTGAACATGCCCAGGTCTTTCGAAAAGAGCCCATGGTCGGGAACAGTGGACATGACCATCTGTCGCTCTATGAACCTGATTTATGAAGCAGAAGACGGGACGGTCAGCTTCCAAAGAGTCCAGGGAATGCATGGAACCCGCAAGAAGCACTCGTCCTCCACGCACCACACTTCCAACCTCCTCCTCAGTACCATTACCAGCCCCAGGGTGATCCGGGCCAATCCTCCTCTCAAGGAGGCGGTTTTCCTAACTTCCAAAGTTTACATGATTTATTGCAGGAAAACCTCATGTGCACCAGGAACACCTACAATATGGCCAAAAACACGTACACCCGGGTCGGAGCGATAGAGCGAAACATATCCGACATACAGGATGACATTGGGAACATATGGGAGTACATGGCGGGGCACGGAGGAGACGATGATGATGAAGACGAGTACATGGATTAGGCGGGAGGAGTGGAGGTAGCGGTTCATGGTTGGAGGTCCACAGGTTAACCCCTTATTCTCATAACAATTTCCGGCTTGCGTGCCATGTGTTGAACAATTTACTTTCCTCTAAAACTTTTTACTTTTCTGCATTTTCTTTATTTTAACTTTGTGGTATGGATGTTTGAACAATGGTAATTTAGGATGCTTGCTATGGTTTGGTGTAGTGTTTATTGATAAAACTGTAACACCCGTTCTTATTTATCATTGTTTAACGTATAGTTTACGAAAAGGATCATGTAATTACGTTTACATATACATCAGAAATACGGGTCTATTAAAACTTTTACAGTTTAAAAGTTTGACAACATATTGTATATGAATTCGTCGTTTAAAAGATACAACGAAACGCCGTGCGGAAGCTTTTAACTTTATCGTGTTCGGTTCTTCTTCGAGCTTGATCTTCATCCGGGCACTCTTGGCATCCACCTATGATCAAAACCAACTTAAAAGTTAGTTTTGATAGTCAAATATTAAGTTCAAACAAGTACAGGGGTTAAAATGACAAAATTTAAAAATTTTCCGGAGTTAGGGGCGTCGCGTGACGCCAAGGGCCTAGGCGTCACGCCTAGCCCTTGTTTTCACATACTGTTGCCTTCAGCTGTTGCTGTACATTCCCAGCTCAACCCGATTTCACGGAAACGGCCATAACTTCTTCGTTATTGATCCGTTTTACCCGATTCTTTTTTCCTACGCGTCCGTAATTTAATTATCCATCTTATGAAGTTAAAATCCAACATCCAACATAAATAAATTTTGAGACTTTCAAGCCTTCGACTCGTTACCTTTTTATCAAATTTAACCCGTTTATGCATTTTATCAAACAAACATATTTGTTTGATTCCTACATCACCTACACTTCTTCAAATAAATGTTATATACCATATTAGGTTCTAATCACGGGTTTATTACACAATTTAAACCCATTTTCGCTCGTATGCTTATTTTGACCCGTTATGGGTATTTAAGCACTTTCGAGCCTAAAATAGCTTTCGATTGCTTCTAGCATTCCATTACCACATTTCTTATCCTATAATCTCCCACCCCAACTGTATTTAAGGTAGGTTTAATGAGGTGATCAATATAAACCAAATTTTACCTCTCGAATCATTATTTTACGGCAAAAACTCAAATAGTGCCATTTGGCTAATACAATACCTCTTTCAGCTTCTATACTTATTCTAAGTATTTACCTAGTCATAAAACTCGTTTCCAAACAACCTTTAAGGGTCGTTTGTTCCATTTAGCCTACAAGGGCGTTTTGGTCGATTTTAGTCCTTTTATGACGAAGGACTCTCTCTCAAATTATTCGACCAAAATAACACTTTTAACTACAACATAATTATGCGTACCTGGCCCGGATCAACAAGTAGACCCGATTTATACCTCGTTTTCATTATCACACCATCAATGGTGACGCAATTATCCGATTGGCTAATCGGTCCTGTTAACATAAGACTTGACAACTACATTAGTCGATATTGTCAAATGGTGTTATCATCACAATTCGACCCGTTTGGACTATATGCCCAACATTATCTATTTAATCAAAAACATCGTTTTTGATTTCCAATTCATACATCCATCCCATCCCGGATTTTATAACCATACCCCTTTTTCTTTAACACTCTTTTCTTACAAATTCAACCCATTTCGGCTTACGCCATGGGTATCCTTTTAACCTTGATTTACATTAGTCGACACTTGACAAATTTCCATATTTCCAATATTATCGTTATCACGTTTACAACGTATCGAATAAACGAGTATTCTACATAAGTGTGTAAATTACACTTACCTCCCATCCACGCCACGCTTTTCTTTCCGTACTTCCTCCGTTTGACCCGCTCCCTCCTCCAAGCTTTCATCTAGCTTGTTACGCGTCAAACTATTGTCAATCATTTACAAGGCGGTTAAATTAGTCATAAAAATCACGACTATTCCACCTCACTTATTTCCTATGTCGAAGCTACTATTTGACTTCATGATTAGTTAACTTAACTTATCTAAAGTTAACTATTTTCAATCGCATGGTTTACGATATTAAGTCTAAATCAACATAGTATTTAGAACTCTTATCACTTCATATCACGCGTAATTGCCATATCATCCGAATACGCGTTTCCACTCTAAATTTCAACACTTTAGTTCTCATTTAGGCATTTTAACAAACACCTAATGTGCATAATTTTACATATTTACTAACTAGTTCATAACTAGTTATTTTCACCAAGATTTACATCAAAATCAAACCTCTATGTCTAGTGTTCATGAACTACATCAAGAACTTATATCATAACAATCAATATTCCTGAATTTAACATCCTAATTCAAGTGTTCATCACAATGACATAAAAACCCACTTAGCATATAAATGGGTATTAATCTATTTCACAATTTTTCATCATTAATTCGTCAAATCCTTTCTAGGGTTTGTTCCTAGACATGGATTTATCCTTATTTCACTCTCACATCAAACATGCAAGCAATAATTTCGTTTATCATAAATTCATCAAGAATTTCAACTTCACTAAACATAAAAATTTAACATACCTTGTGATCCCTAAGCTTGGTGATCACGAATTTGTGTTAATCCATACGATTTGGCTCTAAATTGCCTTTCAATTTGTTGAATCTTGATGAACTAGGGTTGCACCCTTTCTTTTCTTGCTCCTGGGCGATTACATGCACACACACACACACACACTCTCAGTGTGTGTGTTGTGTGTTATTACTTGTTTTAATAAATATTAGTTTCCCACTTGACAACTTTAGTCCCTCATGTTTCTATTTTGATCATTTGAATCTATAGTTCACTATTTATAACCTAGTCACATATTACTAACTAGGTCAATTATTCCTAGTTAAATTCAATGGGTTCGGGAAGTCATAACCCGTTTTATTTTTTTAAGTCCCGTTAACTCGGGCCTTTCCTAAATTTATTTCCTCAAAAAGTATTCGTACAACCTTTATTTAATATTAGGTTTAATTATTTAAATCCTAATATTAACCGGGTAAGTTTTACCACTATCGGTATTTTACCCGTCTTTTAGTGTTAACGTGGTTTGATTACCAAACCCATTTTCGGGGTGTTACAAGTCTACCCCCCTTAAAGAGGTTTCGTCCTCGAAACAATTTTCTTACATAATTCATTGAGTTTAAACTCAATGTATTCGATCCGAGAAATATTTTAAACATTACTTATACTTTTTAACCAGTCGTTAGTATTACCCGAAAAGTATGGTAACATCTTTTTGGTTACTAATTGTCTACATATCTCATACGACATAGTGTAACTTCGAAATAACGTAATCTCGTTATTTCCACTAGTTTAGTTAACTTAGCGATATCCATCGCTTTCATATATTATCGAATTCCTTATGAATCCGTTACTTTGACCCGTTTAAAGGTCTTTAGTGAAATCTTTCACTTTTAGCAACAATTTCTTTTGTTTTCAAATTCATTTATTCGGTTCAGTTATACCGAATCCACCGCTTACAAGCAACCAAATTACTTTAATGACCTTAACCAGTCTCACTAACTAGAATTATTAGTCCAGTTACTTTTTACCACTCGCTTGGTTATAATGTGATTCCACTTCACATTGTATTTCTTGACCGTGATCGTGTCACGTCATGTTTAATTTATATCAACGTTTCTTTATCATACTTCTTCTTTTCGAATGTATTGTCTCGCACCTATCGATGTTAAGACCCATACTCTTTGATATTAACCATTTTCTAATCTCCCTCGTAATATCCATATTTGTTAAAACATTGTTTCTTACTAAAACTAAATTTTAGTTTAACGTTTCCTATTTCTCCTTGTCTTACATCTTTTACTCATTTCTAGGACTTTTACGTCTGAAAATTTATTCCTTTTCGTTGTCTTCTCGGTAATATTTTTGTCCTTTTTGGTGAATTATCAGAATTTAAATAATTGTGAATCCTTTTTGTTATTTCTGCCCGTTCAGATGTTTTAGTGAAATCCCTCACTTTTGTCAACCAGGCCTTTCACGATCTCTTCGCTTTTAACTCACTCAGTTAAGTTAGCGAAACCCCTCGCTTTTATACTACCTTTACCTTCCGTTATTATTTTACGCGAGGAGTTTAACCATTTTTCTCGCTTCACGTTATTGACCCGTAGGTTCTTTCACTTAGCCTCGTAGGCTTATTTCTTTAGATTTTTCACCTTTTTAAGGCGAGGCCTTTATGATCCCTTTGCTTCAATTCATATCCCGTGGGTCATTTTGGCCCCGTAGACCTTTACACTAATTAATATCCCGTAGGTTATGATAATCCCGTAGATCATCTTTTATTCAAATCTTTATTCAACTGTATATATATATATATATATATATATATATATGGTGTCAAGGCACCCCTTTTATGTCTAGAACGATCTACTTTTGCTTTTTGGATTTCATTAGACCTTGACCGTAGTCTAAAGCTACATTTGTTCGCTTTCGAATTATCTTTCTGACTTTATGACTTCTAACATCATTTACACGTGGGTTTGTCCTACACTTACCGTTACCCGGTTCTTACCTATACTTCTTGACGACCCATTACCCGGGTTCTTTATCTTAGGGTTTTTAACATTTTTGTTTCGCTAGTTTCGTTTTTCCTATATATATTCCTTTATGACCCATCACGTAGGTTCATTAATGTTTCGCGCTTCCATTATTCAGTTTGCGCTTACTTGCACTACCAAGTTTTTTTTATACTTTATTTATCTCGTTTGACTTGTTCGTGTTAAATTTCATCACTTGTGAACATCAAACTCTATTCTTTATTCGACCCGTTCAACTTTAAAATAGTTGAGCGTAGTTATTAACATTTCTGTTTGCAAATTCTCATTGTCTTTTAGTCATGACTCATATTCCGAGTCTTTTGACTTTCTAGTTCGCGTTCCCGTCTCTTGGTTTACGCATTCTTTTAATTCCTTACCCATCAACCGGGTGTTTTACCTAAATCGTAGTCATTGCACCCCTTTCTGGTATGCATTAAGACTTCATTTCGACTTACTTGGTCATCTTAGCGAAATCCGTCGCTTTTATTCGACCATGTCTTTTATTTTATTTTTATTTTTTTACGTGACCACCATTGGCGGCCTTATTAATTATGAGTGACGATTATCATCGTTATCCTTGCTTTACTACGAATAAAGTTAACAACCTTGATTATCTTTTTCGTGTGGGCAACACCTTTGTTTTTATGACCCGACGGGTCATCTATACTTTGGTTTTACTTGCCCATTTTGTTCACCATAGCCCTTTCGTCCAAGATGACTTATTTTCGTGAATTTTCTTTTGATCATTCATTTATATCATCATTTACATTAATCCTTGTCCCTTCTCTCGGGATCATTATCCTAATGTAATACGCTTCCATCACCCGGCTATGCGTTTACATTATTATTAACTATTTTGTTCATTTGTTTCATTTGGGTATTTTTTTAATTTGTCCCATTCACACCGTCCTTACTACATCGGATGTAAATGTGTCTGCTATAAGAAGTTCATGGTATCATATGCCACTACTTACTTGGCCAGAGTAAGCGATTACCACATGACACGCATGACCTTTTTATAGTTTTCACATCACGCCCTATCTAAGTAATGCCTCTATTTGTTTCTCTTGGAAACAATATCCCGAATACATTTTCTATTCGGGTTTTTCCAAGTTTTTAATCTACATGTGCAACTTTCAATTTCTACATATTTGTTGCATATTACTATTTGTGCAATTATATTTAAAATGTGCACCTGGTAATGCTTGCCTTAACGGGCTTTCTTGCCATTACTTATTTGCAATCGTTACACGATTTAGGTCCTTGATGATTATGCTCTCCTTGCCATATCTCGGACCATTCCATCATCATATCCACAATTCGTTTGACTCTCGTCGTCTTCAAACGCGAGTGTCCTTCAATTAAAACATTCACAAAAGTTAGTAACGTCAACTTCAATAATCGCCCGTATTATAATACAAGGCATTTTCTACTATACGCGTCAACGCACGTATTTTCATCAACTATATCAATCATTTTAATTGGGGTAACGTGTATCACACGATAGCCCTATGTGTTGTTTACAACACTTTAGCATGCTAAACTATTAACATACATGTACTTACCGGATTTGCGATCAAGCCTCGAACCGAACACATTTTGTCAACAACCTTGAGCTCTGATTACCAACTTGTAACACCCGTTCTTATTTATCATTGTTTAACGTATAGTTTACGAAAAGGATCATGTAATTACGTTTACATATACATCAGAAATACGGGTCTATTAAAACTTTTACAGTTTAAAAGTTTGACAACATATTGTATATGAATTCGTCGTTTAAAAGATACAACGAAACGCCGTGCGGAAGCTTTTAACTTTATCGTGTTCGGTTCTTCTTCGAGCTTGATCTTCATCCGGGCACTCTTGGCATCCACCTATGATCAAAACCAACTTAAAAGTTAGTTTTGATAGTCAAATATTAAGTTCAAACAAGTACAGGGGTTAAAATGACAAAATTTAAAAATTTTCCGGAGTTAGGGGCGTCGCGTGACGCCAAGGGCCTAGGCGTCACGCCTAGCCCTTGTTTTCACAGACTGTTGCCTTCAGCTGTTGCTGTACATTCCCAGCTCAACCCGATTTCACGGAAACGGCCATAACTTCTTCGTTATTGATCCGTTTTACCCGATTCTTTTTCCTACGCGTCCGTAATTTAATTCTCCATCTTACGAAGTTAAAATCCAACATCCAACATAAATAAATTTTGAGACTTTCAGGCCTTCGACTCGTTACCTTTTTATCAAATTTTACCCGTTTATGCATTTTATCAAACAAACATATTTGTTTGATTCCTACATAACCTACACTTCTTCAAATAAATGTTATATACCATATTAGGTTCTAATCACAGGTTTATTACACAATTTAAACCCATTTTCGCTCGTATGCTTATTTTGACCCGTTAAGGGTATTTAAGCACTTTCGAGCATAAAATAGCTTTCGATTGCTTCTAGCATTCCATTACCACATTTCTTATCCTATAATCTCCCACCCCAACTGTATTTAAGGTAGGTTTAATGAGGTGATCAATATAAACCAAATTTTACCTCTCGAATCATTATTTTACGGCAAAAACTCAAATAGTGCCATTTGGCTAATACAATACCTCTTTCAGCTTATATACTTATTCTAAGTATTTACCTAGTCATAAAAATCGTTTCCAAACAACCTTTAAGGGTCGTTTGTTCCATTTAGCCTACAAGGGCATTTTGGTCGATTTTAGTCCTTTTATGACGAAGGACTCTCTCTCAAATTATTCGACCAAAATAACACTTTTAACTACAACATAATTATGCGTACCTGACCCGGATCAACAAGTAGACCCGATTTATACCTCGTTTTCATTATCACACCATCAATGGTGACGCAATTATCTGATTGGCTAATCGGTCCTATTAACATAAGACTTGACAACCACATTAGTCGATATTGTCAAATGGTGTTATCATCACCATTCGACCCGTTTGGACTATATGCCCAACATTATCTATTTAATCAAAAACATCATTTTTGATTTCCAATTCATACATCCATCCCATCCCGGATTTTATAACCATACCCCTTTTTCTTTTACACTCTTTTCTTACAAATTCAACCCATTTCGGCTTACGCCATGGGTATCCTTTTAACCATGATTTACATTAGTCGACACTTGACAAATTTCCATATTTCCAATATTATCGTTATCACGTTTACAACGTATCGAATAAACGAGTATTCTACATAAGTGTGTAAATTACACTTACCTCGCATCCACGCCACGCTTTTCTTTCCGTACTTGCTCCGTGTGACCCGCTCCCTCCTCCAAGCTTTCATCTAGCTTGTTACGCGTCAAACTATTGTCAATCATTTACAAGGCGGTTAAATTAGTCATAAAAATCACGACTATTCCACCTCACTTATTTCCTATGCCGTAGCTACTATTTGACTTCATGATTAGTTAACTTAACTTATCTAAAGTTAACTACTTTCAATCGCATGGTTTACGATATTAAGTCTAAATCAACATAGTATTTAGAACTCTTATCACTTCATATCACGCGTAATTGCCATATCATTCGAATACACGTTTTCACTCTAAATTTCAACACTTTAGTTCTCATTTAGGCATTTTAACAAACACTTAATGTGCATAATTTTACATATTTACTAACTAGTTCATAACTAGTTATTTTCACCAAGATTTACATCAAAATCAAACCTCTATGTCTAGTGTTCATGAACTACATCAAGAACTTATATCATAACAACCAATATTCCTGAATTTAACATCCTAATTCAAGTGTTCATCACAATGACATAAAAACCCACTTAGCATATAAATGGGTATTAATCTATTTCACAATTTTTCATCATTAATTCGTCAAATCCTTACTAGGGTTTGTTCCTAGACATGGATTTATCCTTATTTCACTCTCACATCAAACATGCAAGCAATAATTTCATTTATCATAAATTCATCAAGAATTTCAACTTCACTAAACATAAAAATTTAACATACCTTGTGATCCCTAAGCTTGGTGATCACGAATTTGTGCTAATCCATACGATTTGGCTCTAAATTGCCTTTCAATTTGTTGAATCTTGATGAACTAGGGTTGCACCCTTTCTTTTCTTGCTCCTGGGCGATTACACGCACACACACACACACTCTCAGTGTGTGTGTTGTGTGTTATTACTTGTTTTAATAAATATTAGTTTCCCACTTGACAACTTTAGTCCCTCATGTTTCTATTTTGATCATTTGAATCTATAGTTCACTATTTATAACTTAGTCACATATTACTAACTAGGTCAATTATTCCTAGTTAAATTTAATGGGTTCGGGAAGTCATAACCCGTTTTATTTTTTTAAGTCCCGTTAACTCGGGCCTTTCCTAAATTTATTTCCTAAAAAAGTATTCGTACAACCTTTATTTAATATTAGGTTTAATTATTTAAATCCTAATATTAACCGGGTAAGTTTTACCACTATCGGTATTTTACCCGTCTTTTAGTGTTAACGTGGTTTGATTACCAAACCCATTTTCGGGGTGTTACAAAAACAAGCACATACGAGGCTGAGAGCACTAAACATTAGTGCTACTAAAGCCGGGATAGGAAAACCAAATCCAGAAACCTGTTTTGCACCTTTGCAGATTGTCTACACGGGGTCGTGTCCAGCCGACACGCCCCCGTGCCCATTGCCCCAGACCTGCTGTTTGTCAAAATTCTGTAGATTTTTACCAGACACGGGGTCGTGCTCAGCCGACACACCCCCGTGTCCACCTTCTGTAAGTTCTTGTTACTGGCACTCTGACCACGTGGTCGTGTTCATCCGACACGGGGCCGTGTCCAGATGGCCAGTAACATACATTTTTGCTTTTTCACATCTTTTTACACATTTAATCAAACTAAAAACTTATTTTTGGGACACATTGAGGACAATGTGTAATTTAAGTGTGGGGGGATGCTAAAGCCTTGAATTTTCCAAGTCCTAATTACAAGCCTTACACAAAACTCTATTGGAACCGCTAAACACCCCAATTTTTTTCAATTTTTTTTTTCATTTTTTTTACTTGTCTAGGTTTAATTTGGGAATTTCAAATTCTAAAAAAGTTATATTTTTACAAATTTACAACCAATAGCGTCGTGATAAAAAGAACCAACATAAAAAAATTATGAAACGGCATGACAAATCTAGTTAAAATTTGATTATATATACTTGATCACATAAAAACCCATTCCCACAAAAAGTGAGTTTTGAGCCTTTATTGAGCATACAAATACACATCTTTAAACTAAATGCTCAATTTTTGTTTCTTGTGTGAATAGCCGCTTGGTTCTTACGACTCTAGAACTTGCCACGACGATACATTCCCGGTCCTTACCAACTTAAACCCGAGTAAGTAAATGATGGAGGCATTAGGACTAACCCTTTTTATTTCTACACCATTTTTTTACCACCTACCCAAAATCCCCCTAGTTAACCCCTTTGAGCCTAAACATTTTCATTTCTTAACCCAATCAAACACCCTTTTACCCACCAAAACCCTTTTTCATTTTAAACCTTTATTTTAGTAACAAAGCTCGGTTTTCGTGCGACTTCCTTATAAAAAAATGATGATAAAGAAAAAAATGAAGTTAGCAATAAACAAACAAAGCTCATCAAAAGAAGGCTTGTCTGAATAAAGCTTCATTGGAATAAAAAGTCACAAAAATGTTTTGCGAAAACCGACGCTTTTTACGCCTTTCGCCCTTTTCTACTAACCACTAACCCAACCACCTACCTTTAACCCAAGCCTAACCCTTCCCCCAAAAGTCCTCTTGATATTTACAAAAGTGTATAGTTAAAAAGGAGGATGATTGATTGCTTGGCAAGCTTATGGTAGAAGTAAGTTCCATGCTGCTCTCGAGAGTTTTCACAAAAATACACCTTCGGCCGAGTGTTGAGTGATCCCCCGTGAGGTATGTGAACTTGTATATAAATGGAATTTTAAAGAGGCATGTTATGCCCTAATAAGTAATTTATCTTATGTAATGTTTTAAATAAATCATGACGAATAGGATTGTAAATAAATAAAAATAAAACTTAATAAAGAATCTTGGAAATCCCGACACTCTATGACATGCCCAAAAACAAAAACCTTCTCTTCTACCTGTTCCATTTGAGAGTGTAAAGCCACATTATAAAGAGTTTTGCTTGAGGACAAGCAAAGAATCAAGTGGGGGGTATTTGATGTGTGCAAAATGTAACATATAAATTACATCAAATGTGGCATTAAACTAACCCTTTTTTAGTACTAATATTGGAAAAAGTGTGTTTTTGTCTTCCTTTTGTATTTTCAGGATTAAATGAGCTCAAATGAACAAAAGAAGCAAAAAGGCTGCTAAATCTAACATAAATACAAGAAAAGGGATAAAACGTGGCATGCCCGACCCCTCGACAGCATTTTCCCAAGCAAAACAAGAGAACAAAAGTCTGAACACGCCCTGTGCTTAATGAGCACGGGGGCGTGCCCAAGTGTCTGCAGAAAAGACAAAGCTGTAGAAGCTTCTATCATCCACCACGGGAGCATGCCCAGCAGACACGGGGCCGTGGTCAACTCTAAGATTCGTAGAATCTGAGAAAATCTTGATAGTACAGATACGCTTCTGCACACGGGGTCGTGCCCAGCGGACACGGGGGTGTGGTTAACTAATGCAGACAAACTGCATTTAATGAAGGAAGAGAAGACGGGTGGACACGGGGCCGTGCCCAATGGACACGGGGCCGTGCCCAATGGACACGTGGCCATATTCGGGCTTCTGTGCAGGCTATAAATAGGGGTGCTTGGCTCATTTGCAAACCATCTCTTGGCAAACCACCTCTCTCACACTTCACCCACACTCCACCACCACCACAACACCATCATCCACCACCATCACCCATCATCCATCATAGAGTGTGTGAGTAGTCTCGGGATCCAAGATTGATCGTAAGAGTTCTTGACAATCAAAGGCCATGTTTGCCTAAGTCTCTTACATCACTTGGTGAAGACAAGTGTCTAGTGTAATACTTTTTATTTTTAATCTTTTCGCACTTTTTATTTGGTTATGTATTAATGACTTTAATAACTAGTTTCTTATGTTGAAGGTGAGTCTTCCTTATCGTTTGTCCATGGTGTCTTGGCATTATTTTACCGTCTATATAAAATAAAAGATTTTCACCATTCATATCTCCACGGTCTATATGGAGGTATGTTGGCTACCTGATCGGGGGTTAAGGGAACGGTTTGGTAAAAGTCTTACCTTGTTCAGTCTATAGATCCTGCAAGGACCTGGGTCAACTTTAGTAGGACCTCCTTCAATACCCACTGGTATTAGATGGCGGGGGCCCAAACTCCTTGACCCTCTCATATTTAAACTACTATTAAAACTTTAACCCGGCTACTTAGGACTGTATCCCTGCTGACTCAGACTACTTAGCCGAGGGTAATGTCACCTCCAGAAGAGGGGCCTACCACAATATGCATTAATAACTTAATTAATTATCTTTCAATAATCCAACCCTTTAGGATTGTATCCTTGCTGACTCAAACTACTGGGTTGAGGGTAACGTCACCTTCAGAAGAAGGGCCTACTACAATAACTAAGATAATCTCTTAAAAAGTGCAAAACTACAGAAATAACCAAAGGTTACACTAAACACGAGTCGGATCCAAGTGATTCATCTTGTCTATCTGTTTCTATTTTATTTTATTTTTCAGCATTTTAGTTAGTTTTATTTTTCTAGTTTAAAACCTTTTTCTAAACTTTTGATTTGATTAGACATTTGAGGATAAATTGGTATTAAAAGATCTTGTGTCCTTGGACGACCTCGGTATCTTACCAACACTATACTACACTCACGATGGGTGCACTTGCCCATATGTGTGTTTAGTGTTAGTAAATATCGTGTTTTATAAATTTAAAACTTGGCTAAAAAGTGTTAAAGGGCTTAAAATATACATTAAAAATCTACGACACTTCACACCCATCAATTGTATAATAACTAAACAAATTATTGTTACTTGATTATAGCATTCAAGTCATGGCTGGCTCCGATGAAGTTAATAGTCATCCAGCTAATGGGGATGACACTGCTAGAATAAACCTCACTAATGCTGAGTTACAAGCTATTATAAACACAGCCGTTACTAAAGCTGTGAATGAGGTACTTAAAGAGTCAAGCAATACTCGTTCAAAAACTCATTCAAAGTCCCACTCAAAACTGCATACGTCAAAAAGGGATGAATCTCAACATTCATCCAATTAGAAGAATGAACCCTCGAAAGAGATTGTGTTTGATCAGGCTCCTCGGTACAGCAAGGGTTGTACTTACAAATATTTTGTCTCATGTAAACCAAGGGATTTCAATAGGGAAAAGGGAGCTATTGATTGTATGAAGTGGTTGGTCGAGATGGAAACAGTTGTAGACATCAGTGGGTGTGCCAAGGAGGACATTGTAAAGTTTGTATCACATTCCTCTAAAGGCGACGCCTTAACATGGTGGAAAGCCTTGGTGCAATCCACAGGGAAAATTCCGTTGAATAATCTCTCTTGGGTTAAGTTTGTAGAACTTGTGAAGGATGATTACTGTCCACATCATGAGGTGGAAAAGGTGGAGACTGATTTTCTCACTATGGTAATGAAGGATTTGGATTGTAGGTCTTATGTTACCAGTTTTAACTCTATGTCCTGACTCATTCCGTATCTGGTCACTCTGGATCCAAAACGCATTGCGCGTTTCATTGGTGGGTTAGCCCAGAGATCAAAGGGTATGTCAAAACTTCTAAGCCTACCTCTTATAGATCTGCTGTAGATCTGTCACTGTCACTTGCTCTAGATGTTATAAGGAGCAAGTCCAAGAGGGCTACAGAGGTCAGGAAAAGAAAGAGGGAGGATTATCACTCCCACCAGTCAAACAAGAAGAATAAGGGAAACCCCGGATTTAAGAAAGGTCGGTTTGGTGATAAGCCCAAATGCAAGAACTGTGACAGGAGGCATTTTGGGAAATGTAATTTGGATCCACAAGCCAAGCCTTGTGGAATCTTTAAGAAGAAAGGGCACAAAACCTTGGAATGCCAAAACTTAAAGGATGCAACCTGCTATGGTTGCAATGAAAAGGGGCACATTAAAACTAACTACCCAAAGAACACCAAGAAGCCTGAGGAGGCGAAGAAAACCAATGCAAGGATGTTCCAGATGAACGCCAGGGAGGTGGTGAATGATGATAAAGTTATAACAGGTACCATCCTCATTAATGATATTTATGCTAGAGTTCTATTTGATTCAGGTGCTGATAAGTCGTTTGTAGACCATAAATTTAGTAAATTACTGAATCTGCCTATTAAAACTGTAGACATTAAATATGAGGTAGAACTCACAAATGGTACCTTAGAAACCACTTCAACTCTACTTGATGGATGCTTTATATCCATTAAGAATCATTCTATTCCTCTATCTCTTTTGCCAATGAAATTGGTTGGGTTTGATGTAGTCTTAGGCATGGATTGGTTATCACATAACCAAGCCCAGATTGCCTGTGATAAGAAGCAAGTTAACATCAAAACCCCATCTGGTGAGTTGATCACCATTCATGGAGATACGCACTACGGTTTTCCTAACAATGTGTCAATACTTAAGGCATCCAAGTGCCTGAAGAATGGACGTGTCATCTATATGGCACAAGTGACAGTTGATGAACCAAAACCTAAGATTGAAGATATTCCAATCATTTCTGAGTACCCTGATGTCTTCCGTGACGAACTACCTGGATTGCCTCCTGAGAGGCAAGTGGAGTTTAGGATTGACATCCTACTGGGAGCAGCACCAATTGCACGAGCCCCCTACCGTCTGGCTCCGACAGAGATGAAGGAATTGAGAACCCAACTGGATGACTTACTGGAAAAGGATTTTATACAACCCAGTTCATCACCTTGGGGAGCACCCATACTATTTGTAAAGAAGAAGGATGGTTCAATGTGTCTATGCATTGATTACCGCGAGCTGAATAAAGTAACAATCAAGGTAAGTTTCTTCTCAAAGATTGACCTAAGATCAGGGTATCATCAACTTAGAGTTAGAACAGAAGATGTACCCAAAACCGCGTTCAGGACAAGGTATGGTCACTACGAATTCTTAATGATGCCTTTCGGGCTCACTAATGCACCTGCAGCATTCATGGATTCGATGAATCGAGTCTGCAAAAACCATACCTAGATAAGTTTGTTATCGTCTTAATAGACGATTGACGGGTGGTCTGTAGGACAACCCTTAAGGCCTTTAAATAGACTAAAATACCATACTTTATCCGGTTAATAGCTTGAATTTGGTAATCACAAGATGTTTGATGTTACAGGTGTTAAAGAGCTTAAAATGCGGGTTTTATGGAGCTTGGATGGATGCTAGAAGTTGGCGGTGTTGGGATTAAAGAAATGGTGAATTAAATGAAGGAAACAAGGAAAAACTAACACTCAGCGCCGTAAGCTACGGCACTTGGCCGTAGGTTACGGCCCCAACCTTTGCAAAAAGCGTTCGCCGTAAGACAGAAGCCACCCGCTGTAAGGGAAAGCTGCCCGCCATAACCTACGGCCCTCAGCCGTAGGTTACGCCACCGACTGATCCAATTTTGTAACTTATGCATTAAATTGTCATTTTATGGCTTTTTATGGTGTCTTATCATTGGATTTCGGTTACCTCTTGCTTGGGAACGAAAATTGGAGCACTTTTGGAGACATTGGAGCTTGAAGAACACTAGTTAATCTCTTGTTTTATGTTGGTGATTCCTTTGAACATTAAAACTTTTGTTATGATGTTGCTTCAAGCCATGAGTGGCTAAACACTTGATGATTGTCCTGGATTGAAGGTTTGATGGAGACATTTCATGTTTGAGTTTTCTAATTTCTAGAATAACAATATTTATCTTTATGATTCATTGTTATGGTGTGTGATTGTTTGTTAGTAACGTGTTGATTCTTACGTTGAATTAATTAGAAACCATACGTTCTTGGTGCCGTTGGAAATCGAGATATCATGGGTATAGTTAGGCTTGGGTAAGGGTTGATTGATCATCGGGTAACAACCTCACGTTCTAGGAATCTGAGTACTTAGTTCCCTTTCATCACTGCAAGTAATCACACATGAGTTATGTCTACGTAGTTCTTTCTAGTGAAATGATAATATGAATGTCGAAGCAAACCGGAAATCTAGGATGATCATTTGTCTCTAATTTGCTTACAACCAAAACTCTCTTTTGAAATTTATTTAGTTAAATTTAGTTCTAAAACCAATTCACTCAAATCAACTCTTGAATTTTACTTTACTTGCAATTAGTTTAATTTTAGTCTAGTTAGATAATCTTCTAAATAACACATATTCCACAAACTCCCTGTGTTCGATACCCACTTACCGCTAACTATTTAGTTGTATTTGGATTAAATTTGATTGTGACCACGACATCACGTCATATTTTGGCGCCGTTGCCGGGGAGTAGTGCGCAACGTGTGTTATCTTTTGTATTAGTTTGAAAAAAAAAATTAATTAAAATTTTTTTTCTTTTATGTTCATGATTTACACTTGGTAGTTGAGTTGTGTTGTGCAGGATGACAGGGCATTACACAAATTTCAGCTTATTTACGTGTAGATTGTGCGGGGGTCCACGACATCCATGTATTGGTTGCCACGAGGCTCACTACAGGAGGGCGCATGGAAAACCGGTGTCTTATGTTTCACAGCTTCCACCTCCATCATACGTTGACGATTATGAATCAGAAATGGAGGATGACTATTATTCATATGGATACGATCGGGATGAGGAAGTTTATTATGAGGCAAGGATGGATGGTCTATGTTTTTGTTGCGGTCGCGATCACACTTATGATTATGATGTGTTCCCGGTGTATTCGGAAAACCCGAAGTATTGGGATAAAAAGATGATGGATGCGCGCATCTATAGACCGTCTCAGGGATATCGACAATATCATCCCGAAGAATATTCTGAGCCCAAGGGTGTTTATGTTTATGAGACTGAGGAGGAGAAAGAGCTTGCTGTATTGGAAGTAACTTTGTCCAAACTCGAGCAATATTTAGCAACACCCAACCTGTCCGATGAAGACCGAATCAGCTGCTTAGTTTCTAAGTGTCATACTTTAAAATTGAAGATAGAGATAGAAGAACACCTCTCACCATTACCTGACGATATTAGAGATTATTCTCACATGAAGGAGGAGGTTGTGGAGGATAATACCACACCAATGAGTCCTTTATCTGATGAAGAGTCACTTGTAGATCAGATGATGTGTGCAGATTATGAGGTAGAGCAGGCTGATGAGATGGATATGTGTACCGAAACTCTTCCCATATCAATGATTCAAATTAACAAGTGTGGGGAAGAGGGTTCGAGGAATAAGATGAGAAAGGTGAAACTACCAGACATTAAGGTATATGTCATGAAGTGGACTAGCAAAGCCCGTAGGAGTAGCTTTAACATGCCAAATATACTGACAAATCTATGGAGATGGCATGTAAATTTCCGGGCATTTGTTGGAAATGCTGCGGGTAAGTGTGCATTAAGACCATCATAACGCATATCAGGTATGGTCTGGCTGAAGACCTTTAAACTTAGCGTTCTCGGGAGGCAGCCCGAGGATATAGAGTATTGTATTTGTGTTTTGTTTTGTTTTGCTTTGTTTGGTTTTGTTTTGGTGTTGTGTTTGTGTTTTGGCAGGTTATTACGTTTCAACCCTCGCGGATGCAATGATTCAAGTGTGGGGATGTTTGGCGACATCCCTGTTGAGATATCGGCGAATCTAAGAGATGTTTTTGAACCGGTCCGATTACCGCAGCTGCATCACTATCAACACTGCTGATTTACTAATCAGGTCATGTCTTGTTCTCATCTTGTGCACCTTTGTATATATTCATGTTTAAGTTTATGTTTGGGGGGGTTGGGTGGTGTTTTGATGTGTTTAGTTTATGGGTTGTGAAGGATTGGTGGTGTTTCTAATAATTAAAAAAAAATACAAAAAGAAATTTGGGATTTGAGAGTATTAGAGAAAGTTAATGTTGTTGGTTTAAAGCGATCTTTCCCTCAAAACCATACATTGGGACAATGTATCCCAAGTGTGGGGATGAGGGGAATTTTTTGAGAATTTTAAAAATTTTTGTGAAGCCAAGCGAAAATTGTCAAAATTTGAAAACTTGATATTGTTCCACTTGACACATCGATACCCATTCCTAGTCATTTCTTGGTGAGTGTTTGAGCCACATATGATTATTATAGATATTTCTTTGTTTTAAGTGGCGGTGTGTGTATTGTGTTAATAGAACTTGTGTATGAATTCTTGTTAAATCCTAGAGTTAGCATGCTTTTGAAAATGATAGGGGACTTTTAGGTAGCCTCGTCTAGATGTGTGAGAGTGTGGGAATTAGGGGTTGGACCTCATACGTTACATATATGAGCTTAGTATTGTGAGGGGTGGGGGTTTGGTCTTTAGAAAGCCATGTTTGAGCCTTATACCATTCGGTTGTGACCCAAACCTACTTCTTACAAAAACTTTACCAATTGAGATGACCCGGTTTAGGAATTTAGTTTGTGATTGTTGATGTTCTTGTATATATTTTTGAATTCTATGCTTAAAAAAAGAGAGAAAAAAAATATGAGAAAAAGTGCAAAAAAAAAAAAGAAAGAGTTAGTTGCGATAGTAGTTGAAAAGAAAAGAAAAAGTTGAGGATGTTGTGTACATAGTTGATGTGTGCTTTATTTAGTAGTAGAAATAAAAATTGGGTCGAATCAATGAGCTACTTTCACATTCCCACTATTTCCTACCTTTGCACCTAGCCCTGTTACAACCCGTAAGTCCTTTTTGATTCATAAACATGCTAAGTAATTGTTAGGAGGAAACTTGATTTTTATACAAGCTTATTGTCATGCATACACACACACGCATTGAGTGGTTTAGCATTATATGCTAATAATTCTTGTCACCGAGAGTTTTTGTGAGGGGTGTGTCTTGTGGTATGATTGAAAGTTAGTAAAAGGACGGCACATTTTAGTTTGGTTTACATGATTGATCGTTTGTGGTTATGAATAGTTGTTGAATGGGTTGCTTGGGACAAGCAACGGGTAAGTGTGGGGATGATACTTATATACTCTCGTAATCAAGCCGATCACAAGAAACACCTTTGGTGTATCCTAAGGTTGATACAACAGGAGAAGTTGTATGCTAAATTCTCCAAGTGCGAATTCTGGCTTCGCGAAGTCCAATTCCTTGGACACGTTGTAAGCGAGCGTGGTATCCAAGTGGATCCCGCTAAAATAGAAGCAATCATGAATTGGGAAGCTCCTATGACACCTACTGAAATCCGCAGCTTTCTGGGATTAGCAGGGTATTATAGAAGGTTCATTGAAAACTTCTCAAGAATAGCTACACCATTAACTACTCTAACCCGCAAGAATGTGAAGTTTGATTGGGGTCCCAAACAACAGGAGTCTTTCGAGATCCTCAAATAGAAATTGAGCAATGCTCCTATGTTGACATTGCCTGAAGGAGTAGAAGACTTCGTTGTTTATTGTGATGCTTCACACACTGGAATGGGCTGTGTGTTCATGCAGAGAGGTAAAGTAATCGCCTATGCATCACGACAACTGAAGGTGCATGAAAAGAATTACACCACCCATGATCTAGAGTTGGGTACTGTTATATTTGCACTTAAGTTGTGGAGACATTATCCATGTGGGACCAAATGTGTAATATACTCGGATCACAAAAGCCTTCAATATTTGTTCAATCAGAAGGATCTCAATATGAGGCAACGCCGCTGGATGGAAACCTTGAATGACTACGACTGTGAGATTCACTACCATCCTGGTAAAGCTAATGTGGTCGCAGATGCATTAAGCAGAAATGAAAGGATTGAACCCATACGGATTAATGCTAAGAGTATCGAACTAAAGAACAGTTTGAATGAAAGATTACTAGCTGCTCAGAAAGAAGCTATATTGGAAGCTAACTTTCCAAATGAGAAGTTAGGTGCAACTGTTGATCAGTTGTCACCTGGAAATGATGGAATCCTCAGATTAAATGGTAGGATCTGGGTTCCTATTCATGGAGGACTTAGAGATGTAATCCTTCAGGAAGCTCATAATTCGAGATATTCAGTTCATCCTGGAGGTGACAAAATGTATCAAGATCTAAAGGCCAATTATTGGTGGATGGGTTTGAAGAAGTCCATTGCCACACACGTAGCTAAATGTCTAACATGCGCCCAGATTAAAGTTGAACATCAGAAGCCGTCAGGTTTGCTACAACAGTTAGAACTTCCCACATGGAAATGGGAAATGGTAACCAAGGATTTCATTACCAAGTTACCAAAGACAAGGCATGGAAACGATACAATATGGGTCATAGTTGACAGACTGACTAAGTCAGCTCATTTTCTACCCATCAAGGAGACTCATAGCTCCGATAAGCTAGCTCAATTATATGTGGATGAGATTGTATCTCTCTACGGAGTGCCAGTATCTATTGTATCCGATAGAGATACTAGATACACTTCTCATTTCTGGAAAAGTTTCCAACAATCATTAGGCACTCGTTTGAATTTCTGTACTGCTTAACACCCTCAAACGGATGGGCAAAGTGAGTGTACGATTCAAACATTGGAAGACATGCTACACACATGTGTTATTGATTTAGGTGGTAGCTGGGATGACCACCTTCCATTAATTGAGTTCTCCTATAATAATAGTTACCATACCAGCATTCAGGCTGCGCCTTTCGAGGCTTTATACGAGAGAAAGTGTAGAACGCCCATTTGTTGGGTGGAAGTTGGAGAAGCTCAGTTATCAGGACTTGAGATAGTCCTTGAAACAAGGGACAAGATTGCCCAGATTTGTGAACGCCTAAAAGCTGCCAGATATAGGCAGAAAAGCTATGCAGATAAAAGGCGAAAACCTTTAAAGTTTGAGGTATGAGACAAGGTCTTACTGAAGGTATCACCCTGGAAGGGTGTGACGCGTTTTGTTAAGAAGGGCAAGCTAAGCCGGAGGTACATTGGACCATTCGAAATCATCGAATGTGTCGGAAGTGTAGCATATAAGCTAAACTTTCCTGAGGAGCTAAGTGGAATTCACAATGTGTTCCACATCTGTAACTTAAAGAAATGTCTAGCTGATGAATCACGAGCAATGTCTCATAAAGACGTGCATTGATGAAAGCCTGAGGTTTTTTGAAAGACCTATATCGATCGAGGATCGACAGGTTAAAAAGCTCCGAAGGAAGCACGTACCAATAGTGAAAGTAAAATGGGATGCCCGCACAGGCCCTGAATATACATGGGAGGTAGAGTCCACAATGCGACAAAAATACCCTCATTTGTTTCAGTAAATCTCAGGGTCGAGATTTCTTTTAAGGGGGTGAGGATATAATACCTCATAAAAACGTGTCCAATTATGTGAATACACGTGTCCTAAACCCTAAACATGTAAAAGTTTGAGGTAGAAGGACTAAAGTTGTCAAACAGTGAAAAGATGTATGCGAAGGGACTAAAAGTGTCAACATGATAAACTTATGCCTCTGAATGACCTTACACAATGTTTGTATTCTTGAACAAGTAAATTGTCAAACGTAAGAAGCCGTTTGTGAAAGAAACTGAAAAGTTACAAGACAAAGGGGTTAATCGTGTCAACATGTTAATTCTTACCTCTGGGTGACCTTTTAATGAACCCGGGGCTTCGTAATGTTTGATTATACTCTCAAGAATAACTAATAATGAATTCACAAGGTTTTGGTACCGTTATGTAATTAAATCTGCAAATTCCAAAAAGGAGGGGTTAAAAGTGTCAATTTGATAATTCTACTCCCGAGAGACATTTTTAATGAACTCAAAGCTTAACGATACTTGACTATACTTCCAAGGATATTTAAAACCTGACTTGAAGGGCCCCTAGTGCTGGAAAGGTGAGAAATGGAAGTAATATAAGTGCAGGACAGAACTTGTAAACAAACGAACAAGTTTGGATTTTTGGGTCCCCCGCGTGGCGCGCCAGAATTTCCCTTACCTGGCGTGTGGCGCGACAGAGGCTGTTTTACAGCCAGAACTGGCAGCTGCCAGCATGCAGCCTTGCTCCCCGCACAAACCATTTCTGCAGCCTGAATTCGATACCAGCAACCTGTTAACGGTTTTTAAAAACCTCTTGGACACTTGGTGACATCCTAAAGCATCCTAGAACACTTGGAATGATCCTAATCAAGCTCCTTCAACTATAAATAGAGGCTTGATGCAGCCTCATACCTTGCTCACTCAAAAACTTCTACCTTCTCACTTGTTCAAGCTTTCTTGAGCATTTCTTGAGATTCCTAATACAAAAGGAAGCTCCCTCTAGTTTAAAGATTCAAGATAGGATCCTTTGTAAGTGTCCTTAGCATCCTTAGTTCAGTTTTTATTTATTTAGGACCGAAAGTCACAGTTGCCGCAAAACGGCTTTGACCTTCGGTTTAGACCTAAATGGTCCAACCATTGTTCGAGGCGAATATGGCTACGTGATCATAATTAGGTAGGTGTTAATCCCTCAAAAGGTCACCTCCTAATTATCACGTTTACTTAGTTAATTGTCGGGTCAAAGTAATTAAATAAAAAGTCAAACTAGTCAGATGTTTAAATAAAAACATAATCTGATAACGTAGAGGATATAATCACGTTTTGTCACTTAAATAACTTGGTAATTATTATTAGAACATGTTTAAACATAATCAACCCGACAATTCTGAGTTTAGGCTCGGTTCGCAACCGAAAGTCGCAAAAGCTTGACTTTTGCTTTGACTTTCAGTTCTAACCCGATTAAGCTTAATTCTTCTATGTTTTAAGCTTCCATTGTGACCATATAATATTGTAGTATAACTCTCTAAGGTTATATTACATGGTCATTTAGAAATTCTGAATTCTATGCATGTTTCCGTTATTATGCTTAATATTGACCAATATGCCCTTATGGTCTAAAAATAAGATTTTTGAATATATGAACATACAAATAAGTTAGGTACTGATTTATAAACATGTCTAAATTATTTTGACACTACATTCTGGTCTCAAATTGATGTTATGCAAATTATCGTAAATTTAGCTTTTAAAAAGACTAAATTACCCTTTTATGCATAAATTATGTTTAAACATAAATTTTGACACAAAACTCTTAACCTAGTGTTATGATATCATTTTTAGGAATTTTTGGAATGATGGGTCAGATTAGATACTGACCTTAACATTGAGTTCTTGGATAAATTCTATAATTGACGATAATACCCTTTTTACAAATAAAATGTGTTCTATATATGATAAACATGCAAGACCTTTTCCTACAGATCTAATATGATAAATAAATTATTTTGACCATCCAAGGCTGGTCAAAATCTCAGAATCACATAAACTTTGCAAATATCGTCAATTATCGACTTTTACGCTACTTTGGTGCATAGTATGGTTTAAAACCATATTTAGCACCCAAGACTTGTTATCTACTAAAATTATAAATAAATTTTAATATTTTTACAGTAGGTATAAGTCATGAACTCAGACTTCCAATTATGTCCTTAAAAACATATGAGAAATGACCAAAATGCCCTTTCGGGGCATAGTTTGGCCATAAATGGTATACCACACATATGTATGATATCCTACTGTTATAACATCATAAAATAAATATTTTTGCAGAATGTTTTTGACTAGAACATCAGTTTACCTTTAAACCTCTTTTATAAATCTTAAAATGACCAAAATGCGCTTACGGGACTTAATTCGGTTTTAAATTATTTTTGGGCATACATGTTGACATCCTACTGATGTCTTAACATATTTTAAGCATAATAATATATGGGACTTGTATATAGTTCATTCGGTTACCCGTTATGCTTATAGGCGTTCGGTTCCGTTTATGTAACTAGTTTGCATAAATTAGCCAAAACGGGTTTAACCTTATCATCTAAACTTCAAAATCCAGAATGTGTTTAGTTTACCCATATTATACAAGTATTCAAACTTGTCGGGTCTAAATCACATTCCATTCTGGTCTTCACTTAATCTAGCGTTTCGAACAGTAAAACATCTTCATAACTAACCGGTCTAAGTATTTGACTTAAATAAGACCCGTTAGTATCCTAATAGGTTAATAAAACATTCCTTACAGATTAAGTAGCTTCGGTAAAAGATATTTGCATAAGGTCTTAGGAAACATACGGCTGAGTAGCATCCTTGCATAACTAGCTCAGGTAAATACTTTTAACTTATTTTCCCTATACGGGATTGGGATACGATAAATTATTACCGCTTGGTCGGGTATGGGATTATTGAAGTCGGATTATGATTTAAATAAATCCGCATAACCCGTTTTAATCTGTATTTTTTGATAACATAAACATTGGGGGGTTAGCGACCGTGTCTTAGATATCCTAGACTCATTTAAGTTATTAATGTCCACGACCTATGCACGGGGTGTAGGCATACACCTGACAGATGCAAATGCTAAATGTTAAATTACCCACAAGTTGGGGATAGATCCTTTGTGGGTATTATAAGTGGCGAGTCAGTTAATCATGTCCGGCTTCCAAACCGGCCCCAAATGTATGACAAACATGTAAATCTGTATACAAGATTTTAATACGAATTATCCCAAGTTATAAATGATTTTGTGCCTTGTGCGCCTAAATCAATTTTCTTAAATGTTTTCAAAAGAGTCATTTAATTGTATTTATCAGTGAAAACTGACGTATTTTCCAAAGACTAAGTGACAGGCACCTCTCGAAATTAGGCTGGAGCTACTTGGTGTCAATTAAGAGGATCTTGCAAATCCTTAGATGCCTGAAGTCTATTAATCTCAGTTTTATGTATTTGATTTTATGGTCCGCCTGTGGATTTCTATTACAATCAGTCTGTATATTCTTTTGTTTTGGACTTTCGGACACTATGGATTGTAATAGTAATTAACTTCTGAGCCTTCCGTTGTGCTATAATTGTGTTAATTGACAATGATGATATCAACTACGTCACGATACTCCTTACCGGGCCCACCGGAAATATGTGGAAATATCGGGGTGTGACATAGAAAAATCAAGAATCTCAAACACAAGAGACTAGTTCTGGTCAAAGTGAAATGAGATTCTAAGAGAGGACCAGAATACACTTGGGAACTCGAATCAGAAATGCAAAGGAAATACCCACACCTGTTCCAGCAGACCTCGAGGACGAGACCTAAACGTTCCTAAAATATACCTTGGATACGAGAAAAGGGCCCAGAATACCTTAATATTTATTAAAAAAAACAAGAAAAACAAAATTTGGGAGTCGCTCGCGGGGTGCGACCCCCTTAGCTACCTCTCTCGCGGGCCGCAACTGGCCTGGATTGCCAGACAAGGCATTGCGCCACGTGTCCTAACATGTGTCGAGGCTAGTGTGATGACCGGAAAAGGCTAGAGCCTAACCTACCTGTCTCGCGGGCCGCGTAAGGGATGGAGTTGTGCTTCGCGGGCCGCGAGCTGCCTTCGAATCAGCCTATAAATAGAGGTGATCGGCTTCATTTGTTCAACGTTCAAAATTCGAATTCTCTCTCAACTTTCTGTTGCAATTATAATACTCGGGTATTATACCCCTGTTATGGGTGAATTCTGAGCCCATATCCTGACACTATATCTTGATTTTATGATAGTTGATTACGATCCGGATACCGGACCAGGGTATTGGTAAACGTTGGTTACAAGGGACTAACGTTCATGAGGACCAAGTCATCCTGAAGACCCGCTCAAATTGGTTAGGATAAGGACGTTGATGGCGGAAGAATAGCTCTTGTAACGGTCAGCATTGAAGAAAGGCATATTCTTAGGGAGTTACGGAAGCTAATTAAATGCTATTAATGTTGTAACGTTCACCAAGACTTGTTTTCCTGAAGACTCGGGGGCTCTTTGGTAGCCTCTTAATGACCATTCAGATGCTACCTCTTAATGGTTTAAAACCTCTGAATGAATAAGAAGTAACCTCACGTCTGAATGGTTAAGAGGTAACCTCTGAATGGTAAATCATCACATGTCACATTCTTCTACCTTCTCATTGGTAAAATTCTTAATGGTTCCATTAAGAGGTAGCCTCTTAATGACCATTCAGAGGCTACCAAACAACCCCTCGGTCTAAATGGTTAGAAAAGAGACGTTGGAGCTAGGAGAAATAGTCTACAACGTTCAAAAGGGAATATTCCAAAGTATCCCGGAATAATAGGATAGTTTGTTGGTTCTTGTAACTATAAATATGGATGGCCAGATCTCGTAGGAAACTTCACTTCAACTCACTCCACTTCTAACTCTCGAATTCGTACACATTTCTCTTGCAATCACACACTAACACTCATCACTTGCAATCATTGTAACACTTAGTAGAGATCTAAGCATTATCCTGCACTGTATCCTGGTTATTCAAGCAATATGAAGAACAAGGCAGCCGACGATTGTCAGCTCCCGAGGTTTTATGCCGGAGATCTAGATTGATCAAGGGCTTTCCTCGTATATCTCATGCCAACCTTTACATTTTTGCTCATTGTTTGATTATTAATATAGCTGGGTATCCTGAGCTATATCCTGAAAACGGTTTTTGCAAACAACCAAATCAGCATATTTTCTACAAACACTGTTAGCACACTACCTCACAAAACTAATTTGATCACTTAATTGCTTCGGTAATTTTTTACCAAAACAACCCCTATAAAGCGAAGCTCTGCCTCGTTGTAAGTATTATAACCCTACTTGTTACCCTACACGATCGATCTAGGGTTCCGTAACGCATGTCAAGGCTCTGCCTGACTCAGTCGTTGGAGTTCTGTCTCGTGTTACACCCGATTGATCTAGGACTCTGTAATGCATATCAAGGCTCTGCCTGACTCAGTCATTGGAGTTCTGTCTCGAGTTGTACGGTCAATGTGATTTGGGTTATTTTACTAACACGTGTGCATTGTTTAATTTTAATAGATAATAACCAGGAGAATCACCAGGAAGCTATAGTAGTATTACCTAAGTCAACAATGTGAGTACATTCTTCTTTTATAAAAAATTTTGTGAGTCAAATTGTTTTACCAAAACCTCAATGTTTTCAAAGACAATTACAGTGATTAAGTATTTGTAATTCTACAATTGCTGCCAGTATTATGGGGTTTGTATACAGTACTTGATAACCTTCACAATTGGGCACGGGTATCCAATGTGTGATATGACCATAGTCACAGATCCGTCGAGTGACACATACTGAACGAGTAATTGTGTAGATATAAACATTGTAATCGCCCTTAATATTGTAATGTGTAACAACTGATTCTTTACAAAATGGAATGTACTTGCCAATATTTCTTGCTGATAAAATGTTTTCAAAATGCGTTTCAGGTAACTTAATGTGAAGCCAATAGAAGCCAGCCGGAGAGCACTGAAGCCTTAAAGTTGTGGCTATAAAAGTTACCAAATAAGAAACGAAGTTTATATTTTCAATAATTAGGGTTTATCCCTATAAATGTATTGTCAAACGAAACTTGGGTTTTATCCCCGTTATTATTATAAAAGTGTGGTGTTTAACTCTGATAAAAATATTTCCTAACTACGGTCCTGATGTATTCCGCTGCGAAATTAATAAACACCGATACCTCCCGCTCTCGCGGCACTCGCCTCCCGGGGTAGGGGGTCGGGGGCTGCAACAACGGGTATACCCGATACCCGATGGGTATTGGGCCGAGTATAAGAATAGTTTAAAAAAATTTCACGGGTATGGGTCGGGTATGATATTAGGTGATATCTGACCCGATTACCCGAAAACACATACCCATTTACCCGAACTATATACCCGATCATATACCTGATTATTAGTTTAGTATGTTCATAATGTGAAAAATCTTTTAGTATATGTATTTGATAACAGTATTTATATTTTATAATGTGAAAAAATAAATGTTCTGATTAGTGTTCAAGATTCACTATCTTTGGGAGGAGAATGTATTATTATCTGTATATTTCTTGATCAGGAAGTCATGTTTTGGCTTTTGAAATCATTTGTTCGTTTGTAGGTCCAACAATCTCCCCTTGGAACAAATGATGCCAAAACTGTTGTTTATTTGATCAATCTTTGTCCTCATCAACTTCTCTTTAATTTGACCCTTGAATTGGTGTTCAAATTTCATAGAAAGATAGTCATCTGGATCCCTTTCGAGTTCAAGCCCTAGAAGGACTTACATATCTTCATTTTTTATCCCAAAAGCATTGTTCATGGAGATCCTTTCAACTTATCCATTAGCCCTAAACAAAGTCAATTCATGGCTTGTCCTATCCAACTTCCATTTGAGAATTTTGAGGCTAGATGGATTTCTTGGGGCATATATTATTCCTGATCCCTTCTTTTCTCATTTCATCTTCATACATCTTTTGCTGACATCTCCTTTTGCCTTTTGGGGTAGCTTTTTACAGCTGAGGAGATGTTCTTTGCTGAAGGAATTCCAAGGGATCAACCAGAGATTTGATAGGGAAGTCTACCTGCTCATAATCTGGCTTTCTGGGGACAGAGGGATCCTTTTCTCTAAAAATTTAACTTATTGTAGTTCTCTAAGATTGTTGGCTCATTCCATCTTGTCATTGATTTCAAAGTTCCAACATTGGCTACAACCATTTCTTCTTTCATCCTCTTCAACTGCAAGCCTTCTTATTGTTAGGACTTTTTCTGCTCTCCAGTTGGGAGGTGTTGGTTTTAGCTCTAGATTTAGCTTTTCTATCCTTAAGATTTCATCAAGTAGGACCTCTGTTAAACATCCTGTGAATTGAGCTCTGGTTGCTTTGTAGGGCTTATTTTTCATGATGTATTCCATGTAGTCTTCTTTTAAGGCCCTTCTAAGATCTGGGTTATTTACTGGACCCTGAGAAGCTTTCATGCTAAAATCCTTAGCAAAATCATCCAAAACATTCACTTTAGTGAATTCTTCATATAAGATCTGTTGAGCCATTTTATCTCCCTTTCCTTGAGTTCATCTTCTACTACAATCCTTTTAGTCTTTTTTAGTGATGTGTTTGAAAGACAACATATTATTATAGTGTAAAAACCCGCAGTTTGATAGTTGTTTGTTGTAAATTCTATTTGGAATGGTTTAAATGTTTGATTTATGAGTATTTTATAGATTTCAAAGTAAACTGGAGGATTCCCGCCCAGAACTGAAGTCTAGCAATTCCAAAATCATCCATTGATTATATATTTCTAACAGTTATTAACTTGCTAACAGGTTTATTGAAATTTGTTAGTTTATGGCTCAGATCGGACAAATTTAGTGCTTGTATATTTTCTGGAAGGTTATATCATGTATATTTATTTCCCAACTTAGGGTTTTATGTATAAATCATGTTGGGCATGATTATAAGTCTAATACTTGACGTTTAGGGGAGTAATGAAACTGTCCTCACACGACTAGTCTAACCTAATAATCTACCAACGGTCTTTGTAATAGTTTGTATTGCATCGCGCAGCGAATACGATCATGTGAAATGAAAGTGTAAATGTATTTCCTGGAATTCCTAGACTTATGATGTAACACCCTACGTTTGAAACTTTCATCTTTTGGCAAGTCTAGTCCCTGTAATATTTAAGGGATGCTTATTTGAGTCTTAACTATGATAAACTACGTGAAACTTTTACTCTATGATGCTTTTGTGATACTTTATGCGTGAATCTTGAAAGTATGCTAAACTCTTGTGAATCTTGGCTCTTTTGTGACACTTGAATCTTGACTCTTGTGGTACATTGAAACTCAAAACTTGACCCTTATTGTGCTTGATACAATCGAAACAAGAAACTTGATACTTTGTTAAACTAGAGACTTGATACTTATGGAACGAGAAACTTTGATTCTTTGTTGAACGAGAAACCTTGATACTTAGTGAATGAGAAATTCTGATCCTTATTGAACGAGAGACTTTGATACTTGATAATTTGATACTTGATACTTATTGTATGAAAGATTAGCGTGAACGTAAACTTGAAACACGAAAACTCTTGTGTTAATTATATAATTATTATTATACCATTGTAATGGTTACCCACGATAATACGCAATACAATGCTTAATCTAGCTCGCAAAATGAACCAAAGTCGGTAAACTAGCAAACGGGTCTCGGCTGTCTGAATGGACATCCTCTCGGATGACCATCCGATCGGATGATCATTCGACCGAATAGCCATCCGATCCCCTTGCACGCTGCACCGCCTTGGTTGTCCCTTTCACCTATAAATAGGCCGCTTGTGCTCTCATTTCACACTTTTGCCTCTGTCATCCGACCACACGCACTCTCAAGCACTATTCTCAAGATTCAAGCTCATTCCGTAAGTATTTCTTCTAGATTCTTGTACAACTTTAGTCATTTAACACTTCTACACAAGATTCTTTATCAAAATCACACGAACACTTAACTTTTTTTATAAAAACCAACTGTTTTGGGCCTCTTGAAGGTGTTTTCCACTCAATGGTTTGTACAACCTGTTGTGGAGCATCATCGGACTCAGATCTAACAGATTTTCACAACATTTAATCAAAATCTAAGGAAAAGTCACACTTTCATACCAGACTCGACGGAATTTCTTATGTTTCCTGCTCAGATCTAATGAACTTCGCAGTCTACACTTGATTTTCGAACTTTCTTCAACTTTTATACGAAACATGGGCGAAATCGGACTCGAACAGACTTTCGACTCGTTTCTTAGTCAAAAGCCAGCTTGAGGACTGAATTTCACCGGAAAAACGGACAGTTCGACGAGTCAAAACATGAAACACCCCGAAAACAGTTCGTTGGTTCGAAAAGGGGTGGTTCCCAGCCGACCGACAAGCTAGGTTTGGTACGTTTCCATTGTTTGACGCGTCATTTCACCATCCCCGTTAACTCAAAACTTAGAAATTTCATGAATCTACATTCACTGATCGTCTGTCCAGATGGCCATCCGATCGGGTGACCATCCGTCCAGGTGATTTGATTATCATGACACTTGTTTGTTTTACAGGACACTATGATCTCAACACTTGAAACTTTATCAGTTCGCAAACACACACTGTTCGAATGGTCATCCATCCGGATGACTATCCAATCGGATGAAGACCATCTAGTTGAATGGTCATCCGACCGGATGACCATCCGTCCGGATGACCATCCGCTCTGGTATACAGTCAGACACTTTCACTCGATTTTCACACCATTCGACACTCTGTTCCCAACCGGGTCAGTACTTAGAGGACTTATGCTTTGTTCCCCGCACGCAGGCTGATCCAGCGCTCCCTTCGATCCAATCTAACAGTGTTTGGTTTAAGCACCCACTGTGAGTATACTCGATCCCTTTTTGTTTTAAAACACTTTGGGATGCAACATGTATTCTATAAACAAGACACTTGACACTTGAAACTTTAAACTATTTGAAACATACTCTATCCTCGTTAAACATGAAACTTGAAACTTGATTCTTGAGACTTTTATGCTATGTGAACATTTAATCCTTGTGTGTAGTTCCGCATTAACAATGGTAGCGCTATAGGGGTAATGCACCTCCTCGTTAGTCTTTGGGGTATTGTTAGGATAAAACATTTAACCTCCTGTTAGTCATTGGGAAAGGCATTTAACGCATTGGAAACTTGGGCTATCACTTGGACTACGTGAACTAGCATGGTGAAACTTATTTTATGTTATGTTTACATGATGGATATGAGTCTTTTAAACTATTATGCTACGTATTCAAACTTGTATGCTCGCCAACATTTTTGTTGATAGTATTTTAATACATGTTGCAGGTTGATAGTAGCTGAGGAAATCAAGAAAAAGGCTAGGATGATGCCTAGAAACACATCTTAGTTAAATTCAGAAATTTGAACAATATTTGAATGTTATGTATTTGATACTTTTGTGGATTGTGAATCGTGGGTGATGTTTAGACAATTTTTTATGAATTTAACTAATCATTATCCAACCAATTTAGTGTTATGGATTCTCTTGAGCAATCTGAATCGCTTAGTGCCGCGCCCCGATGTTTCCGCCATCAGTTGGGGTGTGACAGATTGGTATCAGAGCTATAACTATAGGGAATTAGGAAAAGTAGGAATGCTTTGCCTAGTCTATAGTTCTAGGAAACTTGACTCTTATCTGTTGTTTAAGACTTATGCATTCTACCGTATATGCTTCCTAGCAACATTTTCCTGTTATACATTACAAGCCTTTCCTATGGCTAACACAATACACACTGCTAAGCCGTGTTTGTATTTTTCACGAGATTTACCCTCAAGTCAGTAGTGGCATCCAAAACTTGAAGGGAAATTTCCATCTCATGATCTATTAGGTCTTGTCTTTTGATAAGTACCGACACCATTAGGGTACGATGTTGTCAAGTTAGAGGTGAAACTCACATCTTGATAACTAGTCCCACTCTTTGATTTTCAGTCTCGCCAAAGTCTCGAATCTTCCAATCAATTAAGGACGTGTAGTGACCGAAAGGACAAATATCGTAGGCCAAACATCGATGACGTATTTGTCTAAGTAAGTCAAGGCATGCTATCTTAATTCGAAAGGGGTTCGATCCACTTTGGTTAGTTAACGTTTCTCTACCCGAAACAATCCTATGTTTTATGAGCCTATCTTTTGTGTTATCTCGTTTTACATGTGGTTTTATACTTGACGCCTTGTTTGTTTCGAAACTTTTACACGAATCGCACGTATCTCTGCAATCTAAAACATTAACAATAACCTCTCAGGATCGAACTAAATTTATGATGCTTTATTCATGGTATTAAACTACGTGGGAGTCTTGATTAAACTATGGGAAACATGATTGGACGTTACGCTATGTGAAACAACTTAATCAACTATGTGAAACATGTTAAACGTATTATGCTATTAAACAATGTTGACTTGTTGAACGTTTTGTGATATGTGAAACAACTTGAGTCTTTACGAAACTTTATGCTATACTATGTGTTGTGAGACTATAACTTAAAACGAAGCTTTGTGATTGAGTCTTACCCGATTCTTTGTTGAATCTTTAGATGTCGTTGAGTCGTATTAACAACCCACATAAGAAGTCAAAGGCCAACACTCAGAAAAAGATGATGTCTTTTATGGCCGACCAGATTACACGCATTGTTCCCAAGATTGTCACTGAAATCCAGGGATCAAACACACCTCCCTCCTCTGTTGATTCTAAAGCAGACAAACCTAAGCCTGTGAGCTTCAACTATAAACACTTTGTCTCTTGCAACCCTAAGCCTTTCACAGGCAGTGATGGAGTGACTGCAATGCTAGAGTGGTTCGACAGCATAGAAGTTACTTTCATCAACAGTGAATGCCCTGAGCATCTAAAGACTAGGAGTACAACTGGCGTGTTTCAAGGAAGAGCTCTAGATTGGTGGACGAATGAGAGAAACACCTGTTCAAATGAAGAAGCTTATGCTTTACCTTAGGCTGAGGTTAGGGAGATGATGATGCTCGAATTCTGCCCTCCGCATGAGCAGCAAGAACTTGAGGACGAATTCTAGCATCTGAAACGAGTGGGTGACGACAACTTGGCTTATACTACCCATTTTAAGCAACTCAGCATCATTGTGCCTCACTTGGTGTCTACTCCTAAACGCATGATCACCAAGTACATCCATGGGTTACCTCCTACTATGTGTGACGCCATTGAAGCAGCTCAACTCGGCACTATTGATGAAGTCTATCGTCTTGCAGCAAGTTTGAACAACAACCGTGTTCGTGATAAACAGTCTGGAAACTCTGCTCCATCGAAACCTGCTAACCAGATTCATCAGCAGCCAAGTGGCAGCAAGAACAAGAAACGAAAGTCTTAGGGTCCTGGCTGCAATGCAATTGTCCCTACTGCAAATGCAAACCCTACTAGCAATGCTATTGTGCCTGCTGCTGCCAACCCTCCTGCTTCGGAAAACGCTAATAAGCCGTACACTGGGATTCATCCCAAGTGCGCAACTTGCAACTACCATCATCCTGCCGGCGCTGCTTGTCACCTGTGTACTAACTGCAATCGCTTTGGTCACACCGCTCCACACTGTCATCAAGACAATCAAGCTCAGCAAGCAGCTCCAGCTCTACCAGCTCCTCAGCAAAATCCCAGACCACCAAACAATGTGAAGGCATGCTACAAGTGTGGAGACACTACTCATCTCCGTCCCCAGTATCCCCCGCTAAACCAAGAGCAACAGCAAGCCGCTCACGGATGAGCGTTCAACATTAATGCGAATCAGGCGCGTAACGACAATGACGTCGTTAATGGTACATTTCTCGTTAATAATCTTTACGCTTCGATACTATTTGATACTGGTGCCGACAGAAGCTTTGAGTCCGTAGAATTTGAGTCTTTGTTAAACCGTGCACGCTCTAAACTACCTAAGTCGTTCTCTGTTGAGATTGCCGATGGTAAGTCTATCCTAGTTGATTATATTCTCCGTGATTGTTCCCTGACTCTTAACGATCACGTTTTCACTATTGATCTTATACCCATGAAATTGGGTAGTTTCGATATCATAATTGGCATGGATTGGTTGCGTAAGAACCATGCTAAAATCGATTGTCACGAGAAGTAAGTTCGTTTACCTCTTCCGTCCAGTGATACTTTGCACATCTATGGAGACCGACCTTCTAGAGGTCTGAAGCTGATATCATGCACTCAGGCGAATAGATGCTTACGTAAATAGTACTTTGCCTTCTTTGCCCACATAGTGGAACAAAAGGGCAAGGGAAAGAGTGTAAGTGATGTTCCAGTAGTGTGTGATTTCCCTGATGTCTTTCCTGAAGATCTTCCTGGTCTTCCTCCTCATCGATCTGTCGATTTTCGTATTGATCTTCTACCTGGTTCGACTCCTGTCGCCAAGGCTCCTTACCGACTTGCACCCTCTGAGATGCAAGAATTATCTAGTCAACTGCAAGAACTGCTCGACAAAGGTTTTATACATCCAAGTACCTCACCTTGGGGTGTTCCCGTGTTGTTCGTCAAAAAGAAAGATGGTTCGTTTCGTATGTGTATCGACTACCGTGAACTTAACAAACTCACCGTCAAGAATCGTTATCCTCTCCCTCATATCGATGATCTATTTGACCAACTACAAGGCGCAAGCTGTTTCTCTACAAGGCGCAAGCTGTTTCTCTACAAGGCGCAAGCTATTATGGACACTACAAGTTCGTGGTCATGCCTTTTGGACTGGCCAATGCACCCGCTGTGTTCATGGACCTCATGAATCGTGTTTGTAAACCTTATTTGGATTGTTTTTTGATAGCCTTTATTGATGATATTCTTATCAATTCGAAAACTCGAGCTGATCATGAACGACATTTACGTCTTATGTTAGAACTTTTTTCGCAACCCCAGCCCCCTATCTGTCCCGGGAACGGGCGGCCGCGAGACCAGTTGTGGTGGTATCATTTTGTTTATTAATTTGGCAGCGGAATTTCATCAGGATCGTAGTTAGGAAATGTTTATCAGAGTAAAACCACCATATTTTATATTAATAACCACATGGGTAAAACCCAAGTTTCTTATTACAACATAGGGATAAACCCTATTTTATTGAATTTAAAACATCGTCTTTTATGAAACTTTTATAGCCAGATTTTTCCAAGCCGTCAGTGCTCTCCTGCTGGCTTTCTTCTAATTTGGCTTTTACATTTTGTTACCTGAAACGCATTTTAAAAACAATTGTCAGTGGAAAATACTGGTGAGTGAATCCCAGTTTAATCAAGAAGCATTTTATTCTTTAACACAGTATTGAGAGCTATCACATTGTTTATTTCTACACAATTACTTATTCAGTATTGTCAATCCTGACTGGTGGGTCATATTACACATTGGCTAACTCGTTTTCCAATGGTAACGTGTTCCACATTTTGTATACAAAACCCCAACATACCGACAGTAATTGAAGAACTACAAAGACTCAATCACTGCTTAATCACATTGTAAAACATTTAAGGTTTTGTAAAAACAATTTACAAAAAGGAGATTACTCACATTGTTGTCTTAGACTTCTTTTAGGGTTTCCTGGTGATTTATCTATAATTTACACAAATGTACATATGTTAGTATAATAACCCTTTTATTTATATTAATGATACCCTCCCCGAGATGGCATTCCAACGACTACGTCGGGCAGAACTGTCACACCCTGACTTTTACGGAAGCGTGGTTATGGTGTGACTTTCTTAATATCATTGCATTCAATCATAACAACAACTATATGATAAAACCATAGATTTATCATCCATTAAATAAGTTTAAAACATAAGAACATTGTTTTGAAATGTGGACTTAAATTTCAAGTTTTACAAACCATACAATTTGTTTATGAGTTCACTAAGGACTTATCAAAGATATTAAATATAACCAAGGTTTGGAAGACGTGTGTCTCATCCAGGAATAAAACACCTCCCGCTAGTGGAGTTCTCATATAACAACAGCTACCACACCAGCATTCAGGCCGCTCCATTCGAGGCATTGTACAGACGCAAATGCCGATCACCTCTCTGTTGGGCAGAAGTTGGTGACAGCCAAATCACTGGCCCAGAACTTGTGATAGATACCACCGAGAGAATTGCTCAGATACGACGGCGAATGGCAGCAGCTCGTGACCGTCAGAAAAGCTATGCTGATAAGGGAAGAAAACCACTCGAGCTCCAGGTTGGGGATCGAGTGCTACTCAAAGTCTCACCTTGGAAAGGTGTAGTCCGCTTTGGCAAACGAGGAAAACTCAATCCGCGTTATGTCGGACCATTCGAAGTCACCGAGAAAATTGGCAAAGTCGCCTACAGGTTGAATCTACCTGAAGAACTCAGCGGAGTTCACAATGTTTTCCATGTGTCGAATCTGAAGAAGTGTCTGTCAGATGAGACCCTCATAGTTCCTCTCAAGGAACTCACAATCGATGACCAGCTGCGATTCATCGAGGAACCAGTAGAGATTACGGATCAAGATGTTAAGATCCTCAAGTATACCAGGATACCTCTGGTCCGAGTTCGTTGGAATGCTCGTCGTGGCCCAGAGTATACCTGGGAACGAGAAGACCAAATGAAACTCAAGTATCCCCAACTGTTTAAGAAAAACGCAACCACTACTGAGGCTGAAGCTACTGCAGAATTTCGGGATGAAATTCCAAATCAACGGGGGGATGATGTGATACCCCAGGAAAATCAGGAAAACAACGCAACTTAACTAGCTTCCTCAGTAACCACGCGCTAAATTTCGGGACGAAATTCCCTTAACAGGGGGAGAATGTGACAACCCTCAAAATTCCATGTATTCCGTACAATTTATTAATAATAATTAATGTGCTTGACGACTGTGTGGAACTACGTAACTGCTTTCTGATATCTGTGTTATATTTATAGGCGCCTGTTAACACACTAGTAATGTACAGAAAAGTCATTAAATAGTCCGTTATGATTTCCTAAGTGTTAAAAATTAAAAACGTTGCAAAAATATATATGTAGGACGCTTTACGGATTAATTAAGCAGTTTAACGGAACAGCGTCTAACCAAACAACCGGACTTTACCCGGAACCTAAAAATATTGACATGACATTGTTTTTCCTTTTCTGAGCCAGTTAGGGTCCCCGAATACCCTAACACCCGCTATAACTTGCAACACACTAGTAACTGAATTAACCTCCTAACTAACTAATACTTATTCATTTAGTTGGAATCGAACCGAATACCCCCTCCCCCTCAACAAGTTCGGTCATCATGGGGGGACACCCCTTGTCCTTGCAAGATTATTTTAATCCTAATGTCAAAAATCTAGTTAACATAGAATCCTTTGGTTAATTGTAAGAAATGGATTATATATATGTATGTAGGATTACTTTACACTCCACAACAACAAAAAAAAAAAATCAACTCCTTCCTTTCTTTCTTGCTTCTGCCGAGAGCATTCACTTCCATCCATCCTTTTCTTTCCATTGTGACCAATGCATCCCACTTACATACAAGGGTGAAGGATCGCATACAATCAAGCTCGGTGCCTACGGAATCGCGAGGACCCCTCTACGTTGCTTTTAACCACCCGTTTTTCGACTAGTTTCTTCCCTAGCCTCGAGCTAGTAGTAAGTGACTCTAAACATCTTCGTGATCTATTCTAAAGTGGTTAATAAGAGATTTGTCGGATAAAAATCGTGAACACTAAAAATCAAAAACTAAAAAGTCTTGCTAGAGTGATGAACTTGTTGGTTAAAGAGTAAATAATGATGAAACATGGTAATACAAGATGAATCTGAAATATATGAGTATTAGTCTGCTGTAAATAACTTATAACCTGTTGTAAATCATTATTAGAATGAATGGTAATCATATGTGTGCGTTTTAGTAGCCTTTAGACTAATAACAGCTTGCTGATGTGTATTTTCAGCCGCCTTTAACAGGCTGTAAACAAGTCATAAACTCAACGAAAAACTGATATTTTGAATCTAAAATGTGCTATTATGAAATACGGTTCTAATGGCACCGGAATCGTAATTTTTGGACTTCGTTTACTATTTTTAAAGTGTTAATTTGTAACAGCAACTTAAGCTGAATTTTGACAGCAATAAATGGGTGTCATACTTTCAGTCATAACCTGAGTTTTGTGATGAATCGGACCATGAAATTTGTACAGTAGATGACAACCGATGCATTTGTAATTACCCCACTGGAATTTCGTAAATCGGACACTCGATGAATTTTTAATAAATTGTTCCGTGGACTGTGGTCAGAAATACATAAATCTGAGTTCAGCCCGGAATATGAATTTTTATAAAACATTGGTAAAGAACCGGACCCCGATATTTTTACACAATAAAATATGGAACGTTTAAGACATCCTGTAAAAATTTGGGAATTTTTGGAATAATTTAACTATTTTATTAAAATGTCCGAAAACAGCCGGTTTTGAATATAAATGCTGAAATGACATAAGTTGTGACTCGCGTGTCTAAATGTCGAGTATGCTATCTGTGAATGATCTAACATGTTATATATGTTATGTGCATTATCGTATGTTTGATTTTGAGTGGGGAATGGATGGGAAACTTAGATGGGCATAAACCGTTAAAGTGATGCATGTTGTGTGATAGATACGTGTAGGAACTTTGTGTTCTATTTGAAAGCCACTAAATGACTAACTGGTAAATCATACTAGGACGTGATTGACCGACCTTGACTGTTAGCTATATTGAGAATCTAACCGAGCAAACCGAGGTGAGTTCACACACTTTCTAAGGCATGGGATTCCCGGTGGTTTGGGAATGGGGTAAAGAATTAAAAGTAAATCTACATATCCTCCTTGGGTAGGATATGTACGGCCATCCTCCATAGAGTGGATGCCATTATTAAACCTACGAATTCTCCTGGTACAGAATACGTACGTTCGTCCTCCTGGTGCAGGACAACAACCTTAAAACTAGCTAGACAAAAACTCTATCAATAAGTCCCTCTTCATATCGACTTAATCGCTGAGGCCAATGGCGAGCGGGTCATTAGTTAATAGCGCTATTAGGTTTAACAAACCTCACACCATGCCGTTCGGACGGGCGTGTACTAATGGACTATGGCAAACTGTCAGTGATGATAGACACTGATGTAGGGCACAACTATTGTTCGTAGTAGTCGATATCATACCGTCTAGTAGTTCAAACGGGGAAAGCCCCCACTAATTATGGATACGGTTTGGGTAAAGAAAAAGGAAATGGTTAAACATACTTTCAACTTCGGGGTAACCCCCACGGCAAATAAGCCAACGAAAGTCAAACCACGTTTTTCATAAACAACTTAAAACCAAACAACCAAACATGAACTCACTCAACTTTGTTGTTGACTCGTTGTTACATGCCTTACAGGTCGCTAGACGGAGCTTGCACGAGGAAGGAGTCATTGTGGCGTACGGACTGTTATGTTCCGTGCTTATTATTTAAATCCTCATGAACTTATTAAACTTGCGTTTTGAACTTTAACTTATAAACTATGGACTTATGCTTTTGGATTTACTTTTATGCTTCCGCTGCTTAAACTAAACATGGTTAATTAGCTTTGGTCACCAATCGTATTGTGGTTGGTCTTATTTACTTAATTACGATGTTCAATATGATTGGTGGCTCGATCCTGGTCACGTCACGCTTCCAAGCGGTGGTACTCCGCATGGTGGATTTTGGGGGTGTGACAACTCATGTCCCTCGGTCCTACGATGAGGATTAATGGCCTTAAGTGTTATACCCACCACTCACATGATCAAGCAGTAACCCTCCTTAAGCTAATCATACCATGTATAAAACGTTTGTAAACAATTGTAACATGTATTCCACCCCCGAAGTTATAAAACTGAAAACAGTTAAAAGAAAAGGGGGACATGAACTCACAGTTTTGCGTCTTCGGTACTCGTAACTCAAATCTCTTCAGCAAACACAACTACCTACAATGTTCTATCGTCTATTAGACGAACGGGTCGTGCCTTGTTTTAGCATTTACGTTTTTTAGTTACGTTTCTGATATTATTCCAAGTTATAATTATTTGTTAAAACAATAGTTATTTTAACCTTAAATTATATTTAATTGTGGAATAATTGTTTAAACAGTATTTTCGTAATAATACTTCTCAAGTATTGTTATTCGTATTTCCTTCCCAAGGATAGGTATATTCGTATTTGTATTTGTATATATTGCCATGTGTTGGCGTCGTATTCCAGTGTATACGTATTTTCTTAATAAATATCCAATATCTATTTCCAAAACAATATATTTTCAAGTCTCACTTAGAAAATATGTATAAACTTATTTTGTCCAAAAGTACTGTATTTCCAGAGATATATATTTTTCCCAAAAATCATATGTGACAACCCGAATTTTCAAGGTTTGAAACTTTTAAATCTCGTGATCTTAACTCCTCGTTATTTTACGTTCTGTGCTCATGAGTCACCGCATAATTATGTTTTGGCTGCAATGGTATTGGGCCACATCATTCTAATTCAATTAACTTAAAAATCGGCCCACCTTGATAACTAATTACCTTGGCCTACTAGGATAGTTAATTATCTTGTTTTGTGATAAATTACCAACTTGGGCTTGAGCTCATATAGGTCAAATGGGGGAACCGCCCCAAATATCTATATATCCATTAGTATACATAGTTTTGAAACCCTACCCTTCTCTCATTATATTCGTACGGCAGTGGCAACCCCCCTCTCGAATCCGCATCTCAACCGGACAGCTTCTTGGTTAGTATGTTCTCATGATAGTGTTTTTATGTGTGATTAAATGTGAGCGATAATTATTATGTGGTGGTTGTATGTGAAGCCGGTTAGTAGTTCTTGTTAATCAAAATCATATTCGAAGTTCTTGCTGTTTAACTGGTTACTCGATAAAAGAATTGGAGTCTATAATAATTGGATGTTAATAATACAACTGCTATGCAAGAAGGCTAACTTGTCTATGTTTAAAAAAAAAAGGGTTTCGGTTTAGAATTGTTTAACCAAACCGTGAAGATGCAGTGGGGTATGGTGTGGGTTTTATTAACATGGTAAATTAGGATTGATAGTGGCCTTGGTTTGGGAGTCTGATGATGACTTATGGGTTATCCTGACATACTTGTTAATTATATTGAATAATATATAATATGAATTAAATCAAGAATATAAGGTTTGGCTTTGTGTACGTGGAGTCTAAGTTGTCACCACATGTGGGTAATAGTGATGTATGGATGGGTGATTTAATTCATGTATGGCTGAGTAATTATGTATGATAAATATGGATGCAGTATTTAGTGGATGAAACCTATTAAAATAGGTCATTAAAGGGTAGCTGTTGATCGAGATGATGATGATTGTTTATATATTCCATGCATGATGTTAGTTTAGAATGGTAACATGTGTTTGTCAGAATAACAATAATGGTTTGATCTGTAGTTATAGTGATAATGGTCCACAACCGATTGAAGTAATATAAATATTTTATTAATGATGTTTGCGTGAAATTGAGGGTTATTATCATGATTGGTATATGTTGCATGTCATTAAGTCGATAGATTGATCATTATGGTGTGGACTTTATGTGTGTGCTAAATGTACAATAGTTGTATGGTTATGCGAACAAGGGATATGTGAACATACTTTACATGATGGAATTCGTGCATGACTGAATGTTATAACATGTCTGTGGATAAATGTATACTACGTGTGTAAATGTGAACAAAGTGTAAGTAAACACAAAACTGATTAATATTGGTAATCATGTTAGGACGCCTGTGATCAACTATTAAGCAGTTAACTAAATCCTACCGAGCAAACTAAGGTGAGTTCATTGCACTTCTCTAAGCATGCGTCCCGGTGGTTTTGGAACATCATTACCAATGCTTGGTTAGGGGCATTGGGGTTGGGCACACTCCCATGGTTATATTGGGCACACTCCCAGGTTATGTTGGGCACACTCCCATGGTATATATTGGACACACTTCCAATATATAAGACTCTACTACGATAATAACAATCTCAAAACGAAACAACAAGTTGACTTAACAGATATCTGGTAACTACACACATTAACAAAACCTTGAACTCACCAGCGTCGTCTGACACACTTGTCTGCATGCTTGCAGGTCGCTAGAATTCGGGACGTGAACTTGCTATCTGGGAGTGCTGGAGTGGTCATGGATCGAGGCTCTTGGATTAACTTAAAAGTGAAACGTTGGTTTTGAACATTTACTATGAAACAATTGTTAAATGATTTATGATACGCTTCCGCTACTCAACTCCTTGGGATTAACTTTATGTTTGACATTTTCTATTGGTAATTCATATCATGTTTTATTAAAGTATTTATCATTGGTTCAATGTGATTGGTGGCTCGAACTCTGATGAGTAACACGCCTCGCGGAGTTTCCGCAGGTGGTATTTTGGGGGTGTTACAGTTGGTATCAGAGCCACTGGTTATAGCGAACTAGGTTTTAAAACGTTTTATAAAACCAGACTATAACCGAATACCTTCGAAGAATCGATCGTGACACTCAGCTCCAGATCGCAAGGTTCGTCTTCTGTTTAGCTTATGCCTTACTTTCTTAGTAGTCACGCACTCATAACTTACATGAAACGATACACTTGATATTATGGTGACTTAATAGTGTGACACTACTCTTCGACTTATGCGAATTGTAAACTTGTGATATCAATCGTTGTGTTGTGTGAATGGGGGAAACTTCGAGCGCAAGCTAAGAGGCGCTGAGACAAGCATGCAAATTGCCTTATTATTATGGGTGCACACTTAATAATAACGTGGGGTGCATGCAAGTCCCAGTGAGGCTTATCAAGTGTGAGAAGGGTTCTGCCTTATTATGTGTGAACTTGGTAGTACATAGATATCAACGTGATACTTAATTTCTATCTCGTTTCGATTTCCTGAATTGGTTCATCTCTATATATAGAATCATGAGTGGACGAGGACACGGACGTGGCAACATTAACATGACTCAGGCTGAGTTGACTGACCTAATCAACACCCGTGTGGCTGAGGCTTTAGCAGCCTATCAAGCTGGTCAGCAAGCGCAACCCCAGAACAATCAGCCTGTTTGTACGTTTAAAACGTTCATGGACTGTAAGCCACAGACCTTCACAGGGACTGAAGGGGCTGTGGGACTCTTGAGATGGTTCGAGAAAGCAGAGTCCGTGTTTGCTATATGTAACTGTCCCGCTGGGGACAGAGTGAAATATGCTGCGGGTACCTTGGCGGATGGTGCCCTAACGTGGTGGAATGCCCAAGTGCAGTTGCTGGGCATCGAGGCAGCGAATGCCACAACTTGGGATGATTTTAAAGAACTGATCAGGGAGGAGTATTGTCCTCGGGATGAGATCCAGAAGTTGGAAAACGAGTATTATGACTTGAAGATGGTAGGATCTGAAGTCGAAGCGTATGTGAAGCGATCGTATGAACTGGCCGACATGTGCCCGAATTTATCCCGGCCTATGACTCGGAGGATTGAGTTATTCATCAAGGGGCTGCCTCCGCGTGTGAAGAATTTGGTCACTGCAGCTCATCTCAATGATTTGACACAGATTGTCCGTTTGACCCACAAGATTGTGGATCAAGAGGTAGAAAGTAACTCGTTACCACCGCGTGTTTCAACCACTACTGCTGCTGCACCCACTGCCACTGCATCCGCTAATGATAACAAGCAGAAGTGGAACGATTACGACAAAGCATCTAGTGCGGGGCAGACTCAGAAAAGGCCAGACAACAACAGCAATCGCAGCATCAGCCAGTCGTCTTCTGTCAATCAAGGCCAGGGAGGTAGCCAAAGTCAGGGTTCGTATGTAGGAAGAAAGCCACGGTGTAACAAGTGTGGCTATCATCATTTCGGGCAGTGTGGACGGGTATGTAACAGGTGTGGTAAAGCGGGCCACGAGGCCAAAGATTGTAGGGCCCCACAGCCCAAGCACCAGCAGCAACAGAACCAGCAGAACCAGAGACAGCAGGGACAACCACCCCAGCAAAATCAGGGCTTCAGAAAGGGGTGCTATCAGTGTGGGGACGAGGGTCACTTTAAGCGGGATTGCCCTCAGTTAAATCAAAACGCTAACGACAACAACCGCCCGAATAACAATAATGCTGGGAACAACAACAACAATGGCAACAATGGAGGCAACGTGGCACGTGGTCGCGGATTTACGATTGGAGATGGTGAAGCTCGAAACGACGGCAACGTGGTTACTGGTACGTTTTCAGTAAATGGTGTTTATGCTTCTATTTTATTCGATTCAGGTGCCGACTGGAGTTATGTGTCTTTGGGATTCAGTAGACGTCTAGGATTGAGTCCTACGCCTCTTGTTGTTAAGCATATAGTAGAAATAGCGAATGGTAAAACTATCGAAGCATCACATGTTCTCATGGGTTGCAAATTAGATCTCTTAGGTCAAGTATTTGACATTGACCTACTTCCTGTCACTCTCGGGAGCTTCGATGTAGTTGTTGGAATGGATTGGTTATCCAAATATCAGGCGGAAATTCACTGCCAGGAGAAGGTCATTCGTATTTCCCTTGCTGGTGGTGAATCTCTGTCGGTCCAGGGTCATCGTAGCGGTGCTACAGTAGGCATTATCACAGCCATGAAGGCCCTGAGTTTTCTACAAAAGGGCTATCCTTCCATTCTCGCTCTAGTTACTAATTCGCAGACTGACGAAAGGAAACTCGAAGACCTTCCTATTGTTCGAGAGTTTCCTGATGTCTTTCCTGAAGAACTTCCCGGTTTACCTCCACATCGTCAGGTGGAATTTCAAATTGACCTTCAGCCAGGAGCAGCGCCGATTGCTCGTGCTCCGTATCGTCTTGCACCAGGAGAGTTGCAAGAACTGTCGAACCAACTTCAGGAGTTATTGGACCGAGGTTTCATTCGTCCTAGTTCCTCTCCTTGGGGAGCCCCTGTATTATTCGTAAAGAAGAAGGACGGGTCTTTTCGTATGTGTATCGACTATCGTGAGCTCAACAAGGTGACGATTAAGAATCGTTATCCTCTGCCTCGCATCGACGACTTGTTTGATCAGCTACAGGGATCCAGTTTTTATTCCAAGATTGATTTGAGGTCGGGGTATCATCAGGTACGGGTTAGAGAGGAGGATGTGCCTCGAACGGCTTTTCGAACGCGGTATGGCCACTATGAGTTCTTGGTTATGCCATTTGGGATGACCAACGCACCAGCGGTCTTCATGGATCTCATGAACCGCGTGTGCAAACCTTACCTTGATGACTTCGTTATCGTTTTCATTGACGACATTTTGATCTACTCCAAGAACAAGGAAGATCACGAGCGCCATCTTCGTCTCATTTTGGAGCTCCTGAGGAAGGAGCAATTGTACGCAAAGTTTTCTAAGTGTGACTTCTGGATTCGGGAAGTGCATTTCCTCGGGCACATCGTTAACGAAATGGGTATTCATGTGGATCCTGCCAAGATCGATGCTATACGAAATTGGGCGGCA